>PVLD010000359.1:0-304852 GCA_004027595.1 Dinomys branickii | reverse complement strand
AAATTCCCTACTATCTTATCTATAATTTGGTATTTCCTTTAATGTTTTTGTGTTAACTAATGTGAAGATAACTATGTAATACAACATCCAGCTCTAATTCCCTACTATATTCTGTATAACTTTGTATTTTCTGTATTGTTCATGGCTTTTCTGGTTCATATGTCTCCATTCTTTTGTCTTTAAAATAAAATTTAAAAAATAAATAAATAAATAAATAATACAATAAACTACTCCAAAGCTTAGCTCAAAACACTGACACCAGAACACTTCTGCCTCCATGCAAAAAAGAGAAACAAGGGTTCCTGTGGCCACCTAGAATGGACACAGTATGCGAAACCATTTGGAAAGGAGGAGACAGCAAGTAACAAGAGTCCTCCCTGACGGGTGAGAAGCAGCAGTATGGAGGCAAAGTATTCACGGCCAAGGAGACACCTGATAGAGTAAAGAAATAGCCTAAAGAATGAGAAAAGAACTTTCCCTGCTACTCTGTGGACAAAAACTAATAGCTAAGATATATAAAGAATTTTTTAAAAAATCAGACAGCCCTCCAAACAAAAAACTCAGTGTAAAAATTGGCAACTGAGCCAGGTGTGATGTTGCACACTTATAATCCCAGCACTCAGAGAGGCTGAGACAGGAGGATCACTGTGAGTTTGAGGCCAGCATGAGCTACATAGTGAGGTTAAGGCCAGCCTGAACTACATAGTGAGACCTCATCTCAAAACACACACACGCGCGCGCGCGCACACACACACACACACACACACGCGCACGCACACACACACACACACACAAATTAATAGACCCCTTGGAAGTACAAATGGCCAATAAATATATGAAAACATGTTCAACATCTCTGGCCATTAGAGAAATGCAATATAAACAACACCAAGATTCCGTCTACTCCAGAAAACGGCTATTATCAAGAAATCAAATAATAACAAATGCTGATGAGGCTGCAGGTTAAAAAGAGCTCTTCTATATTATTGTGGGAATATACAACTACTATGAAGGTTTCCTCCAAAGACTAAAACTAGAAAATCCATTTGACCCAACTATTCCTCTTCTAGGTATCATCCCAAAAGAATGAAAAGCGTCACATGACTCCGACCCCCGTGCACCCGTGCTGACAGCAGCACAGCTCATACTAACTCAGTCTATACGTTCATCGTCAGATAAAGGTATAAAGAAAAAGTGCTATTTATATACAGTGGAGGACTACTCTGCCATAAAGGATAAATTTGAGTCGTTCGTAGGAAAATGGATGCACCTAGAGATCATAATGTTATGTGTAGTAAATCAGACCCATAAGCTCAAATATCACATTGCCTCTCTTACATGAGAAACCCAACATAAAAATAATTTTTAAAGAGCAAAAAAAAAAGATAATAGGAACCAGGGAGCCAGATTTTTGCAAATGGGAAAGGGACCTAGAAAAAAAAAAAAAAGAAAGGGACCTAGAGATGGAGGGAGGGGCGGGGAGGGGAGGGGCAAGGAACTTACAAAGAACCGAGGTATGTTGTGTCCATGTATTAATTCCCTATGATGAACGTAATCGTTATATACTACCAACAGGTACTAATAGAGTTTTTCTAAAAAGTGAAAGCAAAACTTTCTAAGATGTACAAATGCTGAACAATTCATCTTATAATCCTAATAACAAGAAGTGTTAAAAGTTCTTCAGTCAGGAAAAAATGACGTTGGACAGAAGTCTGGATCTACACAAAAAAGTGAACAGCAACAGAAATGGTAACCAAGCAGGTAAGTATATCCCAGTTTTTCTGAGTGTGTAGAAACTCCCTTAACAGATAATTGACAATTTAAGCAAAAATGATAACATTTTGTGTGTAGCTTATAATATACATAAGACCAAAACATATAATAATAGCATAAAAGTCAGGAGAGGAGATGGGAATAGACTGTTGTACACTAATTCTAAACAGATATAATGTTTAGTAACAACTGTAAGTTACAGAGTCCCACATATAATGAGTCCCAGAGCAAACATTAAGCTAACAAAATAGGATTAGAGTTGATTAGGCAAACAAGACAAATAGAATCATAAAAACTCAACAAATCCAAACAGGACAGAGAAGGAGGAAAAGGAAAACAAAAGCTTGGTAGAAAAAATAGAAAATAAACAGTACAGTAATAAATTTAAACCATTTTAATACTCCTGCTAAACATAAGTGCTCTAAAACTCCAAAGTAATAGACATTTTCTTTTTTTTTTAATTTTTAAAAGTAAAAAAGAAAAAAAAGAGGGGGAACATTAACAAAGAGACACAAAGTAGTATAAGAATAGTACAATCAAAATTGAATTATAGACAAAGTGACAGGGAATTAACAATGGTTGCTGTATTACATATTGATAACTTCAAAGTGTATACACAGGAAAACACATACAGACGTACAATCTTGACCAAGCAACCAATCATTAATGTGGAGAAGGACATTCTTTTTTTTTTATGTCTATCCATTTATAGTCAATTTATTTTGGACATAGGTATTAAGAACAGGCAATGGGTAAAGGAAAATATTTTCTGTAAGTGGTGCTTGGAAAACTGGATATCCACATGCAGAAAAATGAAATTAAAACCTTACATACAAAAATTAGCACAAAATGAATTAAAGACTTAACTGTAAGATCTGAAACTATAAAACTACTAAAAACCCAAGATTGATCTGGGCAATGACTTTTTGGATAAGATACCAAAAGCACAAAAAACAAAAGCAAAATTAGACAAATGGGATTACATCAAACTATGAAGCTCCTGCACCACAAAGGAAACAGTGAAGAAGTGCAGAGACAATCTATGGAATGGGAGAAAACATTTGTAAGGTGTACATCTGACAAGGGGTTCATATCCAGAATATACAAGGCACAAAAACAATTCAATAGTAAGAAAAAATATCCCTGACAAAAACTGACAAAGAACCTAAATAAATATTTCTCAAAAGAAGACAAACAGCCAACTGGTATATGAAAAAATACTTAACATCACTAATCCACAGATAAATCCAATTTAACCCACAAGGATATATCATTTCACTTATGTCAGGCAGCTCTTTGTCTGGACAAAACACCTAAGAATAACAACTTCAAGGAGGAAAGGTGTATTTTGTCTCGTGGCTTCAGAAGTTTGAGTGTGAGGACAGCGGGCTCCATTGCTTTCAGGCCAGTGGCAAGGCAGAAACTGATACCAGGGGTCTGCAGAAGGGCTGGGGATATAGCTCAGTGGAATAAGTGCCTGCCTGGCAAGCACAAGGTCCTGAGTTCAATCCCCGTACCGCAAAAAAAAAAAAGTTCCACCTACCAGGGGTCTGCAGAGGAAAGCTACTCACCTCGTGACAGCTCTGAAGTGGAAGGGAGAGGAAGGACATTCTTTAGTTACTCTTTCAGTGCATTGCCTCAGGCCTGACCAGGCCTTGGCTGTTGGGTTCTGGAGGAAGTCTAGCAAAAGCATTGTCAGCCCTGGCGCCAACACTAAATGCTTTGCCGTGATATGCGGGAAGGAATGGTGACATGATGGTTAACTAGTCAAGTCTCATGCCTGCGATAATGGAGTTGTGTTGTCCTTGCTAAAACAGCTGATATCCTCCCACTAGCCCGGTTGCCTCCTTTGTTCTTTCTCAATAAAAGGTTACTGAATCTGTTATTCGAGGCCGCCGTCCAAGAGGCTGCAAACCCCTGATCCCAGAGTTTTGTCTCCCTTGTATTTCTTTTCCTCTTTTCTATTCTTCCCCAGGTACCTCATTCTTGAGACCTGTTCACCCTGGACAAAATGGATTCAAGACCAACACATTAACTGTTTCTTACCATAAAGTGACATAAGTCAGTAGTGGAACCATGTTAGCCATCCTGCATATACATACAGAGATACGTATTCGTCCCTTTCTTCCTTTTCTCCCTCCCCTCATCCCATTTGCTCTTTACTTTTGAGCAAATTCCCTTCATACCTCCTAATTTATATTACCTCTTTCAGGTTCTTACACCAGTGATACAATACGTTGCGTGCCTATGTATCTCTGATTTATTTCACGTATGAGTATGGTGTCTAATTGTGACCATTTAGGCAGACATTTTCAAAATGGACAAAATGCAAAACCAATTCTATGTTGCCTATAACACACACACACACACACACACACACACTAACAAGTATAGTTTAAAAGTAAAGGCATAGAGGACCGAAGGTATACCTTAGTGGTAGAGCATTTGCCTAGAACTCTTGAGGCCCTGGGTTTAACTTCCAGCACTATAATAACAAAAGATGAATATATGGAAAAGGTCATACAACGCTAATGCTAGTCAACTAGTGGGATCACTCTCTACTGCTTTTTCTGGCCGTCCCCCACCCAGTACGAGGTACTGAATCCAACAGAAGGGTTTGTTTCCCTGATCCTCTCTTTTTTTTTAAAGAATAAAAAATAATTTTAAAAAACATTAGAAATGATACAGAATTTCCCTAAACAAGATGGTAAGAATTCAGCAATGGTTGTTATACTGCATATTGTTGTCTTCAAATTAGTTGTTCAGATTACCAGATATAAGCATGCAAAATTGGTCAAAAAAAGAAAAAAAAGTAAGCATTAACTGTTCCTTTCAATAGACCAGTAGAAATCAATAGTACAATTATCCCAGCTATCCTGTGTGTGTATGTATATGTGTGTATGCATATATATATATATACATATATGTATATATATATTCCCTTCTTTCTTTTCTCTTTTCCCTCATCCCAATTGTTCCTTCCCTTCAAGCAGTTTCTTTCCCTTTCACAATATCTATTGTATCTTTTGGATTTTATGTTCTCTTTCAGTCTTATACTAGGGAGACAATGTGATGTTTACACATGCAGGTCTGATTTATTTCACTTATGAGTATGGTTTCTAGTTGCATCCATTTGCCTATGAAAACCTTAAGTTTATCTTTTTTATAGCTGAGTAATACTCCATTATATAAAAATAGCACATCTTTTTTATCCATTACTCAGTGGATGATCTTTTGGGTTGTTCCCAATATTTAGCTATAACAAATCATGCTGCTATAAACATGGGTGCACATATATCACTGTGGTATGATGTTTTCAGAGCTTCTGGAAAAGTACTCAGAAGGGGAATAGCTGGGTTGAATGTGATCTCTAATCCTAGTTTTTTGAAGAATCTCCACACTGATTTCCATAGTGTTTGCACCAGTCTACACTCCTACCAGCAGTGAAGAGTTTCTTTTTCCCCCACAGCCCTGCCAGTATTTGTTATTGGTTGATTTCTTGATGACAGCCATTCTTTCTGGGGTGAGATGGAATCTCGGTGTTGTTTTAAATTGCATTTCTCCAATGACTGGTGATGCTGAACATTTTTTTCTTATATTTATTTTTGTATTTCTTCATCTGAGAAGTGTGTATTCATCTCAGATGTCCATTTTTGGATTGGGTCTTTGAATTTGGGGGGGGTGCTAATTTTTTAAATTCTTTATATGCTCTAGGTAGAAGTCCTTTGTGTGAGGGGCAATCAGCTAAAATTATTTCCCAACTCATGGGTTTTCTTTTTACTGTTAGTGATTTCTTTTGATGTGCAAAAACATTTTAATAAGATGACATCCCAGTTGTTGATTCTTTGTAGTATTTCCTGTGCAGTTTGGTTTTTGTTCATGAACTCTCTACCTACACTTACTTTCTCTTCTAGGGGATTTAGTGTTTCTGTTTTACTATTTAGATCTTTGACCCATTTTGACTTTAGTGCATGATAGACATGGATCTAATTTTAGTCTTCAGCCCATGGAGAGCCAGTTTTTACAGTACCATTTATTAAAGAGGCTATCTTTCTTTCAGTGAACATGTTTGGCCCCTTTGTCAAAGATAAGGTAGCTGAGTGTGTTTGTAGTTGTATGTGCATCTTCTAATCTGTTCCATTGATCTCCAAGTCTTTTTTTGCCAATACCATGCTGATTTTATCACAGTAGCTTTGTAGTATAATTCCAAGTCAGGGATTGTGATGCTTCCTACCTTTCTTTTGTTGCTCAGGATTGCCTTTGCTATTCTAGGTCTTTTCTGGTTCCAGGTGAATTAGACCTGTAGGGTATGCTAATGGTATTTTAATCAAGATTACACTGAATCCAACAAGAGTTTAAACCCTCAAAAGCCGAACTCCCCCATTAAAGCAACCCTGCCTTGCACACACTAAATAGTCACAAGATAATGCACTAACACTGACAAAAGCAGCATGAGATAAAAATAAATCCTCCTAGGGAGAACAGGCTTTCTGTGAGGCAGGAAATAAATGACCTTGCCAGTTAGCAACTTTGATGTATAACTTTAGTTACAATGCAGGTGTTCCTAGAAAATTAAAAAGGAACAGAATTCCCTAGAAAAGCATTTTTAAGATAACCACATTCACTGACACAGGCCCTTCCCATGTCTTCAATCTCTTATAAAATCCCCAACCTCTCACTCTGACAGGGTCCTCTCTTGGAATTCTCCCACTGCTGTCCTGCAGCATATCAATAAACTGCTAAACTTGTCTATATCCCTCGACTGTCGGGAAATTCTTTTACTGTCCTAGTCACCAGCTGTCTCAGGTACTTTCTAGCGGCTGGGACAAAATACCTGACACCCAGAAACTAAAGGAGAGGTTTATTTTGCCTCATGGTCTTTAGAGGGTTCAGTCCATAGTCCGCTGGTTTGAAGACAGGAAGGTGTGGGGAAAGGGTCTGGCAGAGCAAAGCTACTCAAGTCATGGTGACCAGGAAGCAGAGAGAGAAGGAAGGCCTAGGCAGGGAGCTGCACGCTTTCAGGCTTCACCCCCAGTTACCCTCTTCTCACCAGGCCCCACCTCCTTAACAGCACTCTTAGCTACTGATTCTTTTTTTTTCTTTTTCTTTCTTTCTTTCTTTTTCTTTGGTCTTTTTGAGACGGGGCCTCACTATGCAGTTCAGGCTGGCCTTGAGCTTACTTTGTAGCCAAGGCTGGTCTCGAATTCCCAACGACCCTCCTGCCTCAGGCTCCTGAGTGCTGGGATCACAGGCGTGCGCCACCACACCCAGCTAGCTATTGATTCATAAGTAGATTAATCCACTGAGTATAGCACCCTATGTTCTAATCACCTTCCAAGAGCCGCACTTCTGAACACATGGGGCTTTGGGGGAACATTCTCAATCTCAGCCATACCAGCAGCCCCACGTATGCCGTTCTGTGCGGCAAAAGACATTCCTAGAAAAGGAAGTCACTGACAAGTATGCCTCATGACATGTAAAATTTCTAAACAAAGTTCTAACAAATTGAACCTCACAATACATAGAAAGGTTACTACAGCCTGATTATTATGGTGTAGGTCTCAAATGTCCCCCCAGAGGCCTCCAGTGTTTGGAAGATGACTTTATCATGGGGGTACTTACTCATGAGGTCTTAGCTGACAGCGCTGCTGAGAGGCAGGACTTGGGCAGAGGACGCAGGTCCCTGGGGAGGGCCCTGGCGGGCGGGTTCTTGTTCCCAGCTCGTGCTCTCGCTCATATTCACACTCATAATCATATTCAAGTTCTTTCCCCGCCCCCTGCTCTCCTTTCTTCCTTGAGCAGCGCTCCTCCGTTCTGCCTTCTGCTGTGCCAGCCCTGCCTTGGGCCAGCCTTGCACTGACTCCTCTGAAAACCTGAGCCACAGTGACATTCTCCAGCAGGCTCTGGGTGTGTTTTGTCCCAACACCAATAATGTGACTAAAACATTGGCCAAATGGGTTTATCCCAAGAATACAGGGATGGTTTCATATATGAAAAACCAATCAATATAATTATTCATATTAACAAGCTAAAAAAGTGAAATCATGATCATCTCACAGGACATAGAAAAGCATTTTTAAAATCTCAGTAGTGTTTCCTAATTTTAGAAAAGTAGGAATAAAAGGAAACTTCCACCTAATAAAGGCCCCTGTACCAAACCTACCACTAATATCATGCTTAATATTGAAAAGACTAAATGCTTCCCCCTCTAGATCAGAAACAAGAACATCCTCCATCAGCATTTCTACTTGATTTCAGACCAAAAACTCATCAACAGAGCAAGAAAATTAAAAACATTCACACTGGCAAGAAGTAAAACTTCCATTCACAGATAAGTGATTTTGTGTGGAGAAATCCAAAGGCATGTACAAAAAAATTAGTGGAGTTTAGCAAGACTGCAGAATCCTAGATCAATATACAAAAATTAATTGTATTTCTTCCACTGGCAATGATCAATCAGGAATTTGAAATTTTAGAAGTAGTATCTTTTATAACATCAAAAATAAGAAATAAGTGGGGCGTGGTGGCACACACCTATAATCCCAGCACTTGGGAGGCTGAGGCAGGAGGATGACCCCAAATTCAAAGCCAGCTTGGGCTACACAGTAAGTTCAAATCTGGCCTGAGCTACATAGTGAGACTCTGCCTTAAAAAAAAAAAAAAAAAGAGGGGCTGGGGATATAGCTCAGTGGAATAAGTGCTTTAAGTGCTTGCCTAGCAAGCGCAGGGTCCTGAGTTCGATCCCCAGTACCGCAAAAAAAAAAAAAAAGAAATAGGGCTGAAGGTGGTAGAATATGTGCTTACCATGCACAAGGCCCTGGGTTCATCCCCAGCATCACACAAAAACATAATGTTGTCTTCTGGGTATAGTATATGAATAGCTCTGAAAAAGATACAAAAGATCTGTACATCACAAGCTGCAAAATCTACTAAGAAAAATCAAGACCTAAATAGGTATCATCATGTCCTTGGATTTTAACACTCGTTATTTTTAACATGTCCATCTTCTCCAAACCTACAAATTTAATGCAACCCCAATCAAAGTGTTAGTAGGCTTTTTGTAGAAATTGTTGCTGTATTCTATAATTCACACAGAAATGCTAAGGAATTTAGAATAGTCAAACAGAAGAGTAAAGTGGAAGACTAACACCCCTGAGTTCAAGACTTATTATAAAGCTACATTAAGCTGGTAAAGGTAGAAAACACCTAGGTGTATGGAACAAAATAGGCCCCACAAAGAGGCCCATACACGTACACATGGACAATTGAGCTTTAAAGGTGGAAAGGCAACTCAGTGCAGGAGGATGAGCTCAAAGATCCCGGGACAGACAGGCAGCAATACTCAAAAAGAAAGAAAGAAAACAGTGTTGCCCAGGTGGGGCGGCTGGTGCATGTCTAACTCCGCACTCTCGGAAGGCGAAAACGGTGAAAAAAAAAGGAAAGTGAGACGGGGCATCAGCATTTCAAGCCCAGCTGGGCAGTGTACTTAAGCGACACCCTGTCTCGGAATGAAAAGGGTCTCGGTACGTAGCTCCGCGGGAAGGCTTTGGGTTCAATCGCCGTACGGGACAGGGGGCAGTTATAGATATGACTGGAACTATACATATATCTGAGTTGCACCCAACCTGGGCTCCCTCAACTCCACCCAGGGCTTGGCTGGTGGGCGCGGAGCTGCGATCTGGGCGGAGGCGCCAGTGTCCTTGGGAGCAACATGCCACCAGTTCTATGGTCAACAGGGAAGCCCGAGACTACCTAGAAAAGGGGACAAGAAGGCAACTGGAACCTCAGATCCCCCAGCTCTATTGACTCCAGAATCCAAGAAATCGCCGAAGCACCTGTCCTGGGCCGTTCACCCTCCCGCGCTTCTGGAGGCCCTGACGCTGCAGCGTTTGCCCAGCTCAGCAGTCTTGGAGGAGCCTTCGCCCTCGGGGGCCCTGTTTGAGAACACCCCTTCCCCCACTGACCCTAAAAGCTGCAGCAACTTGCCTCCAGCAGCGTTGTGCACCAGTAGCACCAGGTCACAACCGTCGGCCGCCCGCAGGGGGCGGAGAAGGGCGCTGTCCCAGGGACTTCCACTGCAAAGCATCTATGGTTTACCCGGCTTGGGGCCAAGGCCGCACTGAGTCGCCTCAGTGGCCAGTTTATTTCCTATACTAGAAAAAAATCCCAAAGATGAGAACCTGCCTCAGCTGGCCGATGTATCTCTACAGTATCAGAGTCAGAGCTTGCGCTAATCAGGGTAGGGAGACGCCATGGTTCTTGTTTGAATTCCACTGCACTTGTTTTCTCTAGAAGGAACAGTTTGACGGTTTGCAGAGTTGATCTACTTCTAGAGCTGCTGAGTTTGACAGATTCTTTCAAACACACCTGATTGTGCACCACGCCCTGAGTTGACAAGACCAGAGGGAAGGAAAAGTAACCTGCAGGACCTTGGCAAATCTCTCAGCAGAGGGCGCTCAGGTGGACCGAGGGATTCCGATTGGGATGTCGCACACCAATGACTTCCTCGTGAGGCCTGAGCGAGCAGACTGGTGGAAGAGCATTAAAAGCAGCTGTGAACAGAAACTGAGGACGGCACCGTTCTGCATCTGCAGTCTTGGCGCCACATCTCATACGACAAACAATTTTTTGAGTGGTGTACCTGCTGTTTTGCTAGCCTCCATCTTGGGAATGGGTTCGCAGATAAATTCTTTGTTTTCTGTCTTGGGGAGCTTTGATTTTTGTGAAAGTGAAAGACATACTCACTAGATTATATCCTCTAAAAAAATATTTTAAAAAGTGAAACAAGATCGAATCTAAATAGATCATAGACCTAAGAGTAAACTCTGAAACTATTTAAAAAAACTAGGAAAAAATATATTTCTGACTTTGAATGAGGCAAAGATTTCTTAGCTATAACAAAAAGGAATACCCATGAAAGAACAAGTTGATATTTTATCAAAATGTGCTATTTCTCATTTTCAAAGGACAGAGTGAAGAGACTGAAAAGATTCAGAGACCAAGACACAATATTTGGAAGCCCTCTATCTGAGGAATGTTTTATGTTTAATATATAGCAAAAAATCTCAAAATTCAATAAAAAATAAAACAACCTAGTAAAATGCAAAAACACTTTCAATATACATTTCGCCAAAGATGAATAAATAGAAAGAAAACATGCTCAACATCAGTCATGGGGGAACATAAGTTAAAACCGCAATGTATATACCCCTATACAAAGCCCTACGAGAGTGATCAAAGGTGAAGAGCAACCAGGTGTTGTGCAGGATGTGGAGGGCGTGGGATTCTCCTCCACCATCAGCCGGAACCGAGAATGGCAGGACCATATGGAGAAACAGTTCTGACCATTTCTTTAAAAGATAAACATGTCAAGCAGGGATTCCAGGCCTAAGTGTCTGAGAACAACAAAACTTACATCCAAATTTATACATTCACGTCTAGAGCAGTTTTATGTGTAATGGTCAGTACTGGAAACTACTCAAAAGTCTGTGCCACTCAACAAGATGACATGAGTTCTTGGTATCTGTAATGGTTTAGATATGAAGCTCTGGTATTTCCCAAAGACTCACATATGGAGAGCTTGATCCCAGAGCAGCAATGTTCAGAGGCACAGCCTTAGAGCCCCGACTGGACCCTAAGGGTGCTGACCCCAGCAGGGCAGTGAGTTGTCAGCTGAACGTCCTGTTAAAAGGTGGGCCCTGTTGGAGACAGGTCCCGGCAGGCATGCCTTGGGAGGGCGGAGCTCGTCCCTGCCCCTTCCTCTCGGGCTCACCCCCCCTCCGCTTCTGGCTGTCTCCAAGTGAGCAGCTTTCCGCCCCCACCCTTTCCACCTTGCTTCTTTTGCCCTGGAGCCAGCTGACCCTGGACTGGAACTGTGAGCCAGTTTTGTAAGGCATTTGGTCCCAGCAGCTGAAAGCTGATCCATACAGTACCTAGTAAGGTGCAGCATCTCTGAATCTCAAAATACTTAGGCTGTACGTAAGGAGACAGGAAGAAAATGAGCATATACTATTTGATTCCACTTTTGTAAAATCATAGGCTACGGAAATAAGCATACAATGACAAGTAACAATGGTGCTGGCTAGGGGGTAAGCAAAGGATTATGAAAGATATAAAGAAACAAAAAAGGTAAATCAATTCAGAAGAGAGGACAAAAATAAAAATTAAAGAGCCCTGGACTTTTTTTTTTTTTTGTCTTTGTCTTTTTGAGACAGGATCTCACTGTGCAGTTCAGGCTGGCTTTGAGCTCACTTTGTAGACCAGGTTGGCCTCAAACTCACAACGACCCTCCTGCCTCAGCCTCCCAAGCGGTAGGATTCTAGGTGTGTGGCACCACACCCAACTAAACCCTGGATTTCTGCAGGATGGAATTAGTGGATTTTATTTGAGATAGTGTGAGGTGTGGCTGTGGTTATTTGTAAATATTTCCCTGTGTTACTTTTAAAGAGACAGAACTAAATTTGCTAACTACCATGACAACTGGCAAACACACAGAATGCCAGAGAAAAACTCCAGACTTCTGGGCCAGTGAGCTTGTGTGTACCAAGTAGCACAGACACAGAGCTATGAGGAGAATCATGACAGCTTCTAAAAGGCATGAATTAACAACAACATGTTTCCAAGAAAAATCATATTCACTTTCGCATAAAAGAAATTCAAACATGCCTATAGCAGGGTAAAGGAAAAGGTCACATTTCAGGTTCAACATTTTCACACCTGAGTTTTACATACACGTTTACACTCTCTTGAGCCCTGAGGCTAAACCACACAGGGAAAATGCAAAAGATTAAGGAAACTCATCCGCATATCCTGCTTCCCTTCCCTTGCACCCATTTATCTTTGCAAGTTGCCAAGAATGGCCTCAGGGCTGGGGATATAGCTCAGTGGAATAAGCGCTTGCCTAGCAAGCGCAGGGTCCTGAGTTCGATCCCCAGTACCGCAAAAAAAAAAAAAAAAAAAAAAGAACTCCCTCCTCAGGAGTAATCCGCTCCCAGACCCAGAGCCAGGAAGATGATAACTGGCGTTTGGTGACAGGAGATGACATTCTTCCTTCAACCCCTCCCAAGCTAAAAATAAGACTTGAGTCAGACCCTGAGCCTGGGACTTAGGGCCAGCCTGTTCCCCACTTAGATATTTACACAACAGTTGCTTAAGGATGTTAAAGTAACATGACAGAGAAATTATCTCAGGACGGACAGAGACAACTCTGACACTTATGCTCAAGAACCCTCCACACCTCACATGTGCATGAAGGGGATGCAAGGACAGCTGTCTACAATGAAGACTCACCAGAAACAACCTAGGTGGTCAGCAATAGGGGAATTATGAAAAACTGTTGCAGTCACCTAGTGGATTAGAACGCAGCAAGCAAGGAATTAACTACCATAGGGAATATGGTTGGACTGGTAATGTTTTATAGTATTAAAAAAAAAGACATGCATGTTAAAAAGAGGTACAGCCGGACATGGAGGTACACACCTGTAATCCCTGCTAATCTGGAGACAGAGGCAGGAAGATTGCAAATTCAAGGCCAGTTTAGGCAATTGAGCAACAACCAATTTTAAAATTAAAAGTGAAAAGGGCTGGGAATATAGCTTCGTGCTCCCTGGGTCCAGTGCCCAGAGACAGACAGACACACACACACAGACACACACACAGACACACACACAGACACACACACACACACACACACACACACACAAAATGATGCTACTGTGGGGAGAATAATCCTATTCGTATAATAAATACGTATCAACACAAAACAAAGATATATAATAATACAAAATAGCTGTCGCCTTGGAAAAGAGGGAGGCTGAGGAGGGAGAGGAGCAGGAGAGACAGGAGGAGGAGGAAGGAGCCCTCTGCTACATGCAGGATGATAAAGAGAAACCGTAATTTATTCCATTACTGTGCGGCACTTCTTATACACATCAGCTCATTTGACGCAGCATGCTCATGTTGTACCTCAGATAATCTAGTTGACCTTTCTCAAGTTTATCTGGGAAGGAGAAGAAAATAAAAAGGAAGGGGGGAAAAAAGAAAAAAAAACCTTTTTATTATTCACAGCTGCCAACTCGATCTTGTTCTGGTTCTGGAATGAGCCAATTTAAATAGATTTTCTCCAAGGTGAGAGTTTCAAAGACTGATTGGGTGAGGGGACACAGAGCTAAGGGTACAGCTCTCACTTCTCTACAGAGAAGTGTGCTTTTGCCTTGATGGCGCCTTGTGCAAGGCTGACATTACTTGATAAAGGTGTTGAGGCAATGATCATCCCCTCTCCTTCCAAACCAGGAGAGTTTTGGCTAATAGGGCACATCCATTCTGGGGGTACCGTATAATGTCGCATGTGGCAGGGACTTTCACTCAGACAAGTGTCAAAAGAAATTATCTCCTTCCACCAAAAATCACAGGAATTCATACAATAAAACACCAAAGAAATAAATTTAGAATAAAAGATTCAGGAAAACGAAAGAAAATCAGAGCCAAAGACTCCAGCAACAAACAACTGGGAAGTGAAATATTCGTGGACTGGAAGATTCCACACTGTTGTCATTGATTTCGCCCAAGTTGGTCTATAGATTCAGTGCAGACCCAATCAAAACCACAGCAGGCATTTGTAGACACTGATGAGCTGCTTCTAAAGCTGAGATGGAAATGCGAAGAACTTAGACCAGACAAAATGATTTTCCATGGGAAGAATAAAGTGGGAGGATTTACGATACTTGATTTCAGTACTCACCAGAAAGACACAGTAATCAAGATTGTGTAGCGGCTGGCATAATGATGAACAGACAGAGAAATCATGCAGAATACAAAGTCCTGAAATAGACCGCATAGATACAGTCCACTACATTTTAACAAAGGTACCAAGACAGTTCAATGGGGAGAGCCTGGTCATTTCAACAATGGGACTGAAACAACTGGAAATCCACATGGAGGAAGAATGTTCAGGTTTACCTCCCACCATGCACAAAAATTAACTCAAAATGGGTCATAGGCCTAAAGGGAAAAGCTAAAGCAATAAAAACTCTATATGAAATAAACCAAGGAGAAAAATTTTGCAACCTTGATGAATGAGGATTTCTTAGGACATGAAAAACATGAAGCAGAAAAGAAAAAAAAAAAAAAGATCAATTGTCTCCATCAATATTTACAAGCTCTGTTCTTCCAAGGGTACCAGGAAGAAAATGAGATTACAAGCAAGAAGACTGGGGGGAAATATTCACAGCCATCCTATACCTGACAAAAATGTGTATCCACAGTACATAAAGAACAGTTATGCCAGGGATATAGCTCAGTGGCACAGGGCCTGCCTGGCAAGTGTGAGGTTGTGGGTTCAATTCCCGGTACCAAAAGCAAAACACACACACACACACACACACACACAAACCCAGTAGTGATTCACTGAGTTGACAACGTTAAACACAGGCAAAAGTTTTTCCCTTGAAAAGGTCCTTACCATCGTTAGTCACCAGGAAAACGCAAGTTAAAATGATCTACTGTCACATGCCACTAGGACAGCTAAGTTTGAAAAGGCAGAGGATGGAAATAATTGGGAAAGATGTAGCTGAAACACTATTTTTGTTTTGAGACAGTCTCGCTAAATTGCACCCACATCTGGCCAGGAGCACCTATACATCTGGTGAGCTACAAACCCTCACAGCATCACCTGGCCCAGGTCACCTACTCTGTGTTCCACACCGGCTCAGCCCCCAGTAGATAACCTGCCTGGCCTGGCCATGCCTTGAGAAGGGAGCTGTGTTCCCTGGCCTCCACCCAGCTGGATCTGAGATCTGCGTTCTCCATCACTCACAATGCAGCTCCTCCGCCACCAAGAGGCGAGGTTCTTTGAGTAGCTGAGGATGCTTTCTTTAGGTAAAGTCTTCATTTAGGGGCTTAGTTTTAAAAAAAGAAAAACTCTGCCGCCATTACCATAGGTGACCTAGATATTCAACCCTGAGGGGTTTTATCATTCCACAAGCAAATGAGCTTCAACAATATCTGAAAGCATGTTGAGGGGTTCCCCCAGTGAAGTCATGCACTAGCCGCCATAGTCTCCCCTCTACGGTGAGAAACACAGAACCTGAGGCCCGCTGGGTCGGGGTCTGTGCTTCAGGAGATCTGCAGGTGGGCGGGGAGCACGACCAGCCAGACTCCCGCTGCATCTCAGCAAGGCGTGGCTGAGACCACACTGGTATGAGCCCCTCACAGGCACAGGTGGTGAAAGGCTGGTGTTAGGCATCTCTGATCTGTGGAGGGAGGAGGTTGAAAGTCGTCCCTGGCAGGGGAGAGTGTGCTGCAGACACTGGCACTGAGCTGCTCAGAAACACTTTTTTAGGTACCCACAGCTGTAGTTAAGACACTTCAGACAGATGTTACATCTCAGTGGGGCCTGGGTTGATCACACACCATCCAGAGGGAAGCAAGGGAGAAAGTCATTTAAGACTTTCAGGAGGCCTTTTGGAAACCCCATCAGGCTGGGAATGCAGTTCAGAGTGTTTGGCCAGCAAACCCATAGCCCTAGGTTTGAGCCCTAGAATACCCCCTTAAAAAAATAAAACCTGATAAAAGTGTAGCATCCATTTTCCATAAAAATACATATTTTACATTTCCTTTTAGGAATTCACAGATTTCCTGGTCTGAGTGCAGGAGCCTCTAGTTAAGAATTCCCACTCTGGAAACAAGCACAGGGAAATAAAGAGGTGCTGGGAAAAGATTAAAAACTTTATGTATAGCTTTTCAAAAATAGAAAAAATTGCCTAAGTTTTGACACAAATGAAATGTAGATGCTTATAAATTATTCAGACTGAGAGAACTAAATTATACAGATGGAACACAAAGATCAAAAGTTATTCTACCATGTCACCTGAATTTGTCACCAGATAATTTTGACAGTTTCTTTTTTAAAATGCTGCCTTCCCAGACTTCTCAGAGCACCCTCTGCTTCAGCTGCCCCTTATCCTCACCTCGCATAGGGAAGACCTGGGATGGGGTCACTTTTAGTTGTATACCCTGATGATTCACTGCGCCACAGGCCCCGTATAGGGAGGTGAACGAAACACTTGCTGGTATCTTACTTTCTCCTTGCTGAGATGCCACACCCAACACCCACAAGTTAAAGGAGGAGAGGTTAATTTTGGCTCACGGTTTGTAGAAATTTCAGTCCACAGTCAGCCAATTGCAAGGCAGGGGAGCACAGCAGAGGGGCCTCGCAGAGGAGGAACCGCCCGTGGCAGGGCCGCGAGAAGCTGAGCGGCGTCAAGCGGGAGGAAGTATACTTTACCCCCTTCGGGCCATGCCCGAAGTGACCTAGCTCTTCCCACCAGAGAGGCTTCATCTCCGTTACACCCAGCTGTGAACCCATCAGTGGACTAATCCAGTGTCACACATCCATGGCCAGTCACCTTCCAGAAGCCCACCTACGAGCACGTGAGGCTGCGGAGGACCTGTAGATACAAGCCATCACAGCGGGGTTTAAGTTGTCTCAGTAAAGATAAGTAATGGGTGATTCCTCATCACCAAGAAGTTGAAGGTGTCAGCTTGGTCATCACACAGTTTGCTGGCTGGGCAGCACTGGGACAGTCTTGGCCTAGTGGGTGCAGGGTGTTGGCAAAGGAAGGCTGTCAGGACAATATGGAAGAGAATCATGCACACGGATTTCTTTGGTGGTCTTTCTCCTACCGCATGCAAGCACCCCTGTGGATGTGGGCTGGGATAGACAGACCCACATAGCCTCTCAGGCCGCTTTACACCTGAGCGAGTAGGCTCCTCTCACTCATCTCCTGGCACCTGTGTGCCCTAGTTTTGGGGTCCTAGCTTGGCAGGCCCCCTAGACCTGTGGCTACCTAGAGCATGTTGCTGTCCCCCAGCTATGAACGCCCACTCGTGTACCTCCTTTTCTTTGTAAGAGAGCTGAACAAATTACCTGCTGAAATCTAATTTCTATTCTACCTGTCAGTTAGTTCTGAGCTCAGCTGCTCTCGTGGTGTTCCCCTTGTGTGCTAAGATCTTTTCACTTTTTATAAGTCCCTCTGTAGTAATTCCAGAAACCCAGTGAACACACACACACACACACACACACACACACACACACACAAGGCACCAACTTGATCTTTAACTCTTCAGAAATAGTGCCTGCTTATGCCTGTTGTAATCTAAAACGTTTATCCAGTTCTCTTTTTAAGGAGGAAGCTGTCCGGACGTTTGTACCAGGTGCTCTTCCTTAGGGCTACACTCAGTGTCTGGAGGGAAAATATCCGAGCCTTTTCTCTGTACCTGCTCACAGGCTGATGCTTAGTGCAGCTTGGAGAACACAGTGTTCTGATATTTTAAAATTCCTGTTTGTCTCTACACCTGCACAGTGGGCTGTGGACATCCTCATACTGTATCTCTCTGTATTCCAAGCATCACTGGCACCAGGGGGGAGAGATAAATGTAGCAGCAAAAAAGCTACGGGCAGTCTAAAGTCCAGCTTCCAGAAACATATTCAATCAATTGTGGCGCAAACACTCAATTAAACAAAAAAAGTGCCGCTGTTACTGAGAATAAGGTAATCTATCGCTGAATAATGATCCTATTAATTGTAGTACACACTTTAGTATAATTTATATATGTTGTATTCATCTTATGCACTACATTAGTGATAGTAAACAGGGACTGTCAAATAACGTGCGGCACTGTGATTCTACCCCATTAAGTACGACAAGCCACTGGATTAACATATCACACATTAATATGTGAAAACTCCAAGTGCAGGGAATGCAAAGCCATCTATTTGCATAAAAAAGAAAGGGCAAGTTTGAATCTGAGGCCGGGAAGTCGCACACTTCGGTCGGGACGAAGGAGTGGCCTGGTCATTTGCATTGATAACGAGCTCAAACTCGGGGTCATTGCTCAAGTGGTCGGGACGAAGGAGCTCAGGCCTTCGCGCACATCAGCATCACCAGCGAGACCAGCAAGGGGGGACAGTTACACCCAGAGCTTTGCATTGAGCGGCCCTGAAGTTCGCGTTTCTGCCAAGATCCCGCCTGCTGCTGCTGGTGGGGGCAGCAGGCTAAACAGCGGCCCTCTGGGGAAAGGCGGGGTTTGGGGCCTTTCACGTTATAAAATGTACGCAGTGTTTCACAACCCTTGCAGAGCGTGCACTCTAAGCAGGCTGCGTGGCGGTAGGCGCCTTGGGGTCGGAACCACGGCCACTAGCCCTCCGCTCCGGGATCGGCAGGCTCGCGCTGCCGGGAAGTTGCGATCGCCGGGTCGCGGGCTCTCTGGCGAAGCTGGGACTCGAACCCTGTTCTCCGGTACGTTAGTGCGCTCCGGATCTCCAAAGGTGGCTTCTGAGCAGGCAGCGGGGACGCCGGGGACTTCGGGAACTCTGGCTTCCGGGCGGGGCAGCGTTCCGAGGCCCTAGGCGGCGGGAGCGGGCGGGCGCGCCCAAGGAGTCCCGCCCACCACGCTGCAAGGGGCGGGGCCATCCTGCTCGCGCTCGCGCCCGCGGGGCGAGCTCGCGGGAGCAGCGCCAGCATAGAGGTTCGCGGGGGCCGCCATTCTAACGCAGGCGCGGTGGCCAAGTGGTAAGGCGTCGGTCTCGTAAACCGAAGATCACGGGTTCGAACCCCGTCCGTGCCTACCTTTCTCCCTTTACTGTAGCGAAGGGAGATTTTTTAGGGAGGATGTGTTCCAGAGGCTACTGAGCGAGCTGTTTTTCTTCAGTTTGACTTTAGGATCAAGTCTCCCTCGCCTAAGTTGTAAGCCTTAGGAGGTACTTTCTCAGCCGGCCCACGCCGCTCAGCTGTCCTTTAGCTGCCTGGGGCACCTCCTGCTTAGAGAGGTGCCGAGTTCTGGGTGGGCGAGAGTCCCACATGAAGTGTGATCACCTTGGGAAGACCCCAGCAAGGGCCTTGGGTGCTTCGCCAGGAAGCCGGACATCGCTGGCGGCTCTTGCCTGCCATAAAGGCCACTTTACATTTTTCTGAACATTAAGCTCTAATTTTATGCGTCCTCAAGAGAGAACTGTGGTTGCCTGACACGAGCCCACGCCCAGAGTCAGCTGTGTCTGGCTTGCTATTTTTAAAAGGAAATCCAATGTAGGCGTCGCATTCGATTGCTAGGAATCCCTTCCCAGACTTAGAGCAAGTCCTACTTGAAAATTTAAGTCTCTTGCTCTGGGCCTTGCTTTGCCCCGCTGTAAAATGGGTGTGTGGCCAGCGGTGGCGTTGGTGAAGCAGCTGCTGGAGAGACTGGCTGCCGAACGGACCTCCAGAAATGATGCTTCGCACAGGTTTGCTTTGCATCGCTAGAGGCTGCATCTCAGGCTGCTCAAATACCTTTGAAGATACCATGCACTGATCCCAGCCTCCAGGACAGGCGCTGGACAGTCGGAAAAGTGGCTTGATCTATTGGCGAAATTTGTATCAGTCTGAGGTGCCTGACCCGAGGAAGCATTAATGGAGCTCCTAGTGTGTACCTGGTAGAAGTGGCCTCTGTGCACCTTCGTGAACCAACCAAACGAGAGCAGGCTGTCCAGAAATGAAAGGAGGGGGAGGAGCTGGGGGTGAGCAGGGGACAGCAGCGGTTCTCACGCTGGGAGCCTGCAGCAGGCTTGTTGAAATACAGGCAGTTGGCAGCAGCCCCAGACCCCTGCCTTCGAGAGCTCTGGGAGGTGGCCTGGTCATTTGCATTGGTAACGAGCTCAAACTCGGGGTCATTGCTCAAACGCAGGGCGATTCCGACCTTGCTAGTCCCCCGCGTGTTCGATACCACCGCTGTACTAAAGCCCCTGTTGTGCAGCCACATCTCCAGCCAGGAAGGAGCACGTGTGTGTATGCACACACATAAACGTGGAAGTTAATACACGTAAAAAACAGTGAGCATCACCCAATTAGGGGGGTGCACACACAGCCCTCTGGCAGGCTAAGGATCCAGTTCTGGCCCTGCTTGGACAATTTGTTGACTTAGTAAGATCTTGTCTTGTGTTGGAATCAGGAATTGAACTCAGGACCTTGCAGTTGCCAGCAGGCGCTGTGCCACTGAGCTATAGCTCCAGCCATAACTTTATCATAAAATACAAATAACTCAGTGGGAAGGTACTGCGTTCAGTCCCCAGTGTTGGGGGTGGGGTTGAGAAAAAGTACCAGGGCTTCTCACATGGCACCTTGGGGGATCACGTTAAAATGCAGGTTCTGACTCTGTAGGTTTGGGGTGGAGCCTGAGACACTGCATTTGTAGGTATCCAAGCGATGGCCAGCGGGCAGAAGAGGACGCCCCCAAATAACAGTTGCCTTGTGATGGGGAAGTGTACTAGGGAAGCTGTTGAAAGGATTCCTGCCCTTTTAACCTGCCCACCGGGGTTCCTGCGAGATGATCTCATTACAAGTGTTATTTCTTCCTAAATCACATCCACACACCCCCGTAACCTATTAGATAGAACACAGGCAGATTAGAATAATCCCCAATTAAGTCAAATAAGGTGCGGATTGTGGCTTCCACTGGCGCATACATAGGTGCAGACTGGCCTTTAGAAAAAGGCAATTTATACAATGTACTGTGGATACCGTGTATGCAAAAACTTATTTTAGGGAATAAATTCATGTACCTGAGAAGTGCTTGTTGTTTTGAGCTGTTGTTGTTTTTAGACCTGGAAGATTATGCATGAATCCCAAAACTGTCACTTCTGCTTGGAGGCTGGGCTTTCGACGGAGCTGCCAAACCAGTCAGGCGGGTGCTGTAGAATCGGAAAGTAGTGCGCAAAATTCCAAATTCAAGTTCTGTTTATGCTTCAATGGATAAAGCTCATGTGTGGGAAAACTCAAGATGTTTTATGTTTATGTGCTCGTGAATATATAAAGCCGTTTCGTGTTCTTCCTGTCTGAAGGTCACCTTGCAGTAGGCTGTCCCTTAAGGTCCCCTCGCTGATTCCAGGCGGGGGGGGGGGGGGGGGGGGGGGGGGGAGTCAGGCGGGACAGAGCCTGGAGTCACTGGGAGACCTGCTTGCCAAGTAAGCACTGGGGAGAAGGTAGATTTGCATAAGGAGCCCATGGCTTCCAACCTACATCTCTCTTACTCAAAGCCAGTCCATGTCCAAGAAGGGTTTTACAGGACTTTTGATACAGAAAAGCAACCCGTGAGGATCCAGAAACAGCAAAGAACCAAAAACTGTGCAGCAGCGAGCTTCAACAGCGACACCTCGTGGCATCATGAAGCAAGAGCAGTGCTAGACTGATTTCCCTGGGCCCCATCTATTCCGACCTGGAGAAAGCCTTATTTCTTCGCGCCTGTTTCCTATGCCGAATAAAAATGGCACACAGCCACTTGCCTCCTCTGTCATGGGCTTCTTTTTTTGTTTTCTTTTTGAGACACGGTCTCACCATGCAGTTCAGGCTGGCCTGGAGCTCACTTTGTATCCCAGGCTGGTGTCGAACTCGCAACAATCCCCTGCCTCAGCCTCTCAAGTGCTGGGATTACAGTCGTCCACCACCACACCTGGCTACTGTCATGTACTTTTTTTTTTTTTTTTTTTTTTTTTTTTTTTTTTTTTTTGCGGTACTGGGGATCGAACTCAGGACCCTGAGCTTGCTAGGCAAGCACTTATTCCACTGAGCTATATCCCCAACCCTGTCATGTACTTCTGATGACAACATTTTAACATCTGCCAGCAAGATGTTCCATAGGTGGTGACCCATTCGCCTAATGGAGTTAAAGGTAGCACTGAAGGAGTGATTGATCCAATGATTTCAAGGATGACAGTGGATACAGTTAGGTAAGAGCAGTTGATGATGTTATAAGGGGCTGGGAAGGTGTTGCTCAGTAGTAGAGCACTTAACTACCATGTGTGAGGCCCGGGGTTCTAGTCCAAGCACTGGGAGGAGAGGGAGGTATTTTAAGATATAATAGGTGTGAGCATATGCCCTGAATACCATCACTACGATCAAAGTAATAAACATATCCATCACCTCTGTGGATCCTTTTAAATTTATTTACTTTGGTGTGGTCGATAGGTGGTAGGAACATGTAGAATGAGATCTTATCTCTTTAACAAATTTTTAACTGAACCCTATCCTGTGTTAACTATCAGGCACTGTTGGGAGCAGATTTCTAGAATTTACTCCACTCGGGTAACTGTAATTTTAGTTGTTTTTGTAAAATAAATAAGTCCTTTAAGAGACACACACATATACGTACACTGGTTATAGTTTGTTAGGATGCGACGTGGTCCTGTCTCCGTGTCCAGGCACCCTCCGCATCAGGCTGTTGACAGTGAAGACCTCCAGGTGGGGTGAGAGAGGTGGAGGGAAATTACAGAGAAAATTACTGATTTTTTTCTTCATATCATGGCATCAGCGAAGAGAAGCGTTGTGGCTTTCAGACTGACTACGTTTTGGCAAAATTTTACAAAATTAACCACGTAAAATGAAGAGCAAATGTAAAGAGTAAACAGATGTGCAGTCTCTGGCGCACAGGGGCGCTCACACAGAGCCGGCGCTTGCGCGCCCCCAGGTCCCAGGGGGAAAGCTCTGGCTCGCCGGCAGCGCCCCCTCTAAGGGGAAGTCCAGTCCGTTCCTCCAGGCCGCCCTGGCTGCCCTCATCCCCACCGACATCACATGCCTAGGAAACTACCTTAAAGAATAAAAAATAGGCCTCTGAATAAGGAGTGAGTGGTTTGTATATGTTCGTGAGCTGAGAATTACAGTTCAAAACCAGAAGCATATTTCAGGCATGAGTAGCACTTAAAAGATACCATGGCAGGTCCCCCGGAGCAACAGGTGCTGTGTGTATCACATCAGCTTGAGTTCTGCTTAGCGAGTCACCATGCCGGGCATGCGAAGCATTTCCCATGACACTATGTTCCTTTTGCCTGGGTCCCGTCCTTCTGACTCAGGTGAGTGTCGTTAACTTGCTATGGGTAGAAAACCTCTAGCAAACCCAAGGCCTCCCTCAGTGTAAAACCCGTAACAATTCTTGAAACAAACTCAAATAAGAAGCCCCACATCTTCCTTGGACACGTGTGATGGATAGATTCTAAGATAACCCCCAGTTATCCTCAATGTATAGCAATCGTGCCCCTGGCCCCATCTCCCTGGACTTTGACATGAGCAAGAAATGAACTTGCACACATCCTGTTAACCCACCGAAGTCTGAGGATACTTGTTGTAGCAGCAAGCGGGCCTCTCCTGACTAATCTGCCTCTCTTCTGCCCCAGCCAACATTTGCCAATGGGAATACAGACGCTGCTGCCAAATCTTTTGGTCATATGATTCTTTTTTTTAAAGAAGAGCCAGAAATCTGGATTTTTAAATTTCCTGATTTAAAAATGTTGGCCACTAAGTCCAATTTATTATTATTTCAAATGCTCTCTGGGCCAAATGAAACACATCTGTGGGCTCCACATGGCCCGTGAGCTGCCAAGCGCAACCTCTGGACAAAAAGCTCCAAATCCAACAGCATTTGTTTTTAAATTGGCGTTGGCCTAAGAGCCGGTGCACAGTCATGATCATGCGGGTCCCAGAAAACAGTT
Source organism: Dinomys branickii (assembly GCA_004027595.1). Classification (NCBI taxonomy): domain Eukaryota; kingdom Metazoa; phylum Chordata; class Mammalia; order Rodentia; family Dinomyidae; genus Dinomys; species Dinomys branickii. The sequence goes on along the minus strand of PVLD010000359.1, from coordinate 280,569 downwards.
CAATGCCCACAGGGAAGTTGATCAGATTTTTCATTTCCACCCTGGCCAGACTTCCTAGTATTCTTCAAGTTTCTTGGCACACTTGGGTCAGTCTATTGAAACTCTGGTGAAGTCAACTCTGCAGCCCTGGGCGACCAGGGACAGGTGAGCCAGGCCACGCTGGCCCAATCACACGCTGCTTTGCCTTCAGTCTAGGGGTGGTGGATACCAGGGATAACCAACCATTTTTACAGGGGTATTGAGAATTGAAACCAGGGCCTTTGCACCGATCTACACACTCAGACCCCTTTGTTTTATGTATGTATGTATGTATGTATGCATGCATGTGTGTATGCATGCATGTATGTATGCATGTATGTATGTATATATTTACTTATTGGCAGGGTCTTGCTAAATTGCCCAGGCTGGGCTACAATCTGTGATCCTCTTGCCGCAGCCTCCCAGAGTACTGAAATTGCAGGCATGTACTACTGTGTGCTCAAGCACATTTCAAAGGAGAGAACTGAGAAGCGCCTTGCACTTGTAACCCCGTCACAGTACACGCAGACACGCCCATCAGTTAGGCGGCTTTATGGAGCACTTAGTATGTGCCAGGCCCACGAGGCATCCCGTAGCTGCACCCTTTTAACACCCTACTGTCACATCTCATCCTCCTTCCAGGACCTTCTTTCCATTTTCCCACTTTCTAACAGATCTTTCTTGAGCCGCAGGGGATGACAAATGGACAGGGCGTAATTGAGATAGGGACAGAGGGCAGAAGGGGGCTCACCTGACCCCACACACGGCTGGGCTTGGACAGGGAGGCCTTGCTGCCCAGGTGGGAGGCGGCGGGAGGTGTTCTGGGCTGACCCCAAGGAGGAGTCTGACAAGAAATGCAGATGCCCACAGGGCGACCGCGCCCTGGTGACTTCCTCTCCCCCAACTGGGGAGCAAGCCTGCCTGCCTGCTCCACCTCAGGAAGTGCCCGCTGGAGCTCCCCACCTGAATGCAAGAAGGTTCTGAGGAAGTAGGGGTGCTTCTCCCAAAGGCCCTTCCAGGGAAGCCGTGGGTGCTTCCCACCACCTTTCTGGCAATTTCCTGGTTGAGGGTTACCTCACTGACATGACCTCACTCTTCACATCTGTCGGGTGGGGAAAAGGACTGTTCCTGCTGAATGGGGTGATCTGCTCACTCTGTGGTCTCCGCCATGTGCAACGCGGAACACACCGTGAGCCCCCTATGAAAGCGTGGCTTTATCAAGACTTGTCCCAAACCCCAACCAGGCAGAACAGAAGCCCCCGGGCCACCGACTTATTCTGTGCTTTTATTTCACCAAGGAAAGCAAAAGTCAGGTATGCTGATGCACATGCCTGGAATCCCAGCACTCTGGGAGGCTGAGGCAGGAGGACTGCAAGTGTGAGTCCACCCTAGGGAACTTAGCAACTTAGTGAGACCTTGACTAAAAAATTAAATTTTATAAAAAGGCTGGGGAGGTAGCTCAGTGCAAAGGGTTCCAGCCCCAGTGCTGCATAAGAAAAGAAAGGCAAGGCAAGGTAAGGCAGGACTGGAAGTGCATGGGGGGCTTTGTGAGGCCTGGGCGCTCTGCCTCCTGACATCACCCACCCCAATGGTGGTGATGAGGATCATGGAGAGTATAGGAGAGGAGGAGAGTACAGGCTCCCTCGGCTACGCTCCCTCGGCTACTCCTGACCCAGAAGTCCACTGCGCCTTAAAAGGGTAACAAGCACCGTTCCAGCAGGAGGGCAAGGGCTTCATGGAGTGACCAGGCCTTCTCCTTGCTCCTGTCAAGGCCCAAGGCTGGACTGGTGTGGGGTGCAGACCTCTCATTGCCAGAGGACCCCAGACCTAGTTGGCAGGGGCCTCTGAACACCTTGTATTCAGAAAAGGTTTTTTAAGATTAAATTCTTAACATCATTTTCCAAAAATGCTGGAGGCGGGGGCGGGGGGGGCGGGGGGGGGAATCCCACCTTCCTGAGGGGCTGAGGGAGGCAGAGGGCTATCATGCCCCTTCAAACTATATCCTCCCAAAGTCCTGCTTCCTGTACGTCCCTCCATCCTGTGCCTAGCACGGTTGCACTGCGAAATATGTGTCTGTGTTTATAGCCCACATTTGTTCCGTGTAAATGTTTACAATCTACTGCACAATCATTTGCATAAGCCTGCTGTAGAAGTGTTGTTTGTTTGGTATTGGGGATTGAAACCCAGGGCTTTTGCATTGAATTGCATCCCCACCCTTTAAAAAAAATTTTTTTTTGTTTTTTAGGGTCAGGGATATAGCTCAACAGCACAGTGCTTGCCTAGCAAGCACCAAGTCCTGAGTTCAATTCCTAATACCAAAAAACAAAACAAAACAAAACACACTTTTTCAGTTTGAGACAGGATAGTGCTCAGTCACAAAGTTGCCCAAGCTGAGCTGGAACTTGCAGTTCTCCTGCTTCATGTTACCACTGAAGAATCTGAGGCCCAGAAAGGATAATCAGTGCCCAGGGTCTCCCAGGCTGGGGAGAAGTAGCAGAGGGGAGACGGCCTCCCTCAGTCAGTCAAACTTACAAGGGGGCTGGTAAGGACACAGGGCCTCCACGAGACTGCACATAGGGAGAGAGAGGGTCCCTAGTCCAACTTCAGTTTCTCATGGTGCCAGGCCCAGGACAGTGGCTCCAGAACTTGTGCATAGGTCCATGAGGGCAACATCGCAATCACCTATTGACTTGGGTCTCTCTCCCAGAGACAGATTCCTTGAGGTCAAGGACATATCTTGTATGTCACCGTAGCATGTCAGTTCTGAGCCTGACACAAAGAGGGCAAGCACACATTAGTTCAATGAACAACTACTTTCTAGGCCTCAGTCTTCTCATCTGGAAAGTGGGCTATCAGTAAGATAATATCGTTCATGTGCATGGCACACAGCAGGCCCACAGGAGCAATGGAGACAGTATTAGTGATCACCCTTTCCTCAAGACAGGTTTAAATGATCCGCCTTTTGCCAAATAGCAGCTCCAGACTGCTACTGCAGAAGCCATCCCTTGGATACCAGGGTTCCCAGCCCAGGATGAACCAGCACACCCCAGCCTGCCTTTCCTCTCTGATGCACTGCTTTGCAGACATCTATTATAGCCTAATGAGGACACCAGCCATAGGGTCATCGGATCAAAGTCCTAGACATGGGCTGAGGCCAGTGGAGCTCCAGGAGCTGGTAGGCAGGAGGCCAGGGCAGGGTGGGGAGGTAGGGGGATGCTGGCTGGCTGGCGCGTTCTGCGGGGGGCCTCTGGCTGCTCCTGGAGCTCAGGAGCGCTAGCTGGGCTGGGTGAAGTGTTTTCTGAGTGTGACACCCGTTGGCCAACAGAGGACAGCAGATACATTTTTTATGATCCTGGGAGGCTCAGTCCGGTCACGTTTTCACGCAGAGCGGCTGGGTGGTGGAGATGGCAAATCCTGTCTTGGTTATTCGGATCCTCTTTGGGCAAGAAGGGCCTCTTCTGAAGTGGAGCTAGGCGGACCCTGGATAGGGATGGGGTTGGTACAGGTTTCAGGAGGCAGCCTGGGGTGGGGCTCCCACTTAGTGCTGAAATCAAAAGTACCTCCTGGGGTGGGAATGTCCGTACCCAAGGTTCCTCCCTTTGCCAAGTGGAGCGTGGACCCTCACGACCTGCCCTCCCCCGATTTCCAGCACATCCCCCCGGGCCTGGGGCTGTGGATGTAGCACCCGAGTGACACTGGCTTGGAGAGGAGGAAGCACAACTTTATTTTTTGGCTGGAAGGTGGGTTGGTATTTTGGGGAGTTCTTGGGAACAGAGAATGTCCCCGAAATTTCAGGTCTGGGGTTTCCAGGGGACTGCAGTCAACCCAGCGTAGGTCAGGGTCCCCGGGGGCGGGAGGACAAGGCGGAGAGCCGCCTGGCACGGTGCCATTCCTACGTGCACCGGGCCAGGTGCTGACAATCGGGAGAGGGGTAAAGCGCCGGCTGGAACTGAAAGAAGGGGGCAGATCAGAGGGCGGGTCTGGATCTTAAGCGGATGCGACTCGTTTCAGGCATCACGGCGCCCCCAGCTCAGGTCCCTTCAGCGAGCACTTTTGGAGCAATCTTCCCTCTTCCTCCCCGGGCAATGGGGGTATTGGAAGTGGGGAGCCTAGCCCCTCCCGTCTCCCCAGTTTGGAGAACCCCAGGCTCTGCGCCCACGGGCCGAGGCTGACGTCGCCCCGCATTTCTAGGAATGCCCCTATCCGCGACTATATTAGGCGAGGGTTTCTAGGGAGCCCCCTCCGCCCCGCCACCCCCACCCACCCGGCGGCGCGCGCGGATCCAGCTCGAGCCCTCTCCCCGGCCGGGGCGGAGCCGCCCGCAGCCTGGGCCGTCGCCGCCGCCTCCCCAGCGCTGCCAACCCCGGCCCGCCCAGCCCCCGCCCCCTGCGGGCCACAGGGCGCTGGGGGGGCGGGGGCCGGGGGGGCGGGGGCGCGGCTTTGTGGCGGCGGCGGACCGCGGAGGCCCGGTGCAGCCCCGTCGGCTCCGCGCTTTCTGCAGGAAAGGGCTTTACGCCCCCTGCCCATCACTTGGATCTTGTCCGGGGAGGGCCGGGTTTTTGCTGGAAGTACCCCCCGCCATGCTCCGCCGCCAGGAAGGATTCGAGGCTGGGCTCCGATCGAGGCGGAGGCTGCAGGGCCCGCGGGCGCACTCCGCCCCACGCACGCCGGCCCGACCCCGGGCGGGCGCAGCCCCGGGGGGCTCCCTGCACCCGCGGGAGGCGGCGGCGGTGAGTCTGCGGGCGTCGCTGCTTGCCTCCCTTCCCCGGGGCGGGGCGGGGATCGCGGCAGGTGGGTGCCCAGGCCCTCGGGGCCGAGGGGCTGCTGGGCGGCTGCCTGAGGGTGGGTGGGAGCCGGGGCGGGGAGGCGGCGGCTCTCTGGGGACCCGGCGCGACGTGTCTGGGCTGCGATCGCCGCCGCTTCCGCCACCCCCGAGGGTCCCCACCCACGCCCACAGGGGCGTGAGGCCGGGAGGTGGGGTCGGGGGACGCGGCGCCCCACCGCCCTGAGGCTCGGGCTTGGGAATTAAGGAAGCTGTTGGCAAGCCGGCCACCCCGCCCCCACCCCGGAAAGCCCGTTCGGGCAGCCGACTCGCTGCGTGACCCCGATACAGACTCGGTGGGGCCGGCAGGCCGCCTGGGCCCCCGCCGCGCCCCGCAGCTCCACGTGCGTCCCGGGCCGAGCTGGCACCCATGCTGGACCGCGCGCGCACCTCGGGGCCGGGCCCGGGGACTCGGAGGGGCCGGGAGGGTGTCCCCAGAGAGTTACCGCCGGCCCCCAAATAAAGTTAGGGGCCCCCTCCCTGGAGGAGCAGATGGCGCTGGCGCGTTACCTTTAGCCTTCATGGTAAAAAGTAGGTTCCGGGGTGCGAATCGAGATGTCTCGGGCCGAGACACCAAGTCAGGGGGAAAAAGTTAGAGAAATAAAGGAAAAAATAAAAGGCTTTTTGATTTGAGGATAGGGGAGTGGCGTTTCTGATTTCTTCTGCTTCCAACCCCCGTCGAGGGGAGCCCTGGAATGTGCCGCTCGGATCTTCTGAGGACACATCCATATTTATAATTTATTTTTAGGAGAAGTTGTGAAAAGAGGAGGGGGTTAAAATGGGGAGAAAAGGTGTGCACGAGGGCGGCCTTTCCGGGGCCTGAAGGCTAATTGGACCATTAGGGTGGGAATAATATCTCTACCCTGGAGGAGAGCAAATTTGGCTCTAATGAGTGACAATTAAGAGCGTAAATAACTAAACTTTATTTAGCTGGAAGGGGAGCCTTAGAGGCACCACAGACTCGACTGGTGTTTCACGGAGAACTTTGGGGGAACTCGTGGTATTTTCTGGGGTTTTGCGCCTGCGTATTAGCGAGCAGGTGGTGACTGCTCCCAGGTGGAGGTGACATTCCCGCGGGATGGACGAATGTCCCCCTCCCCCCACGGCGACCCACTGGCTTTTTGGGAGATGAACGACCTTCCCGAGAAAATAGCCGGTAACGGTTCCTTTAATGATCTAGGATTCTCCCAGATCCTGCCTCCCAGGCAGCTCGCTCCTGCGCGAGGTGCTGTGAAGGGGACTCGCTTCGTGCGGAAGGAGGTTCCGCAGGCTGTGGGCCCAGAATCGGGGTTTTGAGGGCGAGATGAGTTTATGTTTTATCCAACTGGCCCACAAAGTCCCGCTTTTGGGGTCATTCTCAACAGCGAGGGATTCAGGCCGCGGCAGCCCCTGGAGAGTGAGGTGGAGAGCGGACCCCCAGGCGGCCCCTCGGAAACCGGCTGGGGACGAGGGAGGCTTGCTGCTTGGGAACAAGCGAGGGCCAGCGTGGGGTGAGGTTGGGGTGTTCCTAGATGCGCGTGTTCTCCGTGTGCTGCCCCTGCTGTGATTTCGAGGGCCTCTCCTTGGGACACTGGAAAGATTCGGAAGGTGAAAGTGCAGCTCCCCACCAACCAGCTGCCCAGGGCTTAATGAGATATAGCAGTGGACAGGATTGGCAGGCAGTATCAGAGTTTGAAATCCCCCACCCCCCAAGGACCACTAGCATCAGAAATCCTAATGACATCAGATTTCTCTTTACATTTGTCAAGGGAGCAGCCTGTTGTTCACTTCCACCCGGAATTGCAGTATTTCTTTGCAATTCACTGCAACCTCCACGCTGAAGGCATTTTATAAGGAAGTCTGGATAATAAGTTCAAGGGAGCCCGTAAGGCAAGGGTGATTGGGGTACACACACTCTGCTAGGGTCTTTAACCTTCTAAGCTGTATTAATTTATACATGTCCCTGTCTTCCAGTTGCAACCTATGTAGATATCCACACCCCCTAAATTATTTCCCAGCCTGGATTTAAACTAAGTGTCCACAAAGGGAATAGAAAACTGAGCCGTACCTGAAAAACTATCGAACACAGAGTCCTTGATAAAAGATCTAGTGATTTGATAGACGTGGTACATGGACACACAGATGACATTTGTGCTGCCTTGGCAAAAAGTTCTTTCCTTTCAGAGTTCTTTCGCTTTATTATGGGATGCGATGAAACAGCACAATTTCCAGGAGTCCGCAGTTCCAACGTGGCTTGTCCATGGGAACTTGTCACACTGTGAATTGTGTTTGTGCTTTGCTGAATTCCCACCCTGAGCTGTCAAATCCTATTTGCCTTGCTAAATAAGGATATCTCACTAAATTAGCCTTTAATGATACTTCTACAGATAGGGTGTTTTACATGAATTAACAAGGCCGGAACACTGACTGTTACGCCAAGATACTGAGCTATAACCAAGGCGATGAAGCTGAATGTAAAACTTACTGAAATGCTAAGTGTGGAGAATCAGACAGAATTTAATTGTACATGTGAAACGATTTCTGCTCTACGGTGAGCATTCCCAAAGCATGGGCATTGCTCATATTTGGCCCTCTAAAACCATGCGTTAATTACAAATACATTTAGCAAACTTTCCCCCACCTCCAAGTCTACAAGTGAGCAAAGTAGCGTGGTGAAGAGATTGCAAGTCAGGGTGCTGCAGTGAGAGAGGTCGGCTAATTCAGCAGATGGCGCAGGGTCTTCCTGTGTTCTTAGCACCACCTGCCTGCCCCCTCTCCAACAAGTAGAAAAAAAATTTTTTGAGTGGAGCTGCTGAATGCACCCCCTTTGGCTTTTCTCCTTTTGCTTCTGTGTGTGAAATTTCATTAAGCGGTTGCTATAACCCCCCAAGAGGTGTGGATTTAGAAAAAAAATTTGCAACTTTGAATTTAGCTCTTAGCCGTATATAACCCATGAAAATTAATAGAAAAAAGTAAAGTACGGTTGGAGGTAAAATAGAGGGGCGGTGAAAAGGATACTTTGCTCAAAATCGAACTGCATTTGTGACTCAAACCAATGAAAGCTGGAAAAATCCCCGCAAGGGAATTCCCTCTATTTCTCGCTGGCCAGCATTCCCACCCTATCATTAAGAACAGAAAAAAGATTCTTGCCAGATAAACTCAGAGCTCCCTAAGATGGGCAGCTCCCCTTCCTCTAATTTGGACCCTAAAATAAATACGAGTATTTTAGGCATGAGGGTAAAAGTTAATCTGGTGAACAGGAAAGGCAAACTCTGTAGTTAACAGTCCCTTGCCAGAAAATAAGAGCATGCACAAACAAAACATTGTTGACCAGTAGTTACTTATGGTAGAATTTTCTTTCTTGCCTGTCTTCCTGAATGCAGGAAAACGTGAAGTCCTTTTTGGCTTTTTAAGATTTGGATTGAGGTGAAAATAAACCCCTAACAACAACCCTGACACACACAAACATGATGTAAACAACCATAGACTTCTCAGGCCTCGAAGCCGCGTAGCCTTTCTGGGGAGAGGTGGACATTAAAGAAAGTGTCTAAGGACCAGGTCCTGGGGTTCCTCCATCACCCCATGCTAAGATGAGCCCCCAGCTTCCTCATCATCTCTTTTCAAAGTAGCGTTCAGGTGCTGCCTTCTCAACGGGCCCAACTGCAAGGGACGTAGGCAAATATTTACAAGGCTTTAAAATAAAGGTTCTGGTTTTACCTTGTCTTCTTTATAGAAAGTATCTAAATTTACAGAACATAAAGCAAACTTTTTCTGCATTGTCCCTGAAGGGTTGCACTCTAGAAAATGCAAAGATCTTGCTGTCACAAGAAAGCCATTTGAAAATATTCTGGCAAGAGGTGTGTGTGTGTGTGTGTGTGTGTGTGTGTGTGTGTGTGTGTGTGACATTTAAGCTTTGCTTGAAGATTTGGACTGCGCGGGCAGAGTAGGCAGTGGCTGGCTTGAGCCTGAAGTTAGTTGAACCTCATGGTGTGAAAATTTTCTCAGAGAGGAGCAGCAAACTCCACTGTCCTGCTGGAATCGGACATGAAATCAGTACACTGCCTCTGTCATCTGTGCCTAAGACCACCAGGACTGCTGCTAGCTGAGGCCCAGACATAGCCCAGTGCAGCCACTGCTGGAGCCACATGCTCCAGATAGGTGCCTGGAGGTCTGTACTCCTGGGACCCAGGCAGCAACAGTGCAGTTAGAGGTGGGGTGTGTGGCTCACAGTACACCTTGCCTGCCACTGCGGGGGTTCAGTAGCTTGTAGGCGCTGGGGCCCCGGGGGCAGGACCTCACTTTCTCAGTATAACCTTCCAAATGCTCGGAGGTAAACAGGTGACATTGTCCCTGCCCCACAGGCTCCGAGCGAATCGAGCCTGTGTGAGTTCACGGTGACTGTGAAAGATTCTGCCGCAGAGGTTTGCTCCTGCAGCAGCGAGGGCCAAGTCCTCTCTGGGACCTTTGGCCACGGGGGTGGTGGAGGGGGCGTGGAGCACTTCTAAGCATTTGCACTGCAGTGCATTTGTTTTTGCTGGTCCCTTCTTCAGGCACGAGGGTCCCCCACTCCTTCCATCACCCATTAGCCTGGGAGGCAAACCGGGCTGAGGAACAGAGGTGCAGCCTGGACATGGGAAGAAGGCGTTGGGAGGCCACCTGAGGACTGGAAGTGTGGGGCAAGGAGGCAGAAAAAGGGCCAACGTTGGAGGCCACTGGGGAGTTGGCCAGGCCGAGCGCTGAGTGGGCCTGCTGGGCAGGAATCTGCAGGCCAGAGGCTCACAGCCTGCTGAGCCTTGGCATCTAGTGTGCCGGCTCTGAGAAGTTGGGTCCCGGCCCGAGTCAGCCAAACCCCTGGGACTCCCATTTGGCCCCAGGAACTGGATTCCAGGCCACCAAAAAGCCTCCTGGGCTCCTGATTGTGTCTTGGGATGGCATTAAGTGAAGTGAAGTGCTCATGGGCCATGCCATATTTAGCTGCAGGTTCACCCAGAGAATATTTTGGGTGCTGCTTGAAAGGGGAGCTCTGAGCCCTGTTGCCGACTGTCACATGGCAGGGGTGGAATCGCTTCCTCGCAGGCCTGGCCCACAGGCCTAGAGACTCTGCCAAAGCTCTGGGACCATGCGATGGGTGTCAGGGAGCCTGCAGCTGTCTAGGGAGCCAGTTCTGGGCTGGGAATGTGTTGGGAAGGCTTTTCGCCCTGTTTTCGTTCAGCAGCGATAAGGCCACTTCCATTCATAGAACTCACAGAAGCTGTTCTCAGCCCCTCTCTTCTCCAAGATGGCCCAGTGCGATATGCCAGGCTGCTGAGTGAGCAGCCTCCTCCTCAGGTGTCAGCCACGGTGCCAGGGTTAACCCTTTCAAGGCCCTTGGGTGCAGGCTGGCATGGGGGCAGCTTTCTGCACAGACTGCCAGGGTCCTATGCACTTGGATCCCTTAATCCTCAGACCTTAGTGGCAAACCCGAGGGCACTGCAACCTTAGCAGTGACATCACCCCATCGGTGATAACCACTCCAGTTAGCTCTGCTACCCAAGCCTTCCACCTGTACTGGCCATTCAGCTGTGGAAGCAGCTGCTTACCTTACAGATGTTTTCATCTGCGTCTCGAAGTTGACCGACTTTCCCAGTGCAGAGGAGACTGCGTCAACAGATGGGCCTTTGCTTTGACTATCAGTGAGAGCTGGAATTACCACTTGGGGTTTGGGGCAAATGTTGCAAACTCCTAGGGGTCACCTGGATTTCAGGAATCACCTGTGTGACCGTTTCTGGACCCTGCTCTGGGGTCCCACAAGAGTGGAAGCGGGGCGCGTCTGTATTGAAGCCACAGCTTGGAGACATATTTACCCCACTATTTTGAGGATGGGATGGTCCCGTCCAGGAGCCTGTGTGAGCGGCTGCACACCCTGAAAGCACCCACTTGTTGAAAGTTTGCTCTAACTTTGTACATTTTTTCCTTTTTAGTTTGCCTCTTGGCGCTCTGAGAGCCCCTACTTCCTGCCAGCTGGTTACCGCAGGGAAAATGAGGGACTTTTGGGGGCAGATGTGTTTCCTTTCCACTATCATAATGCCCCTAAAAATCCTTATTGCTCTTGCAGTATTCCTCGGGGTCCCCGGGCCAGGAAGACGGCGGCTCTGAGCTCCTCCAGCAAAGCGCAGAGGAGGGCAAGGTGTCCCCATGCATCCCTCCCTCGGTCCCTCTGGTTCTCCTAGCAGATCTGTCCTCGTGCTCACAACCAGTCACCACTCCCTGAAATTAAAGGATGCCATGAATGCTGGTTACTAAACTTGCCTTTTGCCCTCCAGGGGCAGAGCCACAGAGCTCAGCCTGGGAAAAAGGCTGGCCGTGGCCACATCAGCGTTTGCTCCTGAGGTGCAGGGGAGGTGGGGAAGTACGGAGGAAACCAGAGATACCTGTTTGGTGAGGCCTGGTCCTTCCAGCTGGGCCTCTGGGATCTTCACCTTGGCAGGGTGCCCTTGACAGTTGTGGCCCACCTGCCAGCTCCTGAGACAGGACATGTCCACTTCTGCCTTGGTTTCCCCATCTGCCAAGGGAGGTCCAGCACTCCCTGCTGTATCCTCGAAGAGTTCTTGGATGTATCCAGGGTTACAATGGGCTCAAATGATGTACAACTCAGAAGGTGCTTTGCATGTGGGTAATGATATTTACTCACACACAGAGGCAACTGAGACAGGAGAGGGAAACCATAGCCCAGCAGGATGCTTGGGTTTCTGGAAGCAGCCGTGTTTATGATCCAGCCCATGGTCTCTGACTCTTGCTGTGTGACTGCAGGGCATGACTCAACCTCTCTGGGCCTCCAGTGCCTCAGGCATGACCCACAGCTTGGACTAGAAGTTTCTCAAATCTCTTATGCACATCCGCTCTATGACTTTAAAAGGTACCTGGCTGAAGATAAAAATTACTTAAATAGGTATTTCTTTCCATGGCCAATTTCTACTTATGGCAATATGTTGGTTTTCCATTTAGGGTAGGGATACGACTCCTTTTTTCTCCAATTTATGTAGGTAAAAAACGAGTCCATCACTTGAAAGAGAAATACAAACAAATTTCGTACATCTGGCCTGAGCATGGGGCAGAAATGGAGATGAGAGTTTATAAAGTTTCATAGGCCCATTCTTAGAAAGAATTCATGTTTCTCTTAGGGCTTTTCTGCACCCCTAGTTGATGGTGGGCAGAATAAATTACCAGTTAAACCCATGCAGGGCTCCAGCTGTGCCCAACCTGGGTGTCCTATTGTCCCTGGGTGAGGCCTCCCCTCCTCCTGCCCCATCCATAGATCTGAGTTCTTTCCAGTCCGGGATCACAGTGACCCAGCACTCTCCTTCCCTGATGGTCATCTCTCTGAGCCTCAGTTTGCTCAGTGAAATGGGAAGAAGAAACGCCCTGTAGCCGGCCAGAATGAGATCAGAGGGTGAGGGAGCCTCACCATGAAGCAGAGAGAGTTCAGGATCTGCACCAGCTCAGGGGCAGCAGTCATCAGGGGCCCTGGAGCAGGTGGGGGATGGTGAGGGGTGCGCTTGGCCTCTAGGATCACTTGTGCAGCAGGCTGCATGGTGCTGGGCTCGGGCGTCAGTTCCAGTGGGCACTCCGACCCTGCCAGCAGGGATGATTCGTGTTTCACTTTCTGCTGTGTCATGGGGTGGGGGGTGGCAGAGGGGCCCTGCTGGCCAGCTGGGGCGGGTACATAGCCAGCTGACAGCTGTGGGGCCCAGCTGCCAGAGCCCCACCCCAGCCCCACAGCCTGCCAGGTTGGGAGCTGGGCCCCAGGGCGCCTGTGCTTGCAGTGGGAGAACACCAACTGAGAAAAGCCAGGAGCTGGCTGACTATGGTTCCTGGAGCTGGAGGGGACACCCCCAAAACACCCCAAAAATTTTTCAGCCTAGGTTTGAAGTCTATAGAACTATGACTTGCTTCTGACTTGGATGCTCTGGCTGGACATCAGCTTCCTGCTTGCTTTTGCTGGACAGATACCTGTTGAAGGCCTACTGTGTGCTAAGCACTGTGTGCGTCGGGCTGGGTCCCAGGGCAGTCAGCAGGCTAAGAGCACCAGGTCCTTTGTTTAAATCTAGACTCGTCCATGGACTGGTTATGCAACCGCTGGCAGGAGACCTCTCTTCCCGCCTCAGTTTCCTCATCTATATGGACTAGAACAACAGGGCACACACAAAGCTTGTGAGAGTGAAATAATGAGCGTCCGCAGAGACGTGAGAACAGTGCCCAGCGGCGCTGTATGTCTTAGTTGCTATATACGAACAGTATATATATATATATTACTCTTACGATGAAATGCACCCATCAGAGCAGGTGGAGAGCATCCGGAATACAGCTAAGCTTGTCCCCCTTGCCAGTCATCATAGTCACAACCAACCCAACAAGGGTGTCCTTACTGATGTCAGGGTGGGGAAACCGAGGCTCGGGCCTCTGAAGAGCCGTGTTGAAGACAAGTAATTTGCACCCAGGTTTGGGGCCGGATGTCAAGTAAGGGGTCGACACTCGTTTAAAGTTGTGCAACTGTCTTCTTAAATTGCTTAAGGGCCAGGGGTATAGCTCAGTGGCACAAGCACCTGCCTGGCAAGCACAAGGTCCTAAGTTCGATTCCCAGCACCAAAAAAAAAATAAATTTCTTAATACTCTGGAGCAGAGGGGTCTCACATTTCAATCCTGCCTCGACATTACTTACTCCAAAGCTGTCACTCTCAACTACCACCATTAATAGGCCGCACTTCTGGGTGCAGAGTAATTTATCAGGGTATGAGACATGATAAAAAAAAATAAGGTGAATGCCCTGTTTTTTAAAAAATTACAGCATTACTGTGAAAGCCACACTGCCGTTAATCCCGCTTTTCTGGCCATTTCCTGAAGCAGTTCCAGAAGTCTTCTCTTATGTCCTCAGTTTGCTGTCGTGCCAACCTCAGTGTTCTGCATCAGTTCAAAATGTTTAACTCTCACAGTCATTTTGACTTTAGGGAAGAGCTGAACATGCCAAATGCAGAGCGCAAGGCGAGTAGGACGCACTGTAATGTCTGTACGAGCCGCCTTTCCATCGGATGGCAGCAGCAGCAGCAGCATTCAATGTTTTTTTTTATCACTTCTCACAAAGACACTCCTGAAAGAGGACTTCAAGAGCTGTTTCAGAAAGTAGCAAAACAACGGAATAAGTGCGTTCAAACGGACAGGGAGTTTTTTAATGGGGATTGATGGTATTGTATCTTTTACTGTAATGCGTTTTTAAAAACATTTAAACATTAAGCCGGTGTGGTGGCACATGCCTATGATCCCAGCACTCAGAAGGCTGAGGCAGGAGGATTGCCAAAAGTTTGAGGCCAGCCTGGGTCACAGAGTTCAGGGGTAGCAGCCTTGGCTCCTTCCTGCCAAACCTTTAGATCCTGGCAATTGTTAGGTGCTCAGTTAATAGTTGTGAACCAAAGCCAATCACTGTGGGCTCCTGTATCTCCTACTTCCGTGACCCTTCCAGGGAAGCAGGTGGCCGGTGCGGTATCTGTCCTGGCCACCACAGCTGGCCTCCAGGGCGCCCGAGGGTGTGGAGATTCACTGTCTCTGGAGATCCTCCCCTTGCCCAAGCCTGCCCCGTATCTTACAGTTTATACTTTAACAACCTCTGCCCCAGAGTTCAAAGGCAACACTCAGATTTAAAGGCGCACAGACCTGAATTTCAGAGGCATTACTGGCAAAGAGGCAGAGAGTAGCCGAAAGAGTACTGCGGGTCTCGTGCGAGCAGGTTCGAGGGCCAGCTGGAGGGCAGGGGTCATGGCTTCTGGGACTGTTAAATGAGATCATTTTCTCTCTGAAATTAAAATGCATCTACACCCTCAGAAAACCCCAAAGTATAAATATTACTAAGAGCAAAGCTCTATTTCAAAAGCCTTTCAGATATTTATAACAATAATAAACACTTATGTGGCTCTTTGCTAGCCTTTTCACAAGCATGACCCATCGTTTTAGATGACAAGGATGATGTAGTACTGATCTTCATTTTTTTTTTTCAGTCAGATTATATTGGTCATTTTCTGAGTAACATCACATCCACCAACATCTACCGAGCTCTTTGTTTGTACCAGGCACTTGGGAAGCCCATGAAGTCATTTCAGTTGCACAAACAACAGACATGAGAGGTACTGTGACTGGCCCCAGTTCTCTGATGAGGAAACAGGCTCAGCGAGAAGACCTTACTTGTCCAAGGCCACATACCTAGCATGTGACAACCCGGGGCCCAAGCCTGGTTCAAGCCAGAGAGTAACTCTTTGAGGCTCTGCAGACTACAAAGACTCTGTTGCAGCTGCTTAACTCTGCAGCTGTAACTCAGCATTAGCCACAACCAATACATGAATGGATGACTATGGCTCAATGTTACAATAAAACTTTATACAAACAGGAAGTGGTCCAAATTTGGCCTACAGGCCATAGTTTGCCCAGCTCTGTTCCAAACCCAAAGGCTGCCTTTCAACACAAACTTGACCCTGGCAGTGTTGATTCCCACCTGTGTGGTGACTCAGTTACAGGTCAGAGCAGACAGCTGCTATGTCTGAAGAAGGTAAGTTAACTCTGCCTTAGTGGAAATTCTAAAACTCTTGGAACTTAACCTATTAGTGACTACTCTTCTAAAACACCCTGGAGTTTTTAAATTATAATTTTAACAGTTGTCAATTGCGTGTGTGTGTGTGTGTGTGTGTGTGTGTGTGTCAAATCCAGGGTTTTGCATATGTGCTAAGACATGTACCACGGAGCTGTATCCTCAGCCTCCTGATTAATCCTCACCCTCCCACCCCCAGGACTGGGGACTGAACCTAGGAATACTAAGTGAAGTCCCAGCCCTTTTTAAAAATTTCTGTTTTGAGACAGGGACTCAATAAGATGCTTAGGCTGGTCTGGAACTTGTGATCCTCTTGCCTCAGTCTCCTATGTAGCTGGGATTACAGGCATGCACCACCATGGGCCTTGATTAACTTTTAAAGATGGAAGTGTTGTGGTTTAGGAAAAGACCTCAGTGGGACATTTTGCTGTGGAAGACCCTTCTCTGAAATGAGAAGACGGAAAAGACCTGGGGTATAAATCTGTCGTAGAGCACCTGCTTAGTATGTATGAGACCCTAGGTTCCATCCTCAACACCAGCAAAGAAGAAAAAGGCAGGAAGGAAAGAAAGAAATTTAAAGCATAAGAAGGGTGTGTGTGTGTGTGTGTGTGTGTGTGTGTGTGTGTGTGTGTGTAGGAGAGGGAGAATTTCCCTAGAGGATAGAAGGCTGGAACACAGCAAGAGAGTGAGGGAAGAGAGCATAATGTTAAAAAATAGCTTTATTGAGATATAATTTACTTAACATGCAATTCATTTTTTTTCCAGTACTGAGGATCGAACCTGGGGCTTTCACACTGAGCTACTTCCCCTCCCTTCTCATTTTACTACTTATTTATTTATTAAGACAGGGTCTTGCTAGTCACTAAGTTGCTCAGTCTGGGATTGAACATGTGATCCCTGTGTCAGCCTCCCAGAGTGCTGGGGTCACAGGTGTGTGCATTCACCTCAGAGTTGTGCAGCTGACATCGATAAACTTTAAAATATTTTCATCGCCTTGAAAAGAAACCCCATCCCCTTTACAGTCATTCTGCCCACCCTAATCCCCCATCACCCCCAACACTGAGTTGGATGGATTGACAACTAACTGGTGGTCACCTTGTAACACCCAGCTGAGCTGAGTCAGCATGGTGCTGGGTGTGCGGGGCCACCTGAGGGTTGTTGCCAACAAAATAAAAACAAGAATGGAGAGGAAGAAGTGAACCTGATAGAGAAATGTTGCTTCTCCGGGGGGAGCTTGTCGTACTGGCTTCCCTGATACGAGTGCAGCTGTTCTCATCACTGAAGGAGCTTGTGACCTTGTCGTTGAGAGTGGCCATAGTTCCTTTTGGGGCACTCTGGTTCTTTGAGCATCATTTCCTGGCTCTGGAGGAGAAGATGGTGCACTGTTCAGTCTCCTGGAGAAGCTTGTTGTGCTGGTTTTCCTGATATAGACCCGGCTGTTGTCATTGTCGGAGGAGCTTGGGAACGTCGTTGTCACTGAGGATGGCTGTGTTACTTTTCGAGAGAGTACTGGTCCTTACTTTGAGTATTGCTTCCTGGCTTTGGTGCAGATTCCTCAGCCTGCTGGCACACGTCCTTCAACCCACCGGCACAGACTTTCTAGCTTCCACCACTGACCTGTGGGCCTTCCCAGAGCAGATCCATGAAACACACGCATGAGACATCATCGTGCACCCCTGGCCTCCAGCTGGACTTGTGGGGGGCATTGTGATGGGCTCTAGGTCTTTAGCTTTACTCATACAGGACATTACCATGCGATCCAGACCCTCAGCTGGATTCTTTGGTCTTTATGGACAGATTTACTGCACTCTTTGTATATGACTCTTTGGGTGACTATTATAAAATAATCCTATAAATTATGTGTCCTGTATTGTTTCGCCTGCAAACCCTGATTACCACACTGAGCAACCACTAATCTACTTTCTGTTTATGAATTTGCTTTTTCTGGACATTTCCCATAAATGGCATCAAACAGCCTTGGGTCCTTTGGGTTCAGCTCCTTACCTATGGCATGATATTCCCAAGGTCCAGCCATGTTGTAGCATGTGTGAGGAGTTCATTTCTTTTCTTTCCTTCTCCCTTATTTCTTTCTTTCTTTCTTTCTTCCTTTCTTTCTTTCTTGGAGTTCATTTCTTTTCTTTCTTTCTTCCTTCCTTTCTTTCTCTCATTCTTCTTTCCTTCCTTCCTTTCTTTCTTGTGGCCTTGTGTGTGTGAGGTGCCTGGTTCTGGCACCCATTTGCGCTCCAGCAAGGACGCAGTGTGACAGGGGAAGCAAATGTCCAGTAAGGTAAGTAGACTTCCTATTTGGGTCTAGGTAGGGGTGGCCATGGCCTCCAAGGAGGTCCCTGTAGCATTCTGAAAAGATGGGTCTTTTTCTTTCTTTCTCTCTCTCTCTCTCTCGCTCTCGCTCTCATTCTCTCTCTCTCTCTCTTTTTGTTACGGGAAGTCAAACTCAGAACCTTGTGCTTGCCAGGCAGGTGCTGTGCTGATGAGCTGTAGCCCAGGCCCTTTCATGCCTTTTCATAGAGAGTATCAGCCTGATAAAGGGATGGACAAACCATATTGTTTATCCATTTACCTATTGATAAATATATGGGTTGATTCCACTCTCGAGCAATTATGAGCAATGCAGCTATGAATATTCATGTACGTTTTTATACAGACATACATTTCCCTTGGGCATATCGCTCAGCATGGACATGCTGAGTCAAGCAGTAACTCCATGGTTATCATTTGGCGGGACCACCTCTCTCAAATCTGGATTTGGGAAATCTCCCACCCTCACTTGAAAGTAGAGAAACTTTGTAATGTGTATCGGGCACCCACTGTCCAGTTATGACAATGATCGGTCTTTTGCCTCTCGGTCCCTCTGCCTTCTTTCCCTTTGACTTCCACTGGGTATCGCAAGCCAATTGAGGCACCACGTTTCATGTTGTCTCAGCTGAGAGGCCCAAGTTTTCTTTTATCCCCTTCCTTCAGTTGGGCGGACTCCAGAGTGGGTCGCTGTGGGGTGGGGTGGGGTGGGGTGGGGAGCAGCCCCGCAGGAAGCAGGACTATTACACCATTTGCAGGATCTGGGTGAGTGAATAGGAGGAACTCTCGGTTAGAAAATGAAGAAATTAAAGGTGGCGGAGCGTTCAGTCAAGCACACGCCCTATGGGCTGTATAGGTTCCTTGTGCTTCAAGCTACCCCCACCCTGTGGCCAGCAAAAAGGTGCCCCGCAGAACTGATGCGGCAAACGCAGGAATTTGAACCTTGGGTGCTGGGAGAGACAAACACTCCTCACCCCCAGTACCTGGAAAAACTCCAGGGAGAGTTGGGAACACCATGGCATATGGGGCAAGATTCAAACCCGTTTCATTTGAATCTCCAAAAGTAAGATGACCCCAGCTGATATGGTCATCTTACAAAACTTAAAAAACAAGGTTACAAAAACTTAAAAAAATAATTGTTCGTTACATGCCTTCTTCCCTGAAAGCTCACAGTTGTTTTATTTGTCCACTCCATTTTGTCCTGGATTCTGAGTGTACTCTGATATCCCCGCAGGTGACAGGGCTGCAGTCTTAAGAACAGAGACCATCTGGGTAGCAAACAGCTCAGCACTGCAGGGATCCAGGGGTGCCCAACAAGCAGGTAGCCATGGTAGACATAGCAGCCAATGGCAGTGGCCAGTTCCTTCCCGCTCAGGCACAGCTCCCACCAACCCAGGTGCCTTGTGCTCTGTGTTAACCTAGGCTCAGCCCAAGGATTCGTAATCTCCAACATCCGTAGATCCAGACCCCCCTGTGTGCATCAGGATGACACCCAAGGATGTGTTATACGCAGCGCCTTGTCATGAAAGGTGGAGTGGGGAGGGGCTCCGTGAGGAGAGAAGAGGAAGGACAGGGTAGCTCACCTGCTTTCTGCGGGGTGTTCACACATTCACTCAGCCCGCTGCACATAAGGTCCTGTGGGCTGGGCGAGAGTTGGACAGTAGTCAGCAGGACAGACGGACTCCACCACTGCTCCGCCCCGACCAGCAGGTAATACAGGCAGCATTGGTGTATTATATTGCTCAATTCCAGAGTACAGAAATGGAAATGGTTTCTAATCATACCATTTTATGTTTTCCTGTCTTTTTGCAGTGCTGGGGATTGAATCCAAAGCCTTACTGTGCTAGGATGGCTCTGTGGTGAGCTACATCCTCAGCCTTTACCCAGATTTAAAAAGTAATATTGTGTATGGTAAGAAAAATCATGCTAGAGAGTAAAATAATAAAGGGGTCCCTTTGCAGCTTTGCTTTAACTCAAACCTCACCCTCTAAGAAGTAACCACTGTGTGCAGCCTCACACGTTTTGTAAGCACAGCCCCGTTCACGCAGTGGTGTTTGCTCATTTGTTTGTTTTTGTTGAGGTCAGTGGTATCACAATATATCCAGCTCCCCAACTCACCTTATGTTTTTAAATGACTCCCCGCACCCCACCACGCTTCCTGACTGTGGCCTCTGCTGGCCAACATTCGCATTAACTCCTGGGTTTTGCCTTTATAGCATATATGCTCTTTGGCACACAGCCAAGTATATTTTGTAGGATAAATTCCTAGAAATGGAATTTCACCATCGGAGGATAGGTGTGTTTTCAATTTCTACAGCGATTACCCGGTGCCCTTCAAACAGACTAGAAGATTCACAAGCCCCTTGGCCTCGTGTGTGTGAGGTGCCTGGTTCTGGCACCCTTTTGCACTCCAACAAGGACACAGTGTGACAGGGGAAGCAAATGTCCAGTAAGGTAAGTAGACTTCCTATTTGGGTCTAGGTGGGGGTGGCCATGGCCTCCAAGGAGGTCCCTCTACCATTCTGAAGAGATGGGTCAGTCAGAGCGCTTCAGTTTGGGTTTTATAAACAAAGGCAGGGTTTAGGAAGGTGAGCCAGAACTCTGTAGTGAGAAGCATTGTGCAAGCCAGTATTTATTTCTTTAGTGCAGTTAGAACTTAAATATGGTCAAAACATATTCTTCTTTTCAATTTACACAAACAAATATGTTCCCAGGCTGACACCTCTGATGCCAAGTTTCTAGGGGAAACAAAATTCTACTGTGTGATTATAAACTACTAGAGAGAAAATGAGAATGGAGAAGCCGCCCAGAGCCGGCTTTCTGTGCCCCGAGCTGGGGGGTAGTGAGGGTTCTCTTTCTGTCTTGACTGCAGATAGATCTGCCGGAAATCTCGGTGAGTGAAATGTGGATGGACTGCGTCAAGGCCAGAGGATGCAAAAGGCCCCAGTTTTGACAAAACTTTTTTGAAAAGAAGCCCACTTGGCTTGGCACCCTCCCTCCTGCCAGTCGGGACTGCAAAGATGTCTCCAGGCATCGGCTGATGAATTGCTGAATTGCGGAGGAGCGTGAGGACCAGGAGTCACCCTTCAGGGCTGCACTAACGCCAACATAAAACCAAACAACTTGGAACTGTTCCAAGAGAGGGGGTTAAGGCAACATGTCAGTTTGAGTGATTGCTTAATTTATTGAGCTGCGGCTAGATCTGTAATGAAATACAGCCCTTGTAACTGATCACTTTCTATTGCAATCGGGCTTCTGTAATTAAGGGATATTTTCCAAGAGTTTCTCTGGAACTGCCTGGAATCTGCAACCCCCGTGGTGGGGTGCTTCTGGGTATTCCTGTTCCAGGGACGCATTTTTTTTTGTTTTGTTTTAAAGAGTTGCAGGCTGATGTTAATAAAGAAAATAAGCAGCGTTTTACTGAGTGCCTGTGTCCAGCGGGTACTTTGTATACATTATCTCTAATTCCCTCGCTTTCCCAGGCAGATAACCCTGATTATGCCCTGTTTTACAGATGTGAACCATGAGACACGAGGGAATTTCTAGAGCGATGTCCTCTGCGATGGTAGCTGCTAGCTGCATTGAGTGCTCATGTCAATTAGGTCAAGTTGTGTTTAAAAATGCACTCCCTGGGGTGTGTGAGCAGTAAGTTCAAGTGCCAACCTGCCAGACTGTGGGGCTAGGGGCTACCATGTTGGATCTGTACACATAGACCATTTTAATGGTTATAGATCTATTGCTCTCAGATTGGTTCTATAGGTCCAAAGATTTCATGGCTAGAAATGGGCAGCTCCAGAACTCAAACCCTTGGTAATGGGCTTGGACAACAGAGCTTGTCTACCATCCCTTTTATTTCTTTTCGCCCCACTGAGAAGCAAAGGCCACACCAGGGGCCTCAGCCAGGCTGCACATTAGAATTACCTAGATTTTTGGTTTTTATTTGAGAGAGGGTCTTGCTATGTAATTCAGGCTGGCCTTGAACTCACTAGGTAGTTGTCTGGCCTTGAATTTATGGCAGTCCTGCCTCAGCCTCCCAAGTGCTGAGATTACAGGTGTGCATCACCACACCCAGCTCTTCTTTAACAATAATGATGGTCAGGTCCCTCCCCTAGAGATTCTGACTTGCCACTCAGTGGGAGAGAAACAGGCATCAGAAGTATTCATTTCTTCCTTCCTTTATTGATTTACGCATGCATCTGGTAATGGCCATGTGGGTGCTGGGTAAGCACTCTCCCATGGAGAGTATAGTGCACCCCTATATATTTCTGTAATTCCCCATGAGACTCCGGTGTGTGTCCTGGATGCAGAATGAGTGGATGCGAGGAGCCAGTCTCCAGATGATGAACAGGGCTGGACCAGCGGTGGCAAACCTACGGCACGCGTGCTGCAGCCAGCTGTTCGTCATCATTGAAAGCTCTAAAAGGTTCTCCTTCACTGAGCTGGGCCACTTGCCATGAGGATAAAATCTGAGGACCCAGAAATGGTCTTTTCTCAAGGTCTTGTCTCTTTGTTTTTTTTTCTTTTGGTACTGGAGATTGAGCCTGGGGCCTTCACATGGAGCTACACATCCAGGCTGGGTTTTTTTGACAGTCTCACTAAGTTGCCCAGGTAGGCTCACATTTGCAAGTGTCCTTCCTCAGCCTCCTAGAATGCTGGAGTTGACGGCCGCGATGCCTTCTAAGCAGCCTCATGAGAGTCACATTCCCGTCTAGGAGGACTTCAGTGCTTCCTCACATGCTCCCAGTTTGATGGGGGACCACGGAGGACCTTTGCATGTAGAATAGTCTTTGTCACACCATCATGGAAGAGCAAAGGCACGGGTGAGATCAGAGATGAGGTAAAATCCTGCAGTCCTGACTGAATTAGCAGCATCAGTATGAACTCGAGCTCTTTCTCACTTTAGAAAAGAGAGCATGGGGTTACTGGTTCTGTGCACTGAACAGGTTAGAAAACCACAACCCGGCCAGCTGCAGTGAGGGCCCAGTACCTATGTTATGGCCCCTAAACACCACTTTCATCAGCATTCAGGACGCCATGGGCAAGTGGCCAATTCCAGATCTGAGCTAAGAAATGTTCCAATGAACCTGGGATGTCTTTTTTGTGTATTTTGTTTTTGAGACAGGGTCTTCCTTTCCTTTGTATTTTAGGCTGGCTTTGAACTGACTCCAGAGGCCAGGATGGCCTCACATTTGTGGCAGTCCTCCTGCCTGTGACTCCTGAGTGCTGGGATTTATAGGCAGGCACTGCCATGCCCAGCCGAGCCTGGACAGTCTTGTCAGGATGCAAGTTGACAGCTACTGGCGTCACATCCAAAAGGATACAAGAGACAACACGAAGAGGTCCCCATGGGCCAAAAGTAACAATTTGAGTATCAATAGGAAAAATAACTACAGGTGTGGTGGCAGTTTGGGAGGCTGAGGCAGGAGGATTATGAGTTTGAGCTCAGCCTGGGCAATTTAACAACATCTCAAGACTCTGATTAAAAAAAAAAAAAGTTTAAACAGAACTAGTCATGTGGCTTAGTAGAAAGGTCCTGGGTTCATCCCCTAGTACCGCAAACCCAATAATAATAATAATAATAATAATAATAATGTATTAAACATTTCAACTTCATGTCCAAATGATGAATTCAGCCAGGCGTGCGCCCCTGTAGTCCCAGCACTCAGGAGGCTGAGGCAGGATCATCATGCGTTTGAGGCCAGCCTGGGCTACATAAGTGAGTTCAAGGCATTTCTAGACAACACAGTGAGACTCTGTCTCAAACAAGCAAAACAAAACAAAATCCCAAATAATGAGTCCACCGTGACTAAAGGAAAAAAAAGAAAAAAAACCCGAAAACCTACTCATCACCAAGTCTGTATTTTGGAAACTGTCAAAGGAAAACAGTCTAGCATTTGTCCGTTTCGGTGTGATCTGTACTCTATGGAAGCCAAATGAAGGCCAAATCGCTGTTCTTTGAAAAAGTATTCCCACTCACCAAGACAAGGAGATGAGTGTGCCACTACTTTTTAGTCTCTAATGGAGTCACAGGTGTGGACAATGGTCAGAAGCAGCTACCATCACAGAGGAAAATATCTGTGCCTCCAGATCAGCCACTAGAAAGTAGTCATGCAAATAAGTGCACTATTGTAAGCTTCCAGGTCTAACTAGCAATTTATGAGAAATGCAGGAGGGAGAGGAACATGTGTAACACCGTTACAGGGGTGCAATAAGCAAAGTCCACACTGCAGGACACACCACAGAGCACCCGCCTCAGCTGCTTGCAGAAGCTGCGGGGGGAAAGGGGAAGATGAAAGAACCTACAGATGAAGGGAGACGTACAAGACACACGAACCAGTCACAATAGATGAGCCTCGTTTGCATGAGGCTGAGCGTACCCAGTTGTAAGAAAACATTTACAAGAAAGATAAATTTGAATGCTGATATGGTACTTGCTGATATTGAAAGCTTTACTGTTCATTTTAAGAGTGATAGTGGTGGTAAATTATAATTCTCATCTGGGTGTGATGGCACACACCTCTAATCCTAGCACTCTGGAGGCTGAGACACATGAGTCTCAGGTTTGAGCCCATCCTGGGCAATTTAGCAAGACCCTGTCTCAAAACAAAAAACCCTACTGGGAGTTATATTTGGAAATATTTGTCAAAGAAATGATTGATACCTGGATCTGCTTCTGAACAGTCTGGGAGGAGGGGCAGAAGAGCCATGGAACAAGACTGGCCGAGAGCTGGTGATTGCTGTGGCTGGCTTCGCTGTAGCACACGTTCTATTCCAACGTGTGCCTGAAGCTTTTCATAATAAAAGAAGGAAAAACTAGGCTTTTCCTGCTCTTTTCTTGATAGTGTCAGGTTGGTCTGCCCACTCCACTGCTAGCATCTCTGGGACCAGCCTGGGTAGCAGGCTTGGGTATATCTTCAACATCCCACCCCATCTCCATGGCAACTCCATGCAGAAGTCTCCATCCACACAAGCAAGGGTCAGGCCAGGCCAGGCTGCCAGTGTTGTGCCAGGATGCACAGAACTGCTCCTTTTGGAGTTCCCTAAATGGATTTTCAGAGGGGACCGCCCCCAGCAGAGCAGCCTCTGTGTACACCATGACCCTGGTTATTGCCCTCCCTTTGTGGCCCCCAAGGAAGCAGTAGTCATTTGGTGGAAAGAACAGACCCTGACTCAAATGGAGGTTTAAATGCTGACTCTGCCACTTAACAGCAGAACTTTTGCCTCCACAAGCCTCAGTTTCCTTGTCTATAAAATGGGTATGATTGGACCTCAACTAACTCAAATCTTTATTCTAGGAATAGTGGCAAAAAAGCATCCAGTCTCTACTTCATGGAATTAGACTGCTAGGATGATCCTAGGAAGAGGTAAGTGCTGTGATAATGTACACATTGTAAAAGTGGACAGCCAGTGGGGCTTTGATAACATCCCAACTTTTGGAAAAACTGGCAGTCACTACCTAGAAGAGACCACAGTTCCCAGTCCTACTTCTCACAAGCCAGAATTGTCATACGTTTTGACTACTAAATGTCTAGCTATGGAAAATGCGCAGAGGATTTAGCACTCACGTTTCCCTTTCTGGGAGGTAAGTTACTCTCATCTGTGGAGGAGGACACAGGTATGGGGACCAGAACAGCCTTGCACAAGGCCCTGCCTCCTGTGCTCAGGCTTAGTTCACTCTTTGAAATGCAGCAACAGGAGGAAATCACGCTGCCAGGAGGTTAAAGTCTCCCCAGGTCCAGCTTTACTTTGCCAATGAAGAAAGTAGCCCAGAGAGGCCTGAGGCCACACAGTGAATCCAGGCCTCCTCAGAAAGAAGGTAAAGGACGCCCGTGCAGGGGGCAAGTTGGCTCTTACTGCTCTATTTTAGTGCCGTCCCGGAGAAGTAGCGGAACCAACCACACCGACTCTCCTGGGACTTGGGACTTCTGGGATTGAGGACTTCAGGTACTAAACCAGGAAGATTCCGGGCCATCCTCCTGGGGGATAGAGTAGCTGTACTCACGTTCTACCTGACAGACCGGGACATCTAAGTGGATGTTTTCCAAGGAACAAGGCTCCGGTGCAGGTGGCGGAGAAGCATTCACAAGCCCCTGTGGAGCTGTGGGGTTTCGTGCCTGCGGTCCCTGGAGCCACTGCCCACACAGTACCTCAGTGGCCTCAGAATTGGCCCATTGCCCAGTGTCCCTCCCATCTGTTCTGCCCCAACAGCCAAGTCCTCTTCCAAACTGCAAACCTAGTCACCCTGCTTTAGTTTGCACCCTCAGGGATTCTCCCCTCCGCCACCACTTTAGGACAAACTTTGCAGGCCCAGGAGAGCCGAGTGGGGTGTTCCCCACCCCTGGCCTAGTCTCTCGCCTTATACCTAAAAATTCCAAACAAGGCCAGGATAAATTAAGACGCACTAACTATAGTCTCCTTCCCCGCAGTCCCTCCTCTGAGTGTCAGAACCACTGTCATCTTGTCCCCACTGGTTTGATTAACTGACTCCTAATATCCGGTCTCCTCCAGCTGTGGGGAGACTGTCAGCCCCCGGTGGCCAGGGTGGGCCTGTGAGACCCACTTATAGCCCCAGACTCTGGTGATACATGAGAGACACTCGATAGTCATGGCTTGGTTCCACAAATGCCACTGTCACTTCACCTCTAGCCAAGCCTCCCTCCATCTGAGATCACAAACCTTCCACCACCCCGGGGCCCCTGCTCCCTTTTCAGACGGGCAGAGTCTCCATGAGGTCCCAGGAGGGAGGGTGATTCCAGAGGAAGACTGACGGGAGGCCTCTGGAGAGGCCAGTGCGGCAGCCGGGATCCAGGCGGTCTTCCCTAAATGACTGTACCTGTTCTGTCTGCTCTCTCTTAGCCCCATTCAGATCCCTGTCCCAGCAGTGGCTTAGGAGGGAAAGAAGATAAAAAAAGAAAACATCGGCCTCAGAGCTTTGCGTACACATAGCTCACTAGTTCCCGCTCTGCTGATAATTAATGTTGAAAATGTTCATTACTTGTCTTTGCCACAAAGGTAATAATAAAACTCCAGCCTGATTACTTGGCTGCTAATTCCCTTCTTGGTGTTTTTTCCTCTTTCCTTAAATTAATTCCAGAGTTCTTCCAGATTTCTTGGTTGCTAAGCTATAAAGTTCCAGGTTGAGCAGGGTGGCTGCTGATTGGCAGGGAGTTCTCAGGCTGCTCCAATCAGAAGCAGGCTGCAGAAAGGCGCGTCCACAACGCAGTTTACCCGGGGGTTTCAGAGTTTTGTGGCTGATGTCATGAACCACAGAGGTCTTTGTCTAACTCTGTGGAACTGTTCTCTTGATCCGATGGAAGGAGGACACCAGAAGTCCTGGAATTTCCCCAGGGAAACAGGGAGTCCCTGACAGGGATGCTCAGGACCTGTTCACGGTGTGACCTCTTTTGCTGTGGCACAAATGATGCCCGAGCCACTCAAGACTGAGAGCTGATGTCCACCTCCCAAGCTTGGTGAAACAATACGTGGAGATGAGGAAACTGGATGCAATTAAACTAGTGTACTGGGGCAAGGGCCACATTTGTAAAGGACTATCCTCCTGCCTCAGTCTTCCGAGCAGCTGGGACTAGAGGCAAGTGCCACTGTGCCCAGCAATAAAAGACTTTCAAATATGCAGGTGGAGAATGATTCAAGAGTTTCACCTCCAGAGTTTCAATGAAAAACAGCCATGATGACCTGTGTTCCCATCATACACCAGAATCTACATTCATACCTCTTCGTATCCTGAAACTTCCACTGGACCAGGATGCACAGCAGTGAGTTTTGCTTGCCTGCTTCTATCCACAAGAAGGAAGAAGTCCTGTGACCTAGACCTGGCCACACTGACTGGCTTTTGGATGGGCACATGACCCAGATCTGCCAATCAGAGTTTTCCTTAAGACTTTTCTACTGAAAATATAGGATAACACCCCACCAGCTGTCTTTGCTGAGCCGCTGGCCTCTGTGAAGTTCTGTAGAAGGTACCTGAGAAAGATATGAGGTCTCAAAGAAATGGAGCCCCTCTGGCAATACCTGAGTCCCATCTACAGCTGGAGGGAAGCTAGACTGACTCCCTGCGATGTACACTGACAGAAACAGTAAATTTCTGCTTAAACCATTTTTCCTTGTTTGTGTGTTGCTTCTGACAGAGTGTTAAGAAAGGACATGACTTTCTCTGTAAAATGCCTGCATCTGGGGCAAGCAGTCTGCAGATTCCCACTTAGGGTCCTCACAATCAACTCAAGTGGTACTCCATTTTGCAGATGGAGAAATTGAGGCTCAAGGAGCAAGGACACTTCCCCTGGTAAAAGTGCCATTATGTGCTCAAGGATTCAAACCTGGGGCTGTCTGATTCTTGAATATCTTGGTGGCCTCTCAAGCTCAACTTGTCCAGAGTTGAATTCAAGAACCTCTGCTTATTCTAATTTCCCTCTGGGGTCCTGCATCTGGCAGTTCTAGAAGCCAGGTCCATCCCTTTTCCTCGAGCCACACTCCAGCCTCAGAAGCCCTGCACATAAACGTGCTTGAGGACCCCAAAGCAGTTCATTTGCCTCCGTGCTTCCTCCCCACCCCTGCCCAAGCTGCCCTCCCTTGGTCTTCTCCAGCTGCCCCCTCCTGGTTCCCCTGTGTTTGTGTCACGCCTTTCTCCCAGCTCAGTTCCCCTAGGCATCCAGAGGATGGTCTCAAAATGCCTGTCAGGTCAGGCTACCTTCCTGGGAACAGGCGGGTCTCAAGATTAGGTGAGACCCATTGACCTCCGGGGATGTTGTGCGAACTCTGCAATCCCTTGGTCCCACTCGGCTTTCAGGCACAAAGAACTCAAGCCCAAGAGCTGAGGAGGACACAGCTTCCTGTGCTCTCAGCTTCCCTTCACTGATTTGCTGTCATCTGCCAGGGCTGTTCCCTGAGTTGGGTGGGGCCGTGACACTCACAGGGTGCTCGCTGCTGGCTGGGTCCCATGTGCTGCACCCAGAAGACACTGACAGATGCACATCCATTTTACAGGGACAAGAGGAAGGTCCCTGTTCTCACAAAGCTTACAGTCCAGTGCAGAGACACAACAAACAAGCCACACACACAACACAATTCGGGGAGGACAACCCCAGGGGAGCCTCAGCTGTGAGCGATGAAGGTTCAGATGCCTCCGACTTGACTTAGACCTTGTAATATGCACAGGGCAAAGGTAGAGGCCTAAACCATGCATGGTGGCACACGCCTGTAATTTTAGCTACTCAAGAGGCCGAGGCAGAGGAATCACAAATTTGCAGCCCCTTTTAACAATTTAGTGAGATCCCCTCTCAAAACACAAGTAGAAAGAGGCTGAGGGTGTGGCTCAGTGGTAGACCACTTGCCTAACATGTGGTTGAATTCCCAGGACAGAAAAAAGAAAAGAAGAGAAGGTGAAGGGGAGAGAGAAAAGAAGGAACAAGGGAACGCAGAAAGGAAAGACACGTGTGCACATTCCATTCACTTCAAAGCAATAAATTGAGCTAATATGCCGCAAATAAACATGTCCACCCTCTCTCTTTGGCAAATGCTTTTGCTACAGCCCTAAAGGCCGGATCTGAGTGCAGAATTCTTCCTTT
The DNA here is from genome assembly GCA_004027595.1 of Dinomys branickii. Taxonomy (NCBI): domain Eukaryota; kingdom Metazoa; phylum Chordata; class Mammalia; order Rodentia; family Dinomyidae; genus Dinomys; species Dinomys branickii. Next base: position 251,246 of record PVLD010000359.1, on the reverse strand, counting down.
GGCTCCCACGGACAATGTGCATTCAGTGGCTGCGTGCACATACACAGGCACCTGTTTGTCCTGAGCCCCTTGGTCACCTGCTACAGTCTGAATGTCCCCCAGCCCATGTTGACATTTCTTCCCCACTGTGAGGTATCAAGAGGTGAGGCCTTACGAGGGAGAGGATGACGGCCCTGCCTCGGTGAATGCATGAACGCACTCATGGGCTAACGGATGACTAGGTAACCCTGAGCACGGGTGCGTGGTACAAACCGGGTAGGCATGGTGGTACAAGCCAGAATCTGTTACCGTACCTTGGTTTCTTCCCAGTCCCAGCCCCAGCCCTACCTCCAGGACTGGGCTACATAGTGTCCAAAAAAATTCATGTCCACCCAGAATCTCAGAGTGGACCTTACTAGAAATAGGGTCTGAAATGAAGATGCGGTCACACTGGGTTGCGGTGGCCTCTGAATCCTGCTTAGCAGGGCAGGAGAGGAGAGGAGAGGACGCACAGACTCACATACAAAGAATGTGGCTGGGACTCGAAGGGAGCGGAGACTGGAGTGATGCAGACCCCAGGGCCAAGAAGAGACCCAGAAGGAGCCCCCAGACCTTGAGGCTCTGGAGAGAGCGGGCTGCAGCGCCTGCACGCCCACCTCCCTGCCTCCAGACCGGGACAGGGTGGACTCCTGTGTTTCACACGACAGGGTTTGTGGTGGCTTCTGATGACCGCTCAGGACACCCATGCACCTTCCCGCTTCCTCCCTGGCTCTTCCCTCTCCCTGCCTTCCCTGTCCCTGTCAGACTGGCGCAGGAAATCATGGAAATGTGGCTAGCAGGTGGCAACAGCGGCCATCACAGCTTATCCAGCCAACCCAGAGCCCACTTCTCCAAGGCCACCCTTCCCCAGAAGATCACCCCTGCTGTCGCTCACAGCAGCCCTGGGGGCTGGCTGTGGCTCAGGGGCTATGCCAGGCCCTGATGCAGGACCTGCAAGGAGGAGGGCCCTGCCCTGGAGAGGGCAATGCAGGAGCCACTTACAGCTGCCTACCCCCAACCCAGTGCCCCAAGAAAGTGTCACCAAACTGCAAACGTATGTGGTCTTCTGCTTACTGCTCCAGAGGCTGTGATTGTCACAAGTGTGAGTGTGTGGTTACGTTTAATCAGGGCTATGACAGGGTAGGAGAGAGAGAAAGACGGAGACAGAGACAGACAGAGGTGTGTGTGCACGTACGAGAGAGAGACGGGCAAAGCGGGAGAGAGAGCGACAGAGAGAGAGAGGAAGCCCTGGTACAGACTTCCTCAGCCACAAAGCCTGCAGCAGAATTGCCTGACTCTCCCCCTCCCACCCTCTTCCCAGACAAATACAGATGTTCAAAAAGTAAATTGAGCAACAGGTCAGGTTTCTTTAGAAATCAAGGTATTTGAACTTAACAGCAAAGGTCTACTGTTTATTCTAAACCCAGTGAAATAAAATGACTTTTCATTAACAGATAAATGTGAGGGACGATATGTTGCTTGAACATCCACTGCCATTCACCCACCACCCATCTACCCATGCACCCCGTATTTGCCCAGTTCCTACAGCAATTATTGTCCTAATAGCTGTGATACTCAGAGTGGTTCTTGTTTGCTGGGTACTTTCTACGGTACAGGTAGCACGCTAAGCACTTTGGACCACCGTTGGCTTAAATCTCACAGACAATCCCATGAAATAGATACCAGAAGATGCAGGTCATGGAAGGGGAAAGGGAGGCACAGAGAGGTTTAAGTTGCTCTTTCCACATTTCACAGCTTACTGTGGTGGTGTCTACGTGGCTAGAAATTCCTTGTTGCCCCACTCCTGTGGAAGTGGAGTCTATCTCTCAGTTCCCCTGTATCTAGGCTGTTCACTTATTCTAATAGAATATTCTAGAAGCTTCTGTGTTTGCTGAGTTGGAATGCTTCTCTAAAACTTCTACATATGGGAACTGTTCTTACCTACTACAAGATGAGAGGCCACCTCATCTTCTGGGAGAACCGAGGCTACCTAGACAATAGTTGGGTGCCAGCTGTCACACAAACATGGTGAGGAAAGTTGTTGTATTCCTTCCAGCACAGCTGGCCCTCCTGCCAACCATAAACCGTGAATAACACCGGGTGCAGGCAGAAGAGAACCCATCTTGCTCACCCAGAGAGCTGTGAAAAATCCTGCTTGGCTGTTTGAAGTTATTACATTTTGGGGGCTGCTTATTACACAGCAAAGGTTAAGAAACACACCATGAGAGGGCACCAGGATTTCCACCCTGGTCTCCCACGTCTTGGAGGCGGACCTCTCAGAGGCAGGGACTGACCATGGAACTGGCGAGGACATAGCTCCTGAGTGTGGGGACTTCTGGGAACTCAGGTACCAATAGACAACAAATACCCCACTGCATCATTCATGTGCAAAGGTCAGTCCCAGAGTGGGTCCTAGGACGGTGATCTAAGTGTGTCATTATGCTAGGTGTGGGGCTATGCACTGAGCAACAGACATTGTCTCCAGTCTGACAGAGCTTAGACTTTAGGGAAGCAGGCAGACAAAACTAAACCCATAACCAAGCAAGCAGATCATGAAGGAAACCAGTAAGAAGACTGAAGCGAAGAAAAAAATGGGACAGAATTGCTTTAGGTCATGGGGTCAGGACAGATTTCTCCAAGAAGGCATCGTTTAAACTGAGTCCACAGAATGAGATATGCAAAAGGTGACAGGTAAGACCACGAGCATGAGCAGAGGCCCTGAGGAAGCTCAGGGCCCAGGGTTCCTGCAGGGGCTGGAGCAGGGTGAATGAGGAGGAAAGTGGCTGCAGGCAAAGGTGGCGGGGAGGGCGGGCCAGCCCAGGGCACGCCAGCCTCTGAGGCTGTGAGAACTGCTTGGCATTTTCTCCTAGTATGCTGGAAAACCATGGAGAAGAGCTGGCCTAAAGGACACCCTAAATTTATTTTGGTTTTAATAGATAATCTCTGCTGAGTGAAGTAATAAAGAGGGGTAAGAAGCTAGGAAGGGTGACACACACCCGTAACCCTCTGGGAGCCTGAGGGAGGAGGACTGCAAGTTTGATCCCAGCCTGGGAAACTTAGTGAGACTCTCTGTCAATATTTTTTTGTAAAAAAGGGCTTTGATGTAACTCAGTGCAAAGGCCCTGAGTCCAGTTTCCAGTACTGCACAAATAGATAGATATTTGGATAGGTAGCGAGCTAGAAAACAGACAGGAGATATAGATAGGTAGATGGCAGACGATAGATAGATAGATCCATCCAAAGTGGAAGAAGCGACATTCATGAAGATAACTATCTCTGTCTCCGCAGTCCTCTAGGGCAGACGCTGGTGCTGTGGAGCAGGGTGGTGGTGTGCTTGGGAAACGGATGCATTTGGGGTGTGTCTTGTAAGAATTCATAGGGTTTAGAGACTGGACTGGAGGTGGAAAGGAGTGTTAAGTGGTAGTTCGAGTTCATGCAGAAGTGGACCATGAGGTGCGGACTTGAGTGGCAGGACGGGCTAGGTAAGAAGGACCTGAGGACGCCTGAGGAGAGTGGAGGGAGGGGACAGGAAAGGGAGGCTGCAGGGTGCTGGTACAGAAGGCTGCCTCTGTGGCATCCGGGGCTCAGTCCGCGGGGAGCCCTGGGTGAGCACACCTCAGCGCTGCTGACTGCTGCGTGCAGGCGGGAGTGGGGGTGTTTATACTCCAGGCCTTGCTGCTCCCACTGCCGAGTGCCTCGGTGCTCCTGCCCACCAGGGAGAGGGTGGACAGGACCCCAGGAACCAGGGAACATGATGGGCAAAGAAAGCCAGACCAGAGACACAGAAGCAGGACGGGCTGGTGGGAGTGTCTATGTCGCCAACACTGCCTGCCACCACCAGCAATGACTTGTGTGTTCCCAGTTTGAGCAAGTGGAAGCTCTAGGTTCATGGAGTCCTCAAACACTATCAGACAAGTGGTTCTGCCGTCTCTCCTGGCTTTTGTAACTCTCTTCCTCCTTTATAGCCCTGTTGCTAACAGACTCTTAGGTTGTGTAATTTCTGATGCCCCAAACCTGCTTGTCCCTCAGTCAGTGGGGCCGCTGTCCACCCAACTTTTTAGATCAGGGTCGGTTATCACCAAGACTCTTCTCTTTCCCATCCCCCAACACTTCATTCTACTGACTCAGTCTCCAAGTCTGGATTTAACCCCCATTCTGATCTAAGTCACTACCACTGCTCAGAACAAGGGCAGCTCTGAACAACCCTTCATCCCCCACTCCGACTCCATGCTTGGCCTCCGCTCTCTGGTTCAGATGCAGCAGACGTCTCCTAGCCCAAACTTGTGATGAAAAGTAATTGCCCTTGGGTGTTGGAAGGCGGAGCCTGCAGGTGGTAACTGGGTAGTTAAGAAGGACACCTGTGGAGGCCGAGGCAGAAAGACTGCACCTTTGAGCCCAGCTTGGGCAAAGCAGTGACATGGTGATATCTTGTTTCAAAATAAAAATACAAACTGAAGAAGGGCTGGAATCTAGCTCAGGACAAAGGCTCTAGGTCCAATTCCCAGTACAACAGCAACAACAAAATAGATGGTGTTATGGTTGATACATTGTGTCAACCTGGAGTCCGGAGGTTTGGCTGAGCTGTTCAGCAGGAAGCCAGGGTGCTTACTTTGTCCACATCCTGAGCCTGCCGAAGAGGAGGGCGTGGAGATTGTGTGAGAGCTGTATGCCCCCTGGGTGGGGGGAACCTGTTTACAATGTAAGGAAGAGAAAGAGGCTGCTTACAGCCATTCCTCCCTTTTGCCGGTTGTCTTTGCTGTGCTCTGCTGCCATGAACAGTTTGCCCTCTGCCTTGTGCCACTCTGCCTGTGAAGCAGCCAAGTATGGACTGAGACCTCCACGAACTGTAAGCTAAATAAACCTTTCCTTCCTTCATTTTGCGTGTTGGGTATTTTGTCTCAGCAACAAGAGAAAAGTAACCAAGATAGATAGGGAGAAAGAAACAAAGTAACCAACCCTTCCTAGGGGGAGTGAATTCTCCCTCTCTAGAAACTGGATTAGTTACCTCAAGAGTGGGTTGATACCAAATCCAGCCAGGCTATACCTGTTTCCCACCTGTTTCTCCCCTGTCACATGCACCCACTTGCCCTTGACCTTTCTGCCATGTGTTCAAAAAGCACAAAACCCTCTCCCTATCACACACTCGGACCTCACAGCCTTTTCAACTATGCATCAAAGTAAATTTTTACAATAAATTACTCAGTCCCAAGCATTCTGCTATAGCAACAGAAAACAGACCAAGACACCCAGCTCTGTCTGGAAGCCGAAGTGATCTTTAATGGAAAACCAGACCATTATCACTCCTCTATATCCACCTGCTATGCCCCCGACCATTGTGATTATGGCAAAATCTAAGCTCGTACCCTGCCCTGCAAATCCACACGGCCCTGCCCCAGACCTAGTCCCTGCCTCTCCCTGGTATTCTCCCTGCTCCCACACTGACACCTGAATGCTCACATGCTCAAGCTCTCTTCTGCCACTGGGCCTTTGCATTTACTGTTCCTCCTGCCTGGGATACCATTCCTGCCAGATATTTAAAGGATTAGTCCCTTCTCATCATTTACGTCTCAACTCAAAGGCCAACATCCTCATTTGTTTGTTCACGTGGTGGTTTTTGTCTCCCCCAGCTTTGATGTACACTGAGCAGAAACCCTACTGTCTCTTCTCACCACACACTAGCGGCAGGGTCTATACCACACTGGAGGTACAGTGGGTCATCATGAAGTATTTGTTGAATGAATTATAATCGTGGTGACACACACCTTATTTCTTCACCAGGCTTTAAACCATAGCTATGAGGTGTGGTTAAAAAAATATGGTGACTGTGAACATTTTAAAAACTATAACAATGAGAGACATATTGCCATTAAAAAATACTTTCCCCTTCCGAATACTTTTTCTTGCATTGAATACGCTTATCCCACTGCTCTTGCCGCTTTCAGAAGCAGTTCCGGAAGTCTTCCTTCACGTGAGTCTTTAATTGGCTGTCACAGCTGCTCTATCCCCTGTATCTATCCCTAGCACTTGCTTTTGATGGTCATTTTGACTCTGGGGAAGAGCCAGGACTCAGTGCCAGAGCAGTGAGAAGGGGGATGCAGACACACCACAGTATTTTCATGAGCCTGCCTTTCCTTCGGGCGGCACTCGGCAGCAGCATTCTCTGGTTTGACCGCACTTCATAAAGGCACTCATGAAAAGGGACTTTCAGACTATTGCAGGTAGTTGCAGGAAAGGTGGAAAAAGTATGTTCAAAGCAAGGGGGAGTAGTTTGAGGGAGATTCATGACAATGTGTCTTTGCTGTAATAGGTATTAAGAAAAATACATACTTAGTTCCCCATATCTTTTCATTACACCACAGAGATGTTTCAGCCATTCCCCCAATTCGCCAGGGTCTAATCTGGCCCTTCTGAGGTGGTGCTCATGCTCCCAGGCCCCTTAGAACTGTAGATGTCCAATACCGTGGCTTAGGCTTGGAGAGAAACAGAATCCGACAGAAGCCGCCAGAGTGAGCCTATCGTGGCCCCACCACAGTTGGCCTGGCTCTCCCTGGCCAGCCCTGGACCCAGGCCCCTGGCACTGGGGGCAGGAGACAGAGGAAACAACGCCTTGTGAGCTTACAGGGTTCCCGGCCAAGCCCCGAGACTGAAAGCCCCTCTCTGGAGGAGAGGTGAGCCATGGGGCTGTCCTGCTGCGTGGCTTTTTCCTCCTGGTCTCATAAACATCAGTCTCTGCTAAGAGATGCCTCTGTGGGAAGGCTGGGAAATTGAAATCCCCATCAGATGAATACAGAGCATTCTCTTCCCTCGCTGGGGCAGGGCAACCCAGCTGGGCAGATATAGCAGGAGTTGGTGCCCCCAACCTAAGACAGCCAGGGCTGTTCCATCACCCCGGCCCCTGGCACCACACCCCCCCGCCCCCAGCTCGGTGACTGGCTAATGTGACCTGACCCTTGCTCTTCTCAGCCACCCGGCATGGCAGTCACAGCTGTTTCTCCTAGAGCAAATCACCCAAGCTCTCTGATCCTCCGTTGCCTCCTGGGGAACATCAGTGATAAAAGCACCTGCCCCACGGTGGTGCTCACGGAGGTCTCTAAGAGCAGAGAGAAGCTCCAGGCCCAGAGAACCCTCTCCACAAAGGCTCTTAGCATAGTGCCTCACTCAGTATGTTGCTAAAAATATGTTTTATTGGATTTCTCCTTTTGCACTACAGAAGCAATACGGGTCCCTTAAAACAAGTCGATCAGCAGAGAGGTGGGTGGAGGAAAAGCTACGCATCTCCCTTCCCTCTGACCTCACAGGCCCCTCCCCGCCGCATGTGTCTCCGCAGGAGGTGACCTGTGAGGAGCTTTCCCTTCTGTGCTTTTCTCCTTGTACAGCACCCTCTGCATGTGTGGTTTCATTTTTACAGAAACAGCTTAATTCCACATGTGTTTTCTCAGGCTAGATACACACAGAGGTCAGCACTCCCTGCTAGTGTGAACCTCCACAAATCCCCTGCTGGTGGGTGCCTGGCCCACAGCCCTGGCCTCGCCCAGCCCTGTCTTGGCCAGCAGTGCTGCCTGGACCTGTCTTCTTTCTCCAGGACAGAGCTCTAGGGCGTGTGCACTGGGTCAAAGGACACAGTTTGTTTTTCCTTTTCGTAACTCTGTGCCAGGCCCAGGATGTAGCTCAGCAGCACAGCACCTGCCGGGCAAGCATGAGGCTCTGAGTTCCATTCCCAGTACCAAAAAAAACCCCCCACTGTGCTCCAGCGCATGTGCCAAGGGGCCACATGATCTGGGTGGCCCAGAAGCACCCAGGCAGAGTACAGAGACTGGATTTCCATGGGTCTTCCCGACACAAGGCTGGTCCAAAGCTGGACACGTGAATGAAGGCCAGAGCCACCTTGTCCCTTACTGCTACCCCGAGGGACGGGTGATGGCTACATCAGCTACACAAATGGGACCAGGCAAGCAACGGAGGAGGGGAGAGCAGGGGCTGGGGTCAGCAGCCATCTACGCCACAGATGGGTGTGTGGGGGAGCGGCAGGGGAATTGGGAGCGTTTGCCTTGGCAGCCCAGACACTGACCAGAGCGAAGCCCGCACATCCGGGAGCCCTCGGGGCGTCAGCTCACAAATGCTGTTGTGGGGGTCCGGGCTTCAGGCAGGTCCCTGGGCTGCAGCTGTTCACCAATGTCACAGAACCACCGAAGAGAACAGCATGTAGGGGAGAGGGAGCCAGATACAGGGACACCTGGGTAAACATTTCCTGCCGGGGTCTCCAGCTGGCTAGGGAGCCAGGTCCTGGGGACACCAAGGCTGCTCACTCTGGCTCCCAGAACAGGGTCTCCTCCCCGGCCAGGGCCTAGTGCTGTCCTCTGAGCTGGCTCCCTGCACACCAGCCATATATCATACCTCGTATCCACTCACTCATTCAGCAATTATTGAGCACCTACGGTATGCCAGGCACTGTGCGTGTCAGGGCGTGTGGTGGCAAACAGATGAGGCTGTGTCCTCTCAGCTTTCAAAGTCCCCCAAAGATGCCACATCCTGTCGCAGGAGCTGTGAGTATCCTACTTCCTTTACATGGAGCCATATTAAATGAGGGGCTTAAAGATGATTTTGTCACACTGAGTTGTCCACGTGGGCCCGCTATAAACACAAGGCCCTCCCGGAGGGAGGCAGGAGGACCAGAAAGAAGTAGGGCCGCAGAGAGCTGCCACAGGCTGTGACGGCAGGATGGCCCCTCTCTGGGGCATCCGGGAGTCAGGCGGTCCTACCCCAGTCTAGACTTCACCCCAGAATGGTAAGATAAGAAGTGCTTGTTACTTTAAGCCCCACAGTTTCTGGAAATTTGTGACAACAGCCACAGGAACTGAATACAAAGTCTGGCAAGGGGAGGTAGATCCTGAATTCTGCTAGGACAAAATGTGTAATTCATTGGGAATCCAGTGCAAAATCCATCAGATCCTCTTGATGAAAAAGTACTACGCTTTTCAAAACAGTGTTTGGCCGCACAGTGTTCCACCAAGCACAGGCTCTTCTGTGCACACAGCCACGTACGGATGCCCAGGTCGCAAACTCACTGAGCCTGCCCTGGATCCCACCACCAGGGGCTGGATGTGTCCAGTGGAGTGGCCAGGGACATAAGCGGAAGCACAGGGCCCTGAGAGTGCAGGACCATCAGGTACCCGGGGTGGGGCTTCTGAGGGCACAACTTGCTCGGAGAGAGGTGAGCAGGATGCAGTGTGTGTGTGGGGGTGCTCACCTCTGTGCCTCTTCACTCAGAGACGGAGCTGCTTCCTCAGCCAGGAGCACCCTTCTCCCCGTTTCTCTGAGACTTGGCCTCCCTTCCCCTCTAGGCCTTTTCTTGTTTTGTTTTGTTTTTTTTCTTTCTGCGGCAGGGTCTCGCTATGCAGTTGGGGCTGGCCTTGAGCTCACTTTGTAGCCCAGGCTGGCCTTAAACTCACAACGATCCTCCTGCCTCAGCCCCCTGAGTGCTGGAGTTACAGTCATGCGCCACCGCACCTGGTTTCTAGGCCTTATTTTTAATTTCCTAAAGGGGCTTCCACACCTCCTTTCCTGGATTAACTATCCCTTTGTCCACATCTATGTGGGTGGTTTTAAATAAGCTCAGCATTTGGGCATAACTTTGGATTTACAGCACAGTAGCAAAGATACTGTGGAGAGTTCACCCTCCTCAAAGCCACCGACTCCCTTGCTGCTGCTGAAACTGCGACTTGGATGCCGGGTCACTGGGTCGGATGGCTGATTTACCCCTGTCTCCCAAGTTTCCAGCAGCACGCCTCTTTGGCTTCAGGTCCCCTTTCTGGTACCTGGTCACAGGAGCTCCCCTCTCACGCTCAAATTAATCCAGGCACTGGATTAACGTCCTGGGTCCCGGGCTCAGCGAACACATGCTTACCCTCCCTGAGGCTCCTCCTCACCGCCCGTGCCCGCTCTGCATCGCAAGGTGGTGGAGGCCCCAGGTCGTGAGGAACCTCCCCAAAACACTCAAGTCCTGTGCGCTTCCCCAGCTCCCGCCCAAGGCTGCAGCTCTCTGGCCCAGGACTTCCCTCCTCCGCCTCCCAGCGCCTCCCGCCTGAGTCAGCACAGGTCTCCTCCTTTACTCTTTCTGTGCTTCAGATTTTTCCTTAAGCAAATTTACTTTTTTAAAAAAATAAAAAATAGTTTTGTTTTCGTAGTCCTAGCCACTGAACCCAGGGCTTTCACACCGCAATACAGCCCCAACCCTTAATTTTGTACTGTCTCAGTTGCTCAGGCTGAGCTTGAATTTGAGATCCTCCTGCCTCAGGCTCCCAGAGGGCTGGGATTACAGGCCTGTATCACCACCACAACCAGCTCCAAAAATGGCTTTTAAAGGACTCCCCCACGTTATCCTTGTTGTAACAGCGACAAAGAAGATGGCACTGCATCGTAAGTTCGAGCAGATGTGGGTGCTGGGGCTCTGGGTGGATGTAGCTGGACCCCTCCTCTTCCCCTCAAGAATGGCCCTCTGTCCCTGGGAGTCACCGGCCTGGGGTTGGGGTGAACCTAGGTGAGTCTCCTGCAAAGGTAAACACGAATTCGCTGTTTCCTAAGCACCTACTTCGTACCAGGTGCTGCACGGCATCTGACAGTTTTGAGGTTAGTCCTGTTTATGATCCCTGCTTCACCAAGGTTCAGGGGAGCATTGGGGCCAGGCCAGGGGCTCAGAGATGTCAGTGGTATCTGAACAAGTCCCCTGCCCTCTTCCAGCCACCCGCAGCTGTTTCTGGGGCAATTGGAGGCTGAGAAATTCAGCTGTTCCTGCCAGAGCTTTCCAGAACCTGACGGCCCTCAAGTGGAGCAGCAGGCAAATCAGTGTAGGAAGAAGTGTTTTCCCTGCAAAGGTAAATCAGGGAGTGATATTTGACTTACAAAAATATTCATGAATGATCCTGAGGTAGAGAATTTGAAGTCTGCCTTTCTTTTCAATCCTCTGGCCATTTTCCCTCCTTCTGATTGTGGCCCCAGAGCAAGGGGCAGGTGAGGGGTTAGAAACCCAATGCTGCTTCTGGCTTTGGCATCAAAAGCCCCCAGCAAGGAATCAACAAGTGAGAACTGGGAGCCCAAGCTCATGCCACTGCCTGCTTGTTTTTTCTTTTTAAATATTATTCTCTTAAAGGAATTTTAAATGTTCTGTATAGTCCTCTCAGTCACAAATACGCACCCTACAGCAGCTCTCCAGACCTCACGCGGCCTGCGTAATTTAACTTTCCACGTGCTGAACAGTGGCTCCCAACTTCCCCCCACAACCCCGGCAACCACAGTTCCACCCCGTGTTAGGAGCTTGACTCCTGCAGGTTCCTCCGGTAAGAAGACCTTACAGTATCTGTCCTTCTGCACCTGGCTTATTTCCCCTAACAGAGTGTGCTCCAAGTTCTCCACATTGTCAAGCACGGCAGGCTTTCCTTATATTTTAGGGCCAGATAATATTGTACTGCATGTGTATCCTACCTTTTCTTTAGCCACCCATTGGTTGGTAGACATATGGATTATTTCCATTTCTTGGCTCTTATAAATAATGCTTCAGTAAACATAGGAGTGCAAATATCTCTGAGATCCTGATTTTAGTTCTCTCTCTCTCTCTTTTTCTTTTAAGATGGACTTGTTATGCAGTGCAAGCTGGCCTTGAAATTCACTTTGTAGCCCAGGCTGGCCTTGAACTCACATCAGTCCTCCTGCCTCAGCCTCCCAAATGCTGGGATTACAGGTGTGCACCACTACACCTGGCTGATTTTAGCTCTTTTGGGGGCACATCCAGAAGTGGTATTGCTGCCCCATTTGGCGGTTCCATTTATAATCTGGGGGACAACTCCATACAGTTTCCCCAGAGCTGCACCACAGTACACTGGCACAGACAGCTCGCGAGGGTTCCCTTTTCTCCACATCCTCATCAACGCTTACTTTCTGAAAAGTAATGGCCATTCTAACAAATGTAAATGATATCTCATTTCCCTGATTCCTATGTGAGCATCTTTCCCTGAATCTATCAATCATTTATATGTCTTCTTTGGAGAAAAGCTATACATGTCCTTTGCCCATGTTTTGAGTTTCTTCCTATTGAGTTGTGAGAGCTTCTCATAGATTTTGTATATTAACCCTTTATTAGATATGTGATCTGCAAACATCTTCTCCCATTCTGGAGGCTGTGCATTTCACTCTGTTGTTTCTTTTATTGTGCTATTTTTGTAAATAAAGTTTTATTAGGCATACCCACTTGTTCATGAGTAATTACAGCTACTTCTGACCTACATTAGTCGAGTTGTTACAACAGAGATCATCTGTCCAGAAAAACATAAGGTGTTTGCTATTCTGCACTGTACAGAAAGTTCAACAACCCTGTTGCAGCCCTTAAGGGCTTTAGAGAATTAACATCAGGCACACTGGAGGATCAGGGACTTATTGGAGGCTTACACTGAGCAGAGGGAAGTGTGGGGGGAAAGGACAGGTGAGGGGGTGTTGCAGAGATATCAAGGGGGAACGAGATGATCTTGTCTGGGCAAAATCCCCAGGGATGTCAGGTGTGGTGGCACACACCTATAATCCCAGCACTCGGGAGGCTGAGGCAGGAGGATCATTGTGAGTTTGAGACCAGCCTGGGCTACAAAGTGAGCTCAAGACCAGCCTAAACTGCATAGCAAGACCCTGTCTCAAAAGGACAACTCCCCCAGAAACTCCAGGGTCTCAGGGGCCCCTTGAGGTCCCTCCCCACATCCCCTGCTCTTTTTTTTAGGCAGGGCAGAGCAGCACTCACTCTGCAGAGATTAGCCCTGGGAAATCAGGTGAGGGCTGTCCCCCAGCCTGGCAGGACAGGGCTGCAACAGAACTTCAGCAGTCCCTATAAAATTCACACTCCCACACACCCTGCCCAGGGCTCTGTTTCCTTCTCCTCCCCATGTCTTCCTTATTGCAAAGAGCAGTCATGTGACAGTATTTCAGGATCATTTCCCCAAGGTAAAGACTGACATACAAGCAAGACCACAGCTTTTTTCCCCGTTTCCTCCAAAGGAAGAAGAGGCAGGAGGATTGCTGACCCCATTTCACAGGAGAACAAAATAAGACACAGCGGCTGGTTGGTGGGTGACACTAGCCCTGAGTCCTGCTAGGGAGAAGTTTCTAGAAAAGGCCTCATGGAGCAGGAAGTGGACGGCTTGTAGCAGGTGTGGGGGTCCTATGCTGTGGGCATGGCACCTGCAGCTCAACATTGGGCAGATGTCAGGAGTGTGCCCAAGGCTGGGTGTGATGCCAGGGGCTGTGTTCCTTAAGGGAATCTCTAGGAACAGGAGGTGGGAACTGGCCCTGAGAGGGCCTGACCCTGCATGTCCTCATCCGTGTCCCTGGGGGCCTGATGCTCACAGGCTTTAACTCAACACCCTCGGCCCAGTTCCCAGAGAGGGACACTCAGAACCCAAGGCTCTCAAGTCTCCCCACGCCGTGGGCATGACAAGGGGAGGAGTCCCTGCTGCCACTGAACACTCAGGGTTCAGAGGAGACACGCCTCCCCAGGCCAGGATCTGGTAACTTGGGGCGTGTATCCTGCCACCAGAGGGCCGTTTCTAACTAAGGCGCTTCAGGAAACCCACTGGCCCCACAGCACCACCCTCTAGTTGCCAGCCCATCAGGCCCACCAGTCACTGGGCCTGGGTTTTCTCATTCAGTCATCGGAGCAACCCGCAGTTGGAACTGTTCTTATCCCTGTCCCCTTGAGGCGGGAACTGAAACAGAGAGACTGGGTGATTTACCCCTAGCCACACAGCTATCAGAGGATGAGGCAAGACCTAGCGTAATGCTCAGGGCTTACTGAAAACATGCTTTTGTGTTAAACCCGTCGAGGTTTTTAAATTTGACATTTTAGAAAGCACAAGTCTGGGTGTTCCCCCACTAGGGAACGAGCAAGTCTGTGCCCTCTGCCATCCCATTCCTCCGACTGCCGCGTTCCAGCTCTGCAAGTACCACGCAGCCATTCAGCTCTTCGTGCAAGTCCGAGCTGGTGCAAATATATAGTCCTATACCCTCCCCTTTTAATGAGAAGAGGCCCATACTACGTCTTGTTCCGGGCCTCCTTTTTCTTACTTAATAGGCCTCAGAGACGTTGCCTCGCTGTTCCCCACAGCCTTGTAGCACAGAGTTCCACCACCGTAAATGGAGCCTGAGGTTTATTTAACCAGCATCCTATAGACGCTGTGTGTGTGGTGGGGGCTGTCTTCAACCTTTTGCTTTTATAAACAATGTCGCAAAGAATAACCTTGTACATAAATAAGGTTTCCTGAGCTCCAGTTTATCCGTGGGATTACAGCTGGGCAGCAGACCAGCTGGGACAGAGTTTCTGCATTTGTCATTTGTGCTGATATTGGCAAAAGGACCAAGTCCCAGCGCTGCACAGCGCAGATCCCAAAGCCCTGGAGCGCAGTGGGGTAGCGGGGAGCGGGCCACAGCCCCGCCTCCAAAGGCGGGGTATCTTGGGGGTGGAGCCACAGGGGAGGGGCCTGAGGTACTTCACTGCGGGAGGTAAAAAGGTGCCTCCCTTCTCCCTCTCTCACCATACGGGGCTTTGAATCCAGGGTCTTCGCACTGAGCTGTGTCCGCAGCCTCTGGTAGTCTTGGTTTTGAGACAATCTCTATATGTTGTGCAGGCTGGGCTCAAACTCCCCATCCTGCTTCAGCCTTCCAAAGTGCTGGGATTACAGGCTCGCACTACCACCCTGGCCGGCCCACCTCCCTCTAGGGTGCCTCCTCCTGCTCCCCGAAGCCCTTCTGTGATCCTAGGCTGCCCCTGCCTTAAGCACACAAACCAGAAGAATATGTAGCCTAAGGAAGGGCAGGGAAAGCACACCAAGACCTGTTCAAGGGGGTCAAAACGGAACGCAAAGCAGGAAAGGGAGGCCTAGGGCACCGTGTGGTCCCCAGGGATGACCATGTGGGACTAGGGAAGGAGCCTCCTTCCCTGCACTCTCCGCCCACAAGCTGAGCCATTCAGCTGGGCCACGGAGACGCCTGCCTCAGCCTCATGCTGGAGCATTCTCTCAGCAGGAGGGTATTCGTGGCAGCCTGTACCCCAGGCAAGAGCCCTGTGCGTGGGTTTCACGTGCATTTGCTAGTTAAGCCACCCAGCCACACACGAGATCAGTTCTATTATTAATCTCGCCCTCCGGAATAGGACACAGGTGAAGTAACTGCCCAAGCCATGCTCTGCAGAAAGTCAGCTGGGATCATCAGAGCCACAAATCATTAGCAGGACACTGAAGGGGTAGGTAATGGTGCTAAAAATACTAACCTGGAAAGAATTCTAGGGACAGCCAAGTGCTCATTCGGATCCCTACCTCCTATTAAAATAGCTTTGGGGATTGGAAAGGGTCCCTACGACTATCCCAGTTCCGAGTTTTTCATGGGCATGTATTATTATTTGATTGAGTTAATGCTGGCTATTGCAGAAGACATGGAACATACAAGGGAGAAAATGAAATTAATCTATAAACTCACCACCAGGGAAGGTCTCCAGGAACAGTGCAGTGCACTGGCTGCTGGGCTAAAGTGCGTGTCTCTGTGTTTTATAGCATGTTAACTGGAATACAACAGATGTACAGAAAAGTGAATGGATCATAAATGTATAGCTCGATAAATTTTCAGAGCAAAATGCTCATGTGATGAGCATCTAGATTATGAAACAACAGTACCGCGCATGTGCTTTTTAAACAAAATCAGGATCCTACAGTATGGAGAGTTGAATTGTATCCCTTACAAAGACATGTTGAAATTTGAATCCCAGGCACCTGTGAAGGTACCTCATGGCCCTGCTGGCATTTTGATTTTGGCTTCCAGAGCTATGAGAGAAGCCGTTTCTGCTGTTTTAGGTCGGCTGGGGTTGCTGGTTGCAGCAGCCCTAGGAAACGAATACAGACGGTGCCTGCAATTTAATGTCTTCTCTGGTTAGCAAAGTCATGCAAGTTCATCTGTCACCTAGACACATGCACCAGCTCCCGGGCTGCTCCAGGAATGTCACCTCCTGCAGCTTGATAATCACTGCAAACACATCAGACAACAGATGATATCTCTACCACACCAAAGCCCTGTGGTTTGGGGGGTCAGGAGGGCAGACCACAGGTGTTGGGGAGACCGTGGCAGGGGGAGCACAGAGGCCCCTGACAGGAGGAGGAGGGGATAAGGGCCCTCTCCTCTCTTGACCAGGCAGACCCAGGCCCCTCCTCTCTCCACCGAGTGTTGACACGTGGCTCTGCTGCCAGCTGGGCCCCCTCAGTTTCAGCAGGTTGCCCTGGCTTCTCAGGTTCCTTTATCCCTGCAAAAGTGAATCCCAGCCAGCCCCACCTGCACCTTGGAGTTCCCGGCTCCTATGATTCACCCCCATGAGGCTGAGAAGCAGCAGGTTGGTATCTTCCCATCTGCAAGTGGACAGATAGGAGCCCAAGTCAGGGGCCCCAGGCAGTGAGGAGTGGTGTCCCTAGTGGAGCCAGGCAGGAGACAAGGGGGCAGTCTGCAGTCTGGGTTGGTTTTGCATCTGATGTCTGGGGAGTGACGCTCTCAAAAACAAAACATCAGGGCCAGTTTCCAGGCTGAGAGGTGAGGGCCGCTTCCCTCCCTCCTAACAAGACCAGGCAGCCCAAGGTGGGGAGGAGCTCCCGGAGCAAGTCTGCGCCCGTCTTGAGGAGGGCATGGCCCACATCTGCTCACCGCCTGTCCTGTGCCTCCTTGGGGAGAGCACAGCCCAGCAGGGTCTGGAGCATCATCTGCATTCGGGTATTTGTTGGGTGGATGGATGGACAAATGGGTGAATGGAGGGAAATAGGCAGGTGCATAGATAGAGGAATGAACACATGTATTTATGAGTGAATATGGGTACGTTTGGTTGGATGGATAAATGGAGGGATGGATACATGAATACATACTGATGACCACATGGACAGGTGGGTGGGTTGAAACCTGTGTGCATGGGTAAACGAGTGGATAGCTAGATAAAGAGATGGTGAAAGGCGGTAGTTTTGGAAAGCTCTTAAAGATAGGGAAGGATACAGGCCCAAGAGCAAACTGGTCACGATAGCATCAGCCAGTCTCGAGGCAGGACTCAGTGTCTGTTCCAAAGACCACTGGGGTGACTGGGCGAGGTGCGGATGAGTATTGACTACACCCTTCTCACCTCGGGGCCTTTGCAATGCTGTGTCCTCTGCCTCCCTGATCCTCCTCAGGCTGTTATAGCTCATTTAAGCTTTTTTTTTAATCCTTCTGAGACAGGGTCTTGCTATGCAGGTCAGACTGCCCTTGAGCTCACTTTGTGGCCCAGGCTGGTCTCAAACTCGAAACAATCCTCCTACCTCAGCCTCCTGAGTGCTGGGATTATATGACTGTGCCGCCACGCCCAGCTTGATTTGAGCTTTTGCAGCTTGAGGAAGGACAACCTCCTGGCCCTGCTGGCCTTCCTCTTTGCTGCCTGGCTGGGTTGCAGTCCCTCGTATAATGAATACTTCTCCATTGCTATGCAGACCACCCTATATTGCCATGGTCTGCCCAATGGACTACAGGCCTGTTGATGTCAGACACTGTGCCTGGCTGCCCTCTCTGTCCTCAGCACTGGGTCTGGCATACAATAGACACTCCGGAAATGCAGTGAAGCCACATCAAGCACACAGAGGAGGGAGTCCTGACCTCCACTAGCCAGGTACTGCGGTTTTATTGGAAATACACATGTAAAACTAAGCATCAGAAAACAAAGCCTGAGCTAGCTGTAGTGGTGCACATCTGTAATCCCAGCACTCTGGAAGACTGAGGTAGTGAGACTGCAAGTTTGAGTCTAGCTTACACAATTTAGTGAGATCCTAGCTGAACATAAAAAATAGACAAGGCTGGGACGTAGTCCAATGTACAGGCCCTGGTTCAATCCCCAGTACCATCAAAACCAAATGAACCAGCCCAGAAAAGGGAGCCACAAAAGAGAAGTAGTCTGAGAAATTAAGAATACAGAGCTCAGCCTTGTGCCTTAGGAGAAGGGAAAATCCACACTTCTATGGTGCCTCAGAGTTCACAAAGAGAAAACTCCTTAGTCAACCTGGCAATTCCTGTCCTCTTAGCTGAGTGAAAATGGAGGTCGCAGGCTAGAGTTCCAGTGAGTGTGGAAGCAAGGCCAGGGCTCTGCCTAGGGATAGGGTTAGGGCTGGGGCTGGGGCTGGGGCTAGGAGGGGCCGTCTGTGCCACACCCTCTGCCTTCAGGGAAGTCTCCAGGCTAGTAATAGTCAATGGCTGGGCCTTGCCAGGAGAGCAGACTAGGAGACTTAGAGTCTGGTCCCACACAGGTGGGAAGGTGGGTGGGAGGAGGGCAGGCCTGAGAACTCAGGCTGATGTGCAGACTTCACCCCAGAGCAAGTAAAGCAGAACCAAGGGGTTTACACTGGGCCTCGCCAGAGTTCCCCTGGCAGGAGACCATCTGGAGCCCTGAGGACTCCCAGGCAGATGGGCAAGCTATGTCTGACCCTAGATCTTGCGGAGTGTCAGCCTGCCCATGCTGGGCATGAGGACAAGCCCTCTCCAGAAGGGTTGGCAAGGGACCCCTGCCTGGCTCAGCTGGAAACCTGTGAGTGTTAGTGTCACGTGGAAAAGTTCAAATCCCAATTCTGTGACCTGGGTGAGTCTCTGTCACTGAACCTCAACAATGTCTCTGCAAAGCTCTGGCGGTGATACCTGCTGCAGTGCATCGTGCTGGGCACCTAGGATCCTCCTCTCAGGTGCCAACCTCAGCACCCGGCCATGGAAGGTGTCACTGTCCTCACACTGGTCCTATGGCAGAGCCACTGATCCAGGCTAAGGAGACCCGCGGCTGGAGAGCAGCAGCCCCACTAAATTGTGATGCTGACAGGAAGGACTGGGCTCTGCGCACTCCTGCTGCGCTCTCCCACCCTGACACCCCTGGTCTGCTACCTGCCCCCACAGTATTCACACAGATTCCTGCCACCCAACAAGGTGGGGCATCAGCTCCACAGGCTGAGGAGGTGGACGGGGTGGCGCCACTCCTGATGCGCCCTTGCAAGCCGGGGCCTCGGACAGGTTGCCCGGCTCCCGAGACTGCACGCTATCTTTGGTGGAGACTGAACATCCCATGCGTGCAAGGAGCCCAGCCCAGCACCTGGACATAGAAAGTGTTTAATGGATGCAAGTAGGCGCAGGCTGCTCTGGGTCTGTAGGTTCCTTGGGCTCCAGGGATTAGACGCTTCAGACAATGGTGTTCCTATATAGTCTATGGGAAGAGCTTGGCTGTTTCCTAAGAACTCATCACGAGCTCAGACATTGATATGATCACACTCCCGGGTGTGCGTCCCAGAGAAATGAAACCTGACGTGCATGTTGAAATCAGTGGTGGCTTTACTCCTAGTAGCCCCAAACTGGAAGAGTCTCGGTGCCCCTCCGTGTGGGGACGGTGCTGCAAACCCCGGTCCATCCATAATGTGGAACACCACTGAGCGACTGTGACCCCTTTCCTCGGACGACAACATTACAGAAATGGGAATCAGAAGAGGGAACCGCAAGAGGATCAAGGGTGGGGGGCCGGAGGTGATTGCAAGGGAGGTCTCTGGGAAGGTCAACAGCTCTGGTCCTCACTGTGCTGGTGATGCGGACCCATGCACACGTGCGCGCTCAAGCTCGGCTCCCGAGTTTTGATGCTGAAGACAGTGATGTCTGACACCACAGACAATGTAAGATGCAACCGCGGTGGAACTCAGCAAAAGCTACGCAGAGCCACTCTCCTTGTCACAATTTCCTGTCAACCTACAATGATTAAAGTTGTAAATTTTAGGAAATTATATGCCGGGTATGATACGGATTTGCACCAAAATCTGCCACCTGAAAGGGAAAAGACAGGCGACCGTGGTAAAATA
Source organism: Dinomys branickii (assembly GCA_004027595.1). NCBI lineage: Eukaryota > Metazoa > Chordata > Mammalia > Rodentia > Dinomyidae > Dinomys > Dinomys branickii. Next base: position 231,327 of record PVLD010000359.1, on the reverse strand, counting down.
AGTCACGAGAGGCATCTTCCGCCCAAGCAGAGGGGTGGGGACGCGAGACTCACTAGCCAGCCCTTGCTACTATGCATTTTTGAAATTTTCTCTAGATAAAGATGCAAAACTTTCAAAGCTGATGAGCATGACCAAACTCACGTCCACTGGGCACCGACATACACCCAGTCTGCTGACTCACACGCTGCTTGGGTCCGGGAATTCTCCTGGCCACAGTGGGCGCAGTGCGTGCGTCCTGGAATGTCGCATAGTCACTGGAGGGAATCCAGCTGCATCTGAGCAATGTTTGTCAGGCCATCTGCAGAGTGGGGCGAAAGGGGTCTAGGGCTGGCTGCTTGAGGTGCCTGGAAACTGGAGGGACCTTGGGAGAGGCAGGCTCCCCGGAGGGGTGGGGTCCACTGCACAGTTCCTGGGGCCTAGGGAAGGACAGGCTTCTGGGCTGGGAAAGGCTGGGGGTATAGCTGATTCACCCGATCTGATCCTCTCCTTGGCATGATGTCAGGATTTGAAAATGATGTCTTGACCATAGAAAAAGTCAGGAAATTGTGCAGGGCTTCAGTGTTCTCAGCTAGACAATGGGTCTTATGACAAGAGGAATCTCACAAGGCTGTGCCCCACACCCACTCAATGCCAGGCCCTGCGTGAAGGGCTCTGTGCACATTAAATCCTTCAAAGCACAGCACTGTTACCACCTTCACTGGCCAGAGGACAAACGAAGACACAGAGAAGTTAAGACACTTGCCCCAGTTCACATAGGCATCAAATCAAGAAACTGCTCTTCAAACTATATAAAAAGTAAAGCACTGAGTTCCAGATCTTCAGTGTGATTACTATTATTATTTTAAAATTTACAGAAGATTTATAGCTTGGGCACTTTTTGGAAGGGAAATATGGGGAGGAAAAAGTCCATCCCCTCTACAAGACTTGCTGTCAGTTTAGCCCTGGTTGAGAACTGGGAACCAGAAAGACCCTGTCTGATCCCCAGCCTGGTCTGAGGACAACTGTTCCCCATGAAGGGATGGCCTAGGCAAGCTGGGCGTGGGGAGTAGAAAGGGGCCACCCATAGCCAAGTCTGGAGCCCCCAGCTTGAGAGGCCACAGTGCCTGACCTCTGGCACCAAAGGAAATGAGGGGACAGCAGCGGGGGCATTAGGGTGAAGGGCAGGACTCAGACCGCCAGCCTCAGAAGCAGTACCTCTCCCACAGCTCTGTGATGGGGCCTCGGTTTCCCGTTTGGTGTCACAGGGCTGGCCAGGCCCAGCAGCCAGTGACTACTGAGCCACACTGTCCCTGTCATCAGCCCTGACTTGTGTATCTTCCTGAAAAGGACAGGAAGTTGCACCCACAAGGACAACAGGGCAGTGTGCAGCAGAGATGCACAGCTGGAAGCATCTAGAGGCCATGTCTGTCCAGCCTTGCAAGAGGCACAAGGACACAGAGCGTCTGTCAGAGAGACCTGCGCTGGGCTGAGCCTTCCCTCCCACTCAGCTCCTCCCTGTGCCTGCTCCATAGAGCAGAGGCTGGGCTTCACATTACACCTCCCCTCATAAAACTGAGTTGCTTTGGTTTTCGCAGACACTGCCCCACAGGATGCTGAGTCACCGAGAAGTTTGGTGGAGGGGCCTTGACTAAGGGAAGTCCTGCCACCCCCCCCCAACGCCCGGGTGGGGTGGGAGCCTTTAGTTTCTGCTGATAATTTTGATAATTTGCCAGCTGCTTTTATGTTGCTGTGCAATCCAGACCTGCAGGTGAGAGGTCAGCTGGAAGGGTAGGCTGCGATGGGCAGGGGTGGGAGATGCCCCAGAAAGCAGACAGCCCCCCAGAGCCACCGTGAGACCAGCAGGCTAGAGGCAGGCGTGCACCCTGCCTGGGCTCACCCAGAGGTGATGCAGCCTGAAGGCACAGGCCCAGCTTGTCCCTCCATGTCCCTACCCCAGCCTCCAGGGTCCATCCTAATGCCCTACCCTCTGTTCCATCTAACACAGCTCCTTGTCACTCCCAGCAGAAGCCACAAACTGCAAAGGGTGCATGCTGGGCCCAAAGAGGGAGGCGGCTAGCGCTAGCGGGACACAATGGGGAGAGGGAACCACGGGCAAAGGGCAGCCACAGCTCCTGTGGGCGCTTGTTCTGGGGGAGGTGGGTCCAGGGCTGCCAGAATTTTCTGTTGTCCGTTGTTCAGACAAGTCTAAAATTGGGATTTTGTTTTGCCCATCCTGAAAAAATGGTTTATTTTGGTTTGTTTTTTTTCAGATAAGTTCTCACTATATAGCCCAGGTGGGCCTAAAACTCATGATCCTGCCTCAGCCTCCTGAGCACTGGAGTTACAGGTGTGTACCGCCACGCTTTCAAGCTTGAGTTTTGAAACATTGTAATGCAAAAAGAAAAAAGGAGGGGAGAGACAGCTGGAGAGAGAAGTCTCCATGCTGTGTGAACCACAGGGGGCTTCGCTGCCTTCCCTGCAGGCAGGTGAGCAAGCCAGAGTCCTGCCTCTGGCCAGCTCCCCAGCCCCCACGCAGCTTCCTCTGCTCTCTGGTAACCATCTCCCTGGACAGGTCCAGTGGTTTCCAGCTTCATCCAACACCCCTGCCCTGGAGCCTTCCTTCACTGAAAAGCATCCCTGAGCTCTCAGGGTTAAGCATTAAGTTTCAAATCCCAGCAGGCTCAGTATGAGGTGGAATTCTTTCTGAATTCCTGACCATCTATCTACCTCACTTCAGTTTATAACTGTCACCTTTATACGTGGTTCTCACGTGTGCTAAGCCCTTTCCTGCCTCAGGACCTTTGCATGTGCCATTCCTGATGCCTAGACTGCTTTCCCTGCAGGTCTTCCATGATGTTATGGTTAATACATTGTGTCAACTTGGGGAGTCTTCAGGTTTGGCTGAGTGACTCAGCAGGAAGCCAGGGTGCTTACTTTGCATACATCCTGAGCCTGTGGAAGAGGAGGGCATGGAGACTGTGTGAGTGCTGCACACCCCCTGGGTGGGGGGGGGAGCCTGTTTACAATGTAAGGAAAGAGCTGCTTGCTATGATTCCTCCGCTTTGCTCTTGTGGTTTTGGCTGTGCTCTGCTGCCAGGAACGTTCGCCCTCTGCCGTGTGCCGCTCTGCCTCAGACCCAGCCAAGTAAGGACTGAAACCTCCACAAACTGTAAGCTCAATAAACCTTTCCTTCCTTCGAGTGTTGGATATTTTGTCTCAGCAATGAGAGAAAAGTAACCAAGACACATGACTTGAGGTTGGCAGGGGCCACAGAACATACCATCCTTTTAATAGCGTCAGTCCAACCCAATTCGGCTGGATCATGGGCTATCTTCTAGCTTAGGGCCTTTGCCTGTGCAGTTTCCTTAGCCAGGAATGCCCATTTCTGCTTTGTGTCAAGACTGTCCTCCCTCCGTAGTCCCTCATCCCACTCAACAGGTAGAATTAACCTCTGGGGAACCTGCAGGAATCCTCACCTTTTGGGCACAGGGGAGAAGCCAGCTCTTCAGAGCAGCTCACTAGGCAGGACCCCAAGACCTTCCCAGTTGCTCTCTTGCCCTCTGCCTTATTTTATTTCCTGCTGGAACTCACAGCTCTCTAAAATCATCTGAATGTGTTTCTTACTCCCCAGCTCCACCCATGAGGTGCAAGCTCCACAAAGCAAGGCCTTCCTTGTCTCCTTCCCTGTGGTTGCTCAGTGCCATTAAGCAAGTAGGAGTGCTATTCAGAAAGTGTTCAGAGTCCAGAAGTCATCACACATGAAAAAAGGGATCTTGCCAGGTGCAGTGGTGCACTCCTGTAATCCCAGCACTCTGGGAGGCTGAGGCAGGAAGAGCACAAGTTAAAGCCCAGCCAAGGTAACTTAGTGATTTAACAAGACCCAGTGTAGCTCAGTGCAAAAGCCTTAGGTTCAATATCCAGCACTGAAAAAGAAAAAAAAGGTAGGAAATCCTCTCTGAAACATGTATCTTTGCAGCCTGTGCGGCCCAGGCCTGTGTGACCTTATTCTGGGTGTCCTATGCCAGCCCCCAGGCCAGCTGAGGCTTTCATTCCTACCCAACAATAGCTCTCGGTGGCTGTGGTGTCCTCCAGGCCACCATAGAACCCCAGGTCAGCTCTCTCTGCAGAAGCGGAAGCTGAGAGCCAGCTGCACGGTTCTGGGTGCCATGGCAGTTACCGGGCAGATATTAGCCTGTCTAATGACCACGGCAGATGGAGGAGACAGGAAACGCTGTCTGTCTTCTCAGAAGAGAAGCCCGAGGCTCCATGAGGCCCAGGGTCTCAGGTTCAAAATCGTGTGGCGGGGCTGGGATTCAGACATTGCCCTTAGCTCCCCATGGCGCTGGCCGTCGGTTGTTGTGTCCACCTGCCCCTTAGCTCTCAGGAGGTGGGGAGTGGAAGAGGAGGAGGAAAAGGCAGCTCCACATGACCCAGCATGGCCCAGGAGGCGGCCCTGTCCCCATCCCTGCCCGTCTCTGTGGGGATGCACAGGCTTGGTATGTGGACGGGGCTGCTCACAGAGGGAGCTTCTGCAGGGCACGATCTTCACCCCAGATGGGGAGGAGCTGCCCTAGACTCCAAACACAGGAGGCCCCAAGACCCCTTGCCTTTTCCTCTACTTTATATCCAGAGATAAGGAAGGAAGGGAAATGCTTGCTAAAGAAACCAAGACAGGGCTAGGGCAGCAGACAGCGGGATAGCCCACACACTCTTGGCTAACCACAGCCCTATCCCATCTGGGCAGTGGCAGCAGCTCGATGGGCTTTGAGTCAACCCACCCTGGGTCTGCATCATGGCCCAGCATCCTGGGCCATTTCATACCCCAGGATCTTTGCACAGGTTGATCCCTCTTCCTGGAATACCTTCTCTGCTTTGTTCCTAGACCAACTTCTTTCCAAAATTTCCTTTTGTAACTTTCCCTAACCTTCTGTGTCCTTTCTTCCCTAGCAGGATGAGCCTCTGCCCTCTGCCTTCTGCTTCCTCCTGGCTCTCCCTGGAGACGTGTTCCCTGTAAGAGGCATCTGGGATCTCCAGAGGGTGACCCAAGGCCCTGTTCAGGGCTGATCTTCCTCTAGACTGGTGTGACCCAGAGCTCTCTGTCCCATTTCTTGGGCTCCTGGACACCCTGTTCCACCATCCTGCCTTGGCACAGGCCAGTGTAGGGAAGGAGCTGAGGCTGGGCGGAAATGCCATCCTGTCTCTGCCTGTATCCTCTGCAGATAGCTCAGGGCTCTCTCCGCCCGTCCAAAGCCTGACCCATGGGAACGCTGTGAAGAGAGAAGGAGGGCGAACAGCAGCCGGAGGCAGGGCGACACGAGCACCTGCACACCAGGGCCCACCCGGTGCATTTCCATTGTGTTAAGTCCATCTTGTTAAATCTGCACAAAGCCTCAGACATGGTGCAGAGGTGGCAGGGCTGGAATCCCAGCCCTGGCTGCCTGAGCCCTGTGCTGCCTCAGAGGCATGGGGTGGGGTGGGGTGGGGTGTAAAACCGGCACCAGCTCCCGGCCCTCACCCTGCAGGGTGCTGCCAGGAAGATGAAGGAACTCGTCACTTGTGAGGCAGACAGAGGCCCACGTGAACCAGGCCAGGGAAGGACTTGGTACAGACCTGGCCCTGGGGCTTCACTAGATCTCACAGGGCAGTCTGCTCCACAGGGCCCAGTGCCCAGAGCTCACCGCGTGGGCAAGGAGGGCTCCAGGCCCCTGACCCATGAGTGGCTGCAGAAATGGGCCCCCTGGGGCCCCAGAAGCTGCTGACCAGCTGGGTGTGGTGTGGCAGGGGGCCTGGCTCACGGTCACTCTGACCTCTGAGGCAGGCCAGTGGGGAGTCATTCTTTCCAGCTCATCAGCTGGGCTTGGCTGCTGTGGCGGCCAGGAAGCCCAGGGCGGAGGACACTGTGGCTTCCAGCTGCTTCCATGGAGCCTGTGTTCGCCAGACTTCATCACTGGCTCCCTGGAGGCCCGGTGCATCCCCGCGTGCTGTCTGTATGGGCACTTATAATAGACTGCGTCAGCAGGAACAGGCAGCGCTCCTGAAAGTGGAAACTCTGGTGCTAACTGGTGAGATCACTCTTTGCGGCACTAGTTAAACTTTTTTTTTTTTTTTTTTTTGCGGTACTGGGGATCGAACTCAGGACCCTGCGCTTGCTAGGCAAGCGCTTATTCCACTGAGCTATATCCCCAGCCCTAGTTAAACTTTTTTCACCCACATTTTTATGGTGAACAAAAAAGTATGCAAAAAAAAAAAACAACAAAAAAACCAGCTTGCAGCCAGGCCTACTGGTGCATATCTGTAATCTCAGCATTCTTGGAGGATGAGGCAAGAGGATCACAAGTTCAAGCTCAGCTGGCGCAACTTAGAGACTTAGCAAAACCTTGTCCCCAAAATTTTAAAGTTCTGGAGATGTAGCTCAGTGTAAAAGCTCTGGGTTCAATCCCCCGTACTGCCAAACAAAATAAACAACACAACACAAGCAAACAAAATGAAACAAAATCCTGCCTTGCCTGTGAGCCATGAAAAGCCATCATGGATTTCATCAGGAGGACAAGTACACTGATCTACCTCCCTTCTGAGCCACCGACCCGAGGCCCCCTTTCCAGACCTAAAAAGGGGCCATTCCAGCACATTCCTTTGACACTGCATGCAGAAATGCCAGGTGTGGGGTTACGAAGCTGAGTTCCCGAGTTGTCCTAGCACCAACAGGTGAAGATGCCGAACCACAGTGCTGCTCTGGCACTGCTCCCGAGTCATTCTGTGATGAAGCCGGATGCTCCAGAGCAGCTTCTCAGTTGTCACTTAACTAGTAGCACTTCCTACGGCCATGGCCAACACTGGGAGATAGAGCACAGCCCATTTTGCAGAAGGGGAAACTGAGTTACAGACCAATAACCATAGCACCCAAGAAGCAGAAAGGAGGGAGGGGAGCTGAACCAGGGCTTCAGGCTCAATCACAGTGGGAAGCACTCTGGGAAGAGAGCCCGTCTTTTTTATTTAAAGGCCCTTTACAGTTATTCTCAGTCATCCCATGGCAGCCACCAGAGCCAGTGTGAGGCCTCTCGCTTGGGCACCAGAAAATCTTGCATTTTTCTGGCATGGTCACATGTCTGCAGAGCCCAGGGCAGGCAGGAAGCGTGGAATGGGCTGCAGCCATGGTGGACAGACACATACCCTTCTTCTGGAGTCCACGCTAGGAACGCTGCCCCTGACCTTTGTCCTGCTCTTCATGCTTGCTGCCAGGTAGGGGATGGGCAGCAGAAGAAGGATGTCGGGAGCTGGGCAGGAACCCCAAAGGCTGCCCTGAAGCCCCTTGAGGAGGTCCAGGGCCAGGGTTGGGCTTGCAGGCTGAGGGAGACAGGCCTGGGTCTGTTAGTCACTTGGCAGCGACGGTGGCTATCAGACTGGCAGCGTCACAAGGCTGGTGCTCAGGTGGCTCCTGTTCTTTGTAACGCAGGCCCCACGTGCAGGGGTGGTGGTGCTGGCCATTCAGACAGGCAGAACAGGAAAGTGCTTCCTGTAAGGGAGCAGGTGAGAGTACAGTGAGGTGTTTTGGGAGAAAGAAAAAGACCACATAACATCACAGTATGTTATTTTGCATTCTAATTACTGTTAGTTCTTGTTAGTTTTTTATTATGCCTAACTCAAATGGTTACCTTTTATCCTCGGCGTGTGTACATAGACTGGGCTTGGTACTGTCTGAGGTTTCAGGCACCTGCTGGGGGCTGGGGGAAGCCGCTATGCATGGGGCTGCTCTTAAAATTAAATAGTGGCAGTGGCCACACAGCTGTGTAAATTCACAAACATTCATATGACCCAGGCCCATGAAGCTGTTTTTAAAAGGCTCCTCGTGGAGCCCAGAGAGGTGGTGAAAGACCCCTGGGCAGATGCTACCCCAGCTATGCCCACCAGGCCACGGCCTCCAGGGACCCAGTCTTCGGGGCAGGTGAGGGCGCCTCCCTCTGGGCAGCTGCTGTCCCCTCCCCAGCCCCTCAGTTAAGGACACCTCCCCTGGGAGGTAGCAGGGAGCTGAGGAGGGAAGGGAGTACTGCCTCCCCTTGCTCTGGTTAATCAGCTCACTCCGACCCTGAGCGCCCCGGGCACAGTGCTGGTTGATTTGCCGGATGACTTAGAAGCGGACTGAGGTCGGGCCAGCTGAGGTGAGGGGCACAGTGGGGAGGTGCTGCGGGCCTGTGCCCGCCACCCCTCCATGCCCTGGGGCCGGGCAGGAGACCTCCACTCGGGGCCAGAGGACAGAGAGCCCGCTCTTACCCTGTGTCCCCCAGCTGCGGGATGGGCCTGGGCAGTGCAGACCAGGGTTGCAGGCACTGACCCTGGAGTCAGGTTGCCTGGGTTTAAATCCCAGCTCCCTGTGGCAGGCACTGTTATGGGCTATTATGGGGCTGTTAGACAACTAGCAGAAAATAGCCACTGTAAAGCTTTCCCTTTTCTTTCCCTTTTCTGCTTCCTTTTCCTCTTTTCCCTCTCTCCCTCTCTCTCCTCTTCTTTCTCTTTCTCTTTTTTATTTTCTTTCTTTCTTTCTATTTCTTCTTTCTTGTCTTTTCCTCCCTCCCCTGCCTTCCCCTCCCTCTTCTTTCTTCCTTCCCGGCCTGCCTTCTTCCCTTCGTTTTATTTATTTATGGTTTTTAAACCCCAGGAACACAGCAGGGAAGACAATCTGGAGAACTCAAGTCAGGCCCTCGTGTACAGCCATAAGCCACAGCGGAGACAGTATAGCAGCCTCTCCAGTAATTAAGTGAGGGCTGGGGTGTGGCTCAGTGGGAGGGTGCTTGCCCAGCCCTGGCTTTGATCCCTGCCACCAAAAAGAAAAAAATCAACCTTAGAGTTACCTAGGACTCAAGCAAGCACTCCTAGGGATGGGACCAAGAGAACTAAAATATACATTCACATGTGAATCATCAGAGCACATTGTTCAGAGTGCCCGCCATGGAAACACCCCAAATACCATCTACAGATGACCAGGCAAAGCAGTTGCAGTCTATCTGTGCAGTGGAATATTACTCCGTCTTCCAAAGAATGAAGCACTGGTTTGTGCAATAGCAGGGGTGAAACTTGAAAACATGCTATATGAAAAAAGGCAGATACAAAAGGTGACATATTATATTATTTCATTTATGTGGAGGAAAAACCCTGGTCATGGTCTAACGCTGTCCTTGGAGATGATCAAACTGAAGTGTGAGGGGAAGAGATGTTCCTGCAGGCCCTGTGTAAAGGGCATGTGGGTGTGGGACACACCCTGGGAAGAAGACAGCTGAGGAGACACCCTGGGCCTCGCCTCCATCCTTCTAGAAGCCCAAGGTCCTTCCTCCTTGCCAAGGCAAGGGGCAGGGGTGGGCTGTATCCAGATGTCCTCTCATTTTATAGAGGACAGAGGCTCTCTGCAGGGAAGGGGCTGGCCTCGCGGAGGCCGCAGAGCAACGGGGCTGCGGTGGAGCTGAGTCTGCGACTCTGGGGAATGAATGACCTTGGGAGGGGAAATGTCCTCTCAGAAAGGGATTCCTGGGCTGAGCACGGTGGTGCATGCCGGCAATCCCAGAACTCTGGGAGGCCCAGGAGGAGGTTTGAAAGTTCGAGGCCAGCCTGGGCAATTTAGCAACCTAGTGAGACCCTGCCTCAGAAAAAGTTCAGAAATGTGGGGATGTAGCTGGCATGTTGAAGGACAGCTGGACGGTGGCACAGGAAGACGTAGGCAGGTAAAGCCTGTCGCCCTCTCCACTCTAATCCAGGCCCACTGCGGTCTCCGCCAACAGCCAGCAGGACTGGGCCCCACCTTCCGCCCAGGCTCAGTCGCTTTCTGGCAGCCAGCCTCTGTGACAGCCCCTCTCTGTCCACTCCTGCTTAGAGCCACTCAGAGGCCTAGGGGCAGTCTTTTGTCTGTACACACTGCTCCTGGTGCTAAGAGATTCCCCAGGCTCAGGCCCTGAACCTGCCCAAGGACCCTTCTGGGCCTTAGGAAGGAGTTACCCAAACGGCTGTGGGGCTGCGTGCAGTTCTCTCCCGCTTCCCTGGCACCCCGAGGGAGGAGCCAGCTGCTCCTGTGCCAGCTGTTCCTCAGGGCACAGGCAGGGCCACTGCCCAGGAGTGAGAGGAAGGCGCGGCACCATGCAGGGGGGCTCGTCCCTGGAGTGGGGCCGGCATGTGTCTGGGGGCCTCAGGTGGCCCTGGGGAGGGAGGTGGCAGGGGCTTCTCTGGCCGCAGGGGAGACTCTCCTCTTCCCAGGGCTGGGAAAGTTCAGGAGGGGCCAAGAGGCCTGGGACCCTGCATGGCAGGATCCTGCTTAAAAGGCAGCTACAAAACATTTTTTATTTTAAAGAGAATAATTTTTAAAGAAAGAACAATAGCAAAATACCAACAACACAGACAAAAACAAAACAAAGCAAAAACAAAAATGATGCAGGGTTTCAGGACAAAATGATAGGGATTAACAGTGGCTGTTACATCACATATTGTTATCTTCAATGAAGTTGCTCAGATGGCCAGATGTAAGAATGCAGGATTGATCAAACCATTAAAGAGAAAAATAAAAAAAAAATTAGAAATGATACAGTTTCACTAAACAAGATGGTAGGAATTCACCAATGGTTGTTATACTGCATATTGTTGTCTTCAAATTAGTTGTTCAAGTTACCAAATATAAGCGTGCAAAATTGATCAAAAAGAAAAAAGACATCAATTGTTCTTTTCAATAAAACATGAGACTTCAGCAGTAGCTATTCCAGCTCTCCGTGTACATACGTATTTTTCTTTTTCTTATTGCCCTCATCCCAGTTGTTCCTTCCTTTGAGCAATTTCTTTCCCTTTCATAATATCTACTGTACAATTTGGGTTTTATTTATTCTTTCAAGTTTTTACACTAGGGAGATAGTATGATGTTTACACATGTGGGTCCAATTTGTTTCACTTACAGGTATGGTCTCTAGTTGCATGCATTTACCTAAAAAGCTTCAAGTGTATCATTTTTTGCAGCTGAGTAACACTCCATTGTACAAAAATACCACATCTTTTTATCCATTCCTCAGTTGATGGGCATTTGGGTTGTTTCCAAGATTTAGCCACGACAGATTGTGCTGCTATAAACATGGGTGCACATATGATGCTGTGGTATGGTGTTTTTAATTCTTCTGGGAAGATACCCAGAAGGAGAATAGCTGGGCTAAGTGGGACTTCCAATCTTAGTTTTGTGAGGAATCTCCAGACTGATTTCCACAGTGGCTGCACCAATCTACACTCCCACCAGCAGTGAGAAGGATTCCTTTTTCCCCACAGCCTCTCCAGCATTTGTTAATGGTTGATTTCTTAATGCTGGCCATTCTTTGTGGGGTGAGATGGAATCTCAGTGTTGTTTTAATTTGCATTTCTCAAATGACCAATGATGTTGAACACTTTTTCATATATTTATTTGCCATTAGTATTTCTTCATCTGCAAAGTGTGTATTCATCTCAGATGCCCACTTTTGGATTGGGTCTTTCAAATTTGAGGGTCTGCTTCTTAAACATCCTTTATATGTTCTAGATAGAAATCCTTTGTCTGAGGGGCAGTTGGTTAAAACTTTTCCCCATTTGTGAGTTTTCTTTTTACTCTGTTGGTAATTTCTTTTGATGTGCAAAAACTTTTCAATAAGATGAGGGAGATCCCAGTTGTTGATTCGTTGAAGTACTTCCCATGCAGTATAGTTTTTGTTCATGAACTCTCTACCTATCCCTATGTCTTCAAGATTTCTACCTACTTTCTCTTCTAGTAGATGTAGTGTTTCTGTTTTAATATTTAGATCTTTGATCCGTTTTGATTTCAGTTTAGTGCATGGTGATAGACATGGGTCTAGTTTTAGTCTTCAGCATGTGAAAAGCCAGTTTTTCCAGCACCACTTACTAAAGAGGCTATCTTTCTTTCAGTGAACATGTTTCGCCCCTTTCTCAGAGATAGGTGGCTGAGTGTGTTTGTAGTTGTGTCTGCATCTTATAATCTGTTCCATTGGTCTTCAGGTCTGGTTGTTTTTTGTTGTTGTTGTTGTTGTTGTTTTTTGCTAGTACCATTCTGCTTTTTATCATAGTGGCTTTGTAGTATAATTTCAAGTGAGGGACTGTGATGCCTCCTGCCTTTCCTTTGTTGCCCAGGATTGCTTTTGCTATTCTAAGTCTCTTCTGGTTCCAGACGAATTTTAGGAATGTTTTCTCTACATCTGTGAGGTATACTAATGATATTTTAATTGGGATTGCATTGAATCTGTACAACAATACAAAACACATTTTTATATAGTGAGACAAGAACATCTGATGGTAGCTGGATACTGACACATTGTTAGTATTTAGGGATAATGTGTCATCAGCATGCTAACTTTTAAAAAAATTTTTTTGGCTATTGGGGATAAAACCAGGGTCTTGCACATGCTTAGCATGCTCCACCACTGAGCCACACTACAGCCTCCCGTCTCTTGTGCCTGGTTCTCTGTGATACTGGGGATCGAACCCAGGGAATACTCAGCTCCTTCCCAACTCTTTTTATTTTTACTTTAAGATGGGGTCTTGCTAAGTTGACCCAGCTGGATGAAAACTCACAACCCTCCTGCCTTAGCCTCCAAGTGGCTGGGGTTATAAGCTACTGTTCTCCACAAAGCCAAGTCTTATTTTTAAATACCTTCCTGGAGAAAGACAAAATAATAGTGCTTAACAATATACTAATAATTACTGATAGCAGTTCTCTGGTTGTTTATTTTCCCAAGTTTCTTATGAAATTGTTCTTTAAAAGTCTAATTTTCTTTTGTAAATTTAAATCTTAATCTTATATATGTATTTCACTTTTATTTTTAAATAGAGGTTCTTAGGCCTACTAGGGATTGAATCCACGGCAAGCATTCTACCACTGAGCTCTATCTCCAGCCCCTGGGGCTCCCAGAGGCTCTGGTTTGCTTGGGCTGGTATGGAAACAGACAGGGCCTGTTCTCCCATTGTTGGGTGCTCGCCTGTGTAGCCAGGACCGAGACTAGCAGCTTCAGTGACTTGTGGGAATGACAGTTGTTTCCTGCCGATGGTGGGTGCAGAAACCTACGCCTCACTTAACTGGGGCACAGGCTGTTCAATGGAGGTGTCCAGGGTGTCTGTCCTTCACTGGGCAGAGGTGTTGGTCACTCACCCAAGGTCACGGCCTGGGGCGGAAATGTCAACACAGACCTGAGACCAACATTGCAATGGTCCCTTTAGCTGGGCCACAGGGTGCACTGAAGGAGGAGGCAGAGATGGACTGCAAAGCCCAGCACCCCAAAGTCTTCAGGACATGTCTTCTCTAAAGCAGGGACCCACTTGCTTCACACAAGCTCAAACCTCAAATTTGGGGAGGCTTCTGATTATAGTGCCTGTCTGTTTCTCTCACTGGACGGTGTTCTGAGGAGGCCAGCAACTCCTGACTCATCTCTGTGACCCCAGAATCAGGCAAGGGCCTGGCATGGACCAGGCGGTCCATAAATGATTCCTAAATAAACAGACGAAGGAGTCAGGGGAAGAAAGGGGGAACAGGACGGGAGCGGGGAGGACAGTGCTTCCCAAGCAGGGCTGGACCAAGGACAGCACAGGGAGACACCGAGGCACAGACTGCAGCACAGAAGGTGCTGCTGGGAAAGGGGAGGAGCGGGGCAGGAGGTGGAAGCCAGTTGCAGAGTGTCAGCTGTGCCCAGTGACCATGTAGTGGCCAGGAGCTGAGCTGCCCTGGCTTGCATGGGGAGAGGCGTGTACCCTCGTTCCTCATGCCCGGGATAAGATCCAAGTGTGAATCTGGAGGATGGCTTTTACTGGATGCATATGGTCTTGTGCCATATAAAGTGGAGAACCCTAAGCTCAACTATGCCGAGTCGGGCTCTGGCTGTTTTTCCCGTAGGAGCGATGGCTGAGAATTTGCTAGTTCAGTGTTCACGGTAGCTTTGTAGAGTATAACTGCCACAGTCAACATGAATCAACTCTGTATGTGTGTGAGTCACTTCCTAGTCCCATTATGTAGATGAGAAGACAGGCTTCCTGTCCAAGGTCCAAGGTCAATTCCTCCTCAACATAGGACTTGAACCCCGGTCTGTGGGTAGCAATTCTGCCATCCCCCAGACACTAGGCATTGGGAACATTTGGTGGCAGGATTGCTACTTGGTGGCTCTATCAAACAGCCTGCCGCACCCCCAGTACCCCCCAGGTGGCAAGAGCCTTGTCCCTCAGCCTTGCTTCTGGCATAGGATTGTGTGGGTGAGAAGTCTGCCTGTCAGCTTGAGAAACAGGCGGGGAAGAAGTCTGAGCGTGGGCAGTCACTGCATCGCTGAGAGGGTGGCCCAGGGTCGATAGAGACGCAGCGGTGCAAACCCCACTGCTTTTGCTGGCAATGACCTCAAGCAAGTCAGTCTCTTGATGCCCCCATCCCTGCTATCTCATTGGTGAAGGTGGCGCTCGCTCTGGATTCCGAGAGGCTGAGACAGTGCTCCCCACATTTTAGAGGCTGAGCTGGCACAGATACTCATTGGACTGCCCTGTAACCTCTGGGAGAGCTGTGGATGAGGAAGCTGAGGCTCACTGCTGAGTGCTCACAGCCAGCTAGGCTGGGCTTACATGGAGCCTCCCCACAGCTCTCACCCCTCTCCAGGACTCACATGGGAAGCCGGGCTTGGGGAGGACACGGAGCAGTACTTAGCTTCCCGGAAAATAAACAGGAAGACCAGAGGGGGCCCTAGTCTGTCATAAAGCTCCCTCTACCCCGACCCCGCTTTTAGAACTGGGGCTTGAATTCAGGGCCTCTGCACTGAGCTCCATCCCTAGCCCTTTTTATTTTTTATTTGAAACAGGGTCTTGCTAAATTGCTAAGTTGCCCAGGGTGGGTTCAAACTTGCCATCTGCCTATGGTAGCCTCCCAGCATGCCAGTTTCTAACTAAAGTGAAGATAGATGGGGTGGGCACAGCCTGGTGAGTTTGTGCATCTCCTATGGCACCCCAGGCACCAGGCTGGACACAAGATGGTGCATGGATGTTGCTGCTCCAGGAGGTCCCAGTCCAGCGTGCCCATGAGCATCTACGTGATGAGAGGGCTTGAGAGCCAACTTGGGCACTTTATATTAACACTAGAGCATCGGGGCACTTTTTACTGGCAGCAGCAGCTCCCCGCCTGTCATCTGGGTCCTCACACCCTACAGTGGAGGGTGAATGGGGGACCAGGGTATGGGAGAAAGCATCTTCTAGAACTGGGGCAGCAAGTTAAAGCTCACAGGCCAAATCTAGCCCCCTCCTGTTACGTAAATAATGTTTTTACTAGAACACAGCCCAGCCATGCTCACTCATTAATGCACTGCACATGGCTGCTTTTCTGGGGAATAACCACAGGGGAGACAATATAGACCACAAAACAGGAAAAATTTACTGTAACCCCAGCTACTCCGAGGCTGAGGCAGGAGGATCTCAAGTTTGAGGCCAATCTGGGTAACTTATTGAGACTCTGTCTTAAAAGTAAAAGGGCTGGGGAAATAGCTCAGAGTAAAGGCCCTGGAGTACTGTTAAAAACCAAACCAAACCAAAACCTTACCACCTCTATGGGGAAGCATGGCAACGCCTGTCCTAGAAGGTCTTTTGCACAGGATTTGTTCTCTGCCATGGTCTCTCTAGCACCTAGCACAGAGCCCAGCCCAGAGCAAATGTCGGTGATGCAAAGTTGCTTATATCACTTTCTAATTCAGTTGATGTGAGCTATTTGCCAGCAGTTATTCAAAACCCATCTTCTGAATGAGTGAGAAAGTGTGCAGCCCAGCTCCAGTCCTGCAGAGGACAAAGGGGACACAGTGGCCTGGCTGGGCAGCCCTTGACCTCCTCCAAGTCTTCCTGTGCCCCGTGCAGCTGACCCCTGCCCTGTCTTTTATGGCTCGGGGCTGCCCAGCAAGTCTGGCCAGGCCTGTGAATCATCAGGCTGACTCATTCTCCAGCTAAAAATACAGATGGTCTCAGGCGGGCTGGCTGGCTTGGATGACCATTTGCACTTGATCTGGGCTCTTTCAGGCGATTTGGAGCTCCCTGTGGGCAAGGAATGGGGTTTTGACATTCTGGGCTCCATGTCCTGCCTGCAGCCTGGAGCCAGGAAGGAATCTGGGAGGAGGAGCAGATTCTGTAGTGTTACTCCTTGGCTGTGTGACTCTGGGTAGATCAATCAACCTCTCTGAGCCTCAGGCTTCTCCACTGTGAGGTGGGGATAATAGGTACCACACTGTAGGGAGGTTGCCAGGGTGAAATGAACAACAGCAGGCCCTTCCCCAATAACTGGGGTGTCTCTGAGGGCATTGCTAATAATTGGTGCCCTTTTGCTACCAGGTTATGGGGAAGGGGAGTGTTCTGCCCATTGCCTCCTGGCTGGGCTTTTCCCTGCCAGTAAAATCATCCAAGGAATCAGGAACCCGAGCTGAGGCCCCAGCCATGGATCCTGGTGCCAGGCGCTGGTGGCGCTCAGGTTACAGAAAACAAGTAGAAACCGCAGCCCAGGCTGAACAGGCAACAGGGAAAAGCACCACAGTTCTGCAACACAGGCTGGCCTGAGCTGGGCCGCTGCGCAGCTGGGGTATTGGAGCCCCTCAACAATTCTCTTAGTTCTGCCTCTGAGATGGCAGAGGCCAGGACCTCTGAGCCTCTAGCTGGAGCAACTTCAGTGGAATCCTGGCTCCTAGCTGGGTGCTGTGTGACCTGAAGCCTGTCTCTTCACCTTTCTATGCCTCAGAGGCTACATCAGTGGCATACGGCAACTAGGGGTGTCCTCCTCAGAGTATTGCTTCACGGAAGGCTTAGCACCATGCCCGGCACCTCAGAAGCCCTCAGTACATCAGAAAAATAGAGACATGACCTGCAGGGGGTAGGGAGGGAAGGCAGGGTCAGTAATGCCCTTCTTGGTCATGTGTTCATTCAACAGGAATTTATGGGTATCCACTCTGTGCCAGATGGGGACATAGTGGGAAGAAGTCAGATGTAGTTCAGCCCCAAAGAAAACGAATAAACAGGCAGTAGATAATGTAGTAATCCTATGAAGGAAAAAAACAGGGTGCATGCTGGGTATTTTGGTGATGGCGATCATCCTAGCACTCTGGGAGGTTGAGACAGGAGAACTGCAAGTTCGAACACAGCCTGGGCAATTTATAAAGTTAGTGAGACCCTATCTCAGAATAATAGAAAGGGCTGGGGGTGTAGCTCAAGGCAGAAGAACTTGGGTTCACTCCCCAATGCTGAAGGAAAGAGAAAAAAGAGAACAAGGCAGTTGGACAGTTACAAGGTGGGTGTCCATTACTGTGGAAGGGCAAGGGAAGCACTTAGTCTGAGCCGAGGTCTCAAGTGTGAACAGTGACAGCGGCAGAAGGTCTGGATGAGGTGTCCCAGAAATGGAGGATCTCACTGCTGAAGCCAAGGCAGGAAGGAGCTGGGCATGGGGAACCCTGGGGGTGATAAGGGCTTCTAGCCACTTTAGGTGCACAGTGGCCACAGACTGACAGTGGGCTGGGTGGGCAGGCACAGTCATCCTATAGCTGAGGAAGTGAGACGCAGAGAGATCCACGCATCCAGAAAGGATGTGCTGAGCGTAAGTACGTCACATGATGTGATAAGTGGGAAGGACAGGGTGGGTAGGAGTAAGACCTGGCCCTTGTTCTACAGCTGCCCACACCCCAGAGCAGGGACTATGAACTGATGCTGTACCCAGGACCCGGGGAAACAGTTTCCCATATCCTCTGCAGCCAGCTCAGTGTCTGAGGTTGTTTACTACCTGCCCACCCAGCCCTGCCCATGGAGACCCACAATTCACCCAGACACAGGACATTCATTCTCTTATTTTCAGTAACCTGGCCTGCTCAGAGCAAGCCTAGCTGAGGCAGTGGATTTGGGGACAAGGGGTGCTTTTTGGACAAAGGGACAGATAAAAGGGCGGTCAAAAGGAGCCTCTGGCACTCACCCTACCTCACCCTCTCCATAAGAAATGACAGGGGTGAGAAGTCCCCCCAAGCAGAAGCCTGGCCCATTCCAGCTCTCCAGACAGCCTGGGTCCTACCTCACACACATCTGAACACCTGTCCCCCGGGTGATGTCAACTTTGCAGGTGGGAGGGGTCCCCAAGGGAGGAGTGCTGTTGGGATGCAGGGGGAATTGAGGGAGGCAGGTGGCAATAACCCAGGCTGTGTATCTCCTGACACCTCTAGGAACTGGGCAGGAGTGGGCAGCGGGCAGGTGGCTGGGATGAGTGGGCCCTGGCAGAAACTTCTACACACAAGGATTTCAGCATGGGCAGACACTCCTGGTGACCTCGTCGTCCTTTGACAAAGTACGTGTGGGGATCCTGGCTCCAGCCCTCCCTCAACCAAGGTCTAAATTCGGAGGAAGCAGGAAGTTGCTGGGGCGGGCAGCCAGCTCCCCACTTGCTCGGGACTAAGGGGTTTTCTGGGACATGAGAATCCCAGTGTTAATACAAGCCAGTCCTGGGAAAACCTGGGCCTTTTATCATCCTAGCAGTTGGCCACTTGGTAGGACAGAAGAGCATCCAAAGGCTCCAGTTTCCTGGATTGTCTCATCTCATTTATTGTCTTCCATGAACTCCTCAATTCCACTATTTAAAGCAACATTTCCTAAAGATGCTCAATCACGCTAGGGAAAAAGCAAAACCAAGAGGGCAAAGCGAAAGCCGTGAACTGCCCCCCTTTCCTAAAGGACACCAAGGCTTGCACCCACCCACCAATCCCTGCTTCACACCCAAAACTCACTGCCTGGTATGCAGCTCTGGACTTCAGCCGTCAGTGACTTTTTTTTAAGGTGCTAGGGTGGAACCCAGGGCTTCCCACACGCTGGGCAAGTGCTCTGCCCCTGAGCTGCAGGCTCAGCCCCCGGGTACGATTTAACCGCTCCAAGCCTGTGTAAGTGAGAGGCTCGGTGAGCCCTCAGCTCAGCTCTGGCGTCACACCGGGTACTCAGGAAATGCCACCTCTTTCCTTCAGAGCTCTCAGGCCAACTCCTGTGGCTCGGGAGAGGCTCCACTAACAACTCCTTCCTTCATCATGTGGGAGCTTCCCAGGGTGCGATCGCTCATCCATTCTTGGGTCCAGCACACTTTTCCCATGTGTAGGTCCGATGCAGGGCACTGAGGGCCACCACATTCCAGCCGCCTTTCCACAGCACCCTCATCCCAGATGCCACAGCAGCAAAGCCAGCAAAACCAGTGAAGCCCAGCCTGGACTGTGGAGTCTCACAGCCTCACCTCCGGGTGCTGACTCTGCCCTTGGCCCAGAGCAGGCAGAGCCTCGATCCAAGACGGGCCCTGGATCACCCAGACCTGGGCCAGCTCAGCTGCTCCCCCCGCACCCTGGGAGCAGACATGCTCCTGGACCTCGCAGGGCTGAAGCCCCAACAGGATCTGTAGCAGACATGACCAGAGGCAGTGGGGTCCAGGTGCTCACCATGGCACAGAGGGAGAGGACTACCCCACTACCAGCCAGGCTGAGGCTGAGCTCTGACATGGCCTGAATCAGAGTCTTCTGGGGGAGCCCACACCGTTTAGAGACTTGACTGCTGCATCCTCCAAATGGCTGGTAACCACATTTGCTTTCGCCTTAAGCACAGCCTGGCCCAGAATCACGTTTCAGCCCCACAGATGCCTTGGGAAGTAGCCACCAACATGATCCCCACTTTGTAGGGGAAAAACTCAAATTTGGGGATGTCCCGTAAGCTGTCCAAGGATGCAAGGAGCCATTGGCTGCTACCTCTGCTAAATTGACATCAACAACAATTAGGGCAGCTGACATTTTATGAAGCCACTTTATACACAGGATGGTCAGGTAAGACTCACAGTGACCCGAGGAAGGGAAAGTGATTGTTTCCATGTTACAGAGCAAAAGGCTAAAGTTGAGAGAACCAGTGACTCACCTGAAACAAATTAATGAGCGGTTGGCAGAGCCACTGTGCAACAGACACCACCTATAATCACACCAGTTAATGGTAGCAGTACTAGTCTCCTACTGCCATTGTACCAAGTTGCCAAAAATGTAGTGATTTAAAATAATATAACATACTCACAGTTCTGAGGTCAAAAATTGACAGTCGAGGGGTCCTAGGGCCGTGTTCTTCCTGGGGGCTCCAAGGGAGCCATGGTTCCCTGGTCCTTTCCTAACTCTAGAAGCCACCACACAGCACTGCTCACGTGGTAGCTGCCCCTACCTGCGGGGCATGTCACCCCGGCCTCTGCTTCCACCTCCACCTCTTTCTTCTCTGTGTCTCCTCTTGTCAGAATCCCTGGGCTCACATCACTGGGCCCACTTGGTTGATCCGAGTGAACCTCTTTGCCTTCAGATCGTAAACTTAATCACACCTGCAACGCCACTTTTACACGTAAAGGACACGCAGGTTCTCAGGGTTAGGACCGGGCTGCTTTCTTGGACCTTTATGCCGCTTGCCAGCTAATACTCACTGAGCTCTTGCTAAGTGCCGGGCATGCGCTAAGCATGCCACACACAGCACTCCATGGCAGCACACTTCTTGCTGGAATCCACATGCCCAGAATCACCTGGGTGGTTTCTTGCAGCGTGAGTATGGGCTTGGGAGGTCTGGATTTCTAACACACATACCCAGTTGACACTGGTAACACTAGTGCAGAAACCACATCTGGAACCCCATGAAAACTAGAACCAATGTGGAAAATCTTTTGCAAAGAGCCTGATAGCAAACATTTTCAGCTTTGCAGGCCCTATAAAGAGTCACCATCAACTGTGTCAATATATTGCAAAAGCAGTCACAGATAATACACGAACAATGAGCTTGTCTCTTACAGAAAAGCTTACGGAGGACACGAATTTGAATGTCATATAGTTTGAATTTGTCATGAAATTCTGCCACTCTTTGGACTACTTGGACTACTCTCATCTATTTAAAACTACAGATCTGTGTTGGAAGCGTAGATCCGTGGCTAAGTGCTTGGCTGGCAATCGTGACGCTCTGCACTGAAAGACAGAGCGAGACAGGCAAAGAGAGAGACAGCGAGAGAGAGACAGAGAGAGAGAAAAGAGATTGATTCTTTTTTGAGACAGGGTCTCCCTGTACAGTTCAGAATGGTTTGAGCTCACTTTGTAGATCAGGCTGGCCTGAACTTGCAATGATCTTCCTGCCTCAGCCTCCTAAGTGCTGGGATTACAGGCATGTACCACCATGCCCGGAAAGGAGACTGATTCTTATTTCATAGTCCATGCAAAACCAGGCAGCAAATCAGGTCTGGAGGGCGAGCCCCAGTCTGCAGAGCCCAGTTCTAGAACAGCAATTCCACAATAGCATATCAATCTGTCTGGCTGTGTTTCCTATAGCATCCTTTTGCATCTAGAACGGGATCTAGAACCTGCCAGCTGAATGAAAGCATCTCTGTAATTCTCACAACTGCATCATCAAGGAGGTGTAGTTATAGGGCCAGTTTTTCAGAGGAGGAGCTGATAAGAGTAATTTTTCTGGATTTATTGATGGAGAAATAAGCAGAGAGGCATTGCCCCCCAGGCTGTGCAGCCTCCTGGAGAAGACTAACTGGTTCTCCTCAGCCCCGCCCCAGGAGATTGCCGCTTCCAGGCAGCCCAAGGCCCCGCCTCAGGACTAAGCCCGCAGAGCAGGCTCCAGCCCTGGCTGCTGCAAGCCTGTCTGGGGTCCTGCTAGCCGGCCGCATCTGCAGCCAGGCCTCATAGAGCTTCCCCAAGGCGATGAAAGACAGCAATAAATTCTCAGCGCCTTTGTTTGTTGGGAACGGCAAACACCGGGCACCGGAGCAACCAGGCGCCGGCTCCACCACGCGGGGCAGAGGGTGAGGACGCTGGCGAAGGCTGCTGTGAGCGCCTGCTCCGCAGTCCGGGCCTGGCGAGCGAGTTCCCTTCAGGGGCCAGTCCAGTAACGTAAATACGTGAAACAGGCGGAGTGGAAACCACAGGCGCCAAATCGAGGCTAACTGTCACGGGCAGGGACACCTGTCCGGTTTCTTGGGTCTGAAAAGCCCTCTGGGGCCAAGACTACCCATCAGAGAGCACCGTGCGGCCTTCCAAACTTGGTGACTTCACAGAGGGAGCCTCCCTCCACCCCTCAGCTCCTCCTCTGCCCTGAGTCTCAGGGAGCCCTTCCCCACCACAGCACCAGCACCTCTCTTGTCGCACAGAAGTTTGCACTGTTTGCTTATTTGACCAGTGCCTGTCTGCTTCTGTATTGGTTTCTCAGGGCTACCTAACAAACTACCACAAACTTGCGGCTTAAAACAACACAGATTTGTTCTCTCACAGTTGTGGAGGGCAGAAGTCCAAAATCAAGGTGTGGGCTGGGTCTCCCTTTGCTGGCTCTCAGAAGAACCCTTCTGGGCCTCTCCAGCTGGAGCAAACCTCAGCCCACTAGAGGGCCTCTCCATACACAGCCAACCCTATATGCTTCCTGAGATGAAAAAGCTGGCAGCAACCCCACCTCTATGGCAGGAGGGCAGGCAGCCCTTGTAAGGCACAGGTGGCCACTTACAGGCCTTTGATTTAGGGAAATGTTGGATTGTGGCATCTTAAAAACCCCTGCTTTGGTGGATGTGGTGGCGCATGCTTGGAATCCTAGCACTTGGGAGGCTGAGGCAGTAGGATCGCCCTGAGTTCAAGGCCAGCCTGCACTACATAGTGAGACCCTGTCTCAAAAAACAAAAAAACAAAAACAAAAACAAAAACCCCTGCTTAGGTAGGTGTGGTGTGCATACCTATCATTCCAGCACTGGCCCTTCATTTCCTCTTGCAATCCTAGGGCCCAGGTTTCCCCTGCAGCCTCACAGTGAGCTCTGTGACCCACTCCACAAGTGGGGCCAGACTGCTATGGTCTCATCTGCCTGGATTCTCCCATCCAGTTGCTCCCTACCAAGCCTCTGGTTCTTTCAGGGAGACTAAGCTCATGTTCTGACAACCTCAGAGAGGGGCAGACTCCTGGCTCACTGCAGCCTGTGGCTGCCAGTCAGGGTAACAGGTAACAGGTGCAGACACGGACCCAGGGAAGGACCCACCCAGAATGAACCCTGTGGTGCATGAGGTCCCAATACTGATACACCTGGACCAGTCACCCTGGCACTCACAGCTGTAGCTCTGGGGTTACAAGGCCACCCCATGTGGCCTGGACATGTGAGTGAGGATGGCAGTATTTCCTGTGGAGGATGCCACCTGAAAGAAGCCCATTGTTAGCGAACAACAAACTATTATATGTTTTGAGCATATCAAGTTCCAAATAGAGACTATAATGGCAGGATGTGGTGTTAAGAAAAAGAATCAACTATTACATTTCCCTAACTCCATCATTCTGCAGGCTCATGCTGGACATGTAGCCAACTCCTATCTATCAGAATAAAAGCATTAGTTGCCTTTTTCTTTTTGAAGCACCAGGGATTGAATCCTTCACTCTGAGCTAGAGCCACAGGCCTTTATGTTTTATTTTGATATAGGGTCTAAGTTGCTAAGCTGCTCAGACTGGGTTCAAACTTGTGATCCTTCTGCCTCGGCTTCCCAGAGTACTAAGTAGTACTAAGGAGCCTCATGTACACTCTTCTCCCACCCCAAGCCAACCTGCACACATATGTACATGTTCACACTCACACACTCTCACATGACGTGCTTCCTGCTCAGTCCGTCCTCCCAAGGCGAGAAATGCTTAAGCTCAGCATCATTTTCTTGTGCCAACTTCCTGAACTCAGCATTCAGTCTCTGCAAATCCCTTTAGCTCCTGCTGGACTGTTTAAATTTGGGGCTCCAGGGACGTGGGAGACAAGTAGTTCAGGCGGCTTCACATGGTGAGGACCCCCTTGCATTTCACAACCAGGACCCCCACTAAGCTGCGGCCAACTCTTGGTGCAACATATTAATGCCGATTTTAGAAGCATACAAAACTATATTCACACAGCATTAAATAAGGGAATGATACCATTTCTCCCCAGACTCTCTGATTGTAATAAAATTGCTGCGTTTATAAAATTTAAATGGCTCGTAAAGACTTTTAATAACGTAATTGAGCCTCTGTGAATATTTTTATTAAGTTCACTAATTCACTAATATAAAAAGGGAGCAGGAATACTAGCATATTTTATCATTCATAATGTTTTCTTTTTCTTTTGGTGCCAAGAATTGAACCCCAGGCCTTGTCTATGCTAAGAACATGCATGAGCTACATCCAGTCCTACGTGCATGAGCTACATCTAGGCCTTCTGTCATTACTAAAGATCAAAGAGAAAAATAATCATATTCCTTAACCTTTTTCCCCCTCCACAGAACACTTGTTTTCACCAAAAGGCCATGGGTTCAAGCTATTCTGGAACTTGGGATTTCATTGTAAATGATGCAGGAGTCTACACAATTGCAAGGTGATATAAATCCTGTGTCCTCCAGGAAGGGCAATAAGCTGAGCTCAATTCTGGCCTTAGTTAAGAACAAGGATTACCATGGGACCCCAGGGTGCATACTCTGGACTTTTCTCCCAGCTGCTCCACAGGGGACAGGGTCTGGGGATGAACACATGGACTGTGTTCAGTTCCAAACCAGTGAGACAAGAACAGAAGCCTTCAAAAGCCAGAAGGAAAACCAGTAGGGAGTACGGTGCTCATCCTCTGAGAGTGCCATTCTGTCCCATAAACCTGACATTGACTCTCCTCGGAGAGAGAACATTGGGTTAGTGCAATACTGACTGGTTGATTGAATGAGACAGTCTTGTTATGCTGCCCAGGCTGCTCTCAAGCTCCTGGGCTCAGTTGGTCCTGCTGTCTCAGCTTCCTAAACAGCTGGAATTATAGGCACATGCCACTGCACTCAGCTTCGTTGGAAAAAAGATATGGAACACTGTAAGTGCGCTATACATTTGGGTCCTGCCTCAGCAATAGCTGTGAAGGAAGAAGGCAGGACAGCCAGGTCATTCTCTAAAGGGGCCCAGTGCCCTCCTTACCTTGAGGTTGTGTCACTGTCAGCAAGGTTGGTATGTGGGGCAGTGAATTTTAGGGGGTTTCCCTCTGAAATCTTACTATTCTGTGAGCTTACTGGTGGGTTTGGGGGCCCCTAATTCTGCAGGAGCCATCATTGTCCTGCTTCGATTGGGTTAGGGGTCTCAACTGTAAAAGAGGAAGAAGCCATGGAGAAACACATAAAGCACAGTCCCACTCTGTCTCTTGGTAGAGTCTGGTGGGAAGCCTGGACAAGAGGCACTGGACATGTCCCTTCACTAACAAATACTTCTCTCCAGGTGCTTCCTGGTGTTGGCAAATTGTATGCAGATCCATCTCAGATGTACCTCATTTCATGCTCACAACAGTCCTGTGGCATATGTGCAGGTGGCAGTTGCTGCTGGTTGCCTCCCAATATCCAACCTCTTCTTCCTTTCCTCTACCTAGAAAACTATTGTATCAGTTAGTTAGTGCTGTATAACAAGCAACCCCAAAACTTAGCAGCTGAGAACAAACAAAACCTGTTATCTTATAGTTTTATGGGTTCTTTGGCTCAGGTATCTTAAGAGGTTGAGGTCAAGGGGTAAGCCAGGAGAGGCCAAGTAAAAACCTTCTTCCAAGATCACTCATGAAGCTGCTGGACCAAAGGCCTTTGTCCTTGATAACTGCTCAGGCATCAGTTCCTTGCCACCTGGGCCTCTTTGGAAGGCAGCTCACAACATGACAGGTCATTTACCTCAGGGTAAGAGAAAGCATTCAAGATAAGAGCCAGTTCTCTCTGTAATCTAATCTCAGAAGTGACTTCCCATTACTTGCGCCATACTGTTAGAAGAAAGCTACCAGTTCCAGCCTGTAGTCAAGGGGAAGAATTACATAACAAAGTGAAAACCAGGATATAGAGATTATTTGCATCATTTTAAAGTCTATCTACCTCAACCTCTCTTTCCAGACTACCTTGCAGCTAGATATGGCCATGTGACTAAATTCTAACGAATGAAATATAAGCAGAAGTGCTGTGGTGAACTTCTGGGAAGGCCCAGAAGAGATAGAACACTCTTCCTCCTTCCTGCAGTCTGTAACATAATGGCCAGAGCTTTGGCAGCCACTTTTGACCATGAGGTGACCTCGGGAATACAAGCTAGGGCCGGAAAGCTGGCTGGATCTTTTTACTAGCCTGGGTTGTATGCCTCAGGAGTCTTTCACATGAGTGCTTTAAGCTGATGAGTTTAGTTTAATACTGTTACTTACAGCCAAGCCCAACTGTGTGCACTGAAGTATTATTAATCCTACTGTATAGAGAAAAAAACTGAGGTCCATAGGTATATAAAACCTATCCAAAGTCAAGAGCAAGTGAATGTCAGGCTTTACTTCTGACTTATAACTCATATTTCTGTCAATGCTTTGAGAGAGAGATCTCGGTGGCAGCAGTGGTGAGGGGGCTCATCTGGAATGGCTCAAATTTTTGGATAATTTTCACCATGCAAATTCAGGCAGGAGACAGGGGTGATGATAGCAGCCTGGCAAAACAGTCCCTTTACTAGGGCAGGAAGCAAAGATCACTGGTTTTGTTCACCATGCTCTCCGCTTCTCCTGTGGGGACACTCAGCAAGGAACACTGTGGATCAGGAAATTATTGGTTTGGGAAACATTCCCAATTTCGGAGTAAGTGATAGGGAAGGCTGGCGTGAAAGAGCAAAAGCTCTGAGTAACAGATGGTCTGGGTAAAAAACCAGGACTGTGTTTGGAAGGCAGGCAGCATGGTCCTGGGCAGGGCCATCAGTGATACACTCTTAAAGGAGGGACTGGCAGACTTAAAGTCCCAGTGCACAAGGCCACTTCTTTCTCCCTCCCCTCTCCTCCCCTAGAAAAGATTTACATCAGATTCCGAGAGAAGTAGGGGAAGCGCTGGCTGAGGTGGGGCCTTCCCTCTCCTGGGAACTCTAGTGTCAACCGCAGGACCTACCAACTTCTGCACGCCTGTTCCAGGGTGAAGGCTTACCTCTCCGTTCTCTCACCCAGACCTGCAGCAGCACCTTCTCAAGGACTTTAACCAGTTAACAACCTCTAACCTGCTTGGATAATGGAGAAGGGGCCCTCATCAGCTTATCAGTTTGCCAAAGGTCAAAGACTGACTGCTCCTCAAGGATCTGCCACTCTTTTTTTTTTTTTTTTTTTGCGGTACCGGGGATCGAACTCAGGACCCTGCGCTTGCCAGGCAAGCGCTTATTCCACTGAGCTATATCCCCAGCCCTCCTCAAGGATCTGAAAAGACTTTATGAAGCTCACTGTAATAGTTCCGTTTCTAAGCTTTTGTTGTACTGAGGGTATTTTTGGCATTTAAAAATTTTTAATGGTGTACTTTAGATATACATATTGATCACATTCAGCATAGGAATTTGTACCTATACATATCTTCATTCTTTTTCCCCCAATCCCCTCCCCTCCCCTCCCCTCCCCCCCTCTTCCCCTCCCTTATTTACAGAAGCTGTTTCCATTTTTTCCTTGTTTCTCCTTCCCTTTCTCTCCTGCCCTCTCCCTTGCTCCCCTTCTCATCTGAATGTACTGAGGATTGAACTCACAACCTCAGGCCTGTCAGGTAAGTGTTCTACCACTATGCTGCATCTCCAGCTTGTTTTATTTTGAGATAAAGTGTCACTAAGTTGCCCAGGATAGCTTCAAGCTTGTGATCCTCCTGCCTCAGTCTCAGAAGCACCTGGGATGGCAGGTGTGCATTGCTTCTCTTTGCCTCTTGTACTAGTTTATGCTTACTACGTGATGTGGTCAGAAAATATGGTGACTGTTTAAATTTTTAAAAATTACAGTGAAAGAATCATTGGTATTAATCCCCTTAAAAATATTATCCCTCACCTCAAACACACTTATCGCTGCTGCTCTTTTCTGAAGCAGTTCTGAAAGGCTTCTCCTGCCTTCAGTTGCGTTGCTGTGGCTGCTCCACGTCCTGGGTTGATCCAAAGCATTGACCCGTCATGGTCGTTGGACTTCGGGAAGAGCCAGACGTCACGTGAGGCCGGGTCTGGTGAGTCAGTGGGTAAGGGCATACCATGACGCGTTTACAAGGCTGCCTTTCCATTGGGTGGCGCTCAGCAGCAGCACTCACGGGGTCTTTTTGATCACACCTCCTGGGGCACTTACGAGAGAGGGCTTCCAGAACTGCTTCAGGAGGTGGTGGGAATGATGGGGTGTGTTTCAAGCAAGAGTATTTTGAGGGGGATTAGTGACAATGTGTCTTTTCCTGTAATACAGTTACTAACTTAAACATTCACCATATATTTTCGTCACCCCTTGCATTAGTGCCTCCGACTTTTGTCTTGAACACAGTAGCAAACCCTTTTCGCAATCTGCAGTAAGCCTTCCCTCATCCAAATATTCCCTGGATTAGTCTTTGCTCTTATGGTGGCGAGTGTCAGACATGTAATTCCAACTAAGACAAGAAAGGGGACCATGTCTCTGTGGAGGATTAATGTCCATGTGTCTTTTTACTGTAATATATTTTAAAATTTAAACAATCACCATATTTTCTGATTATATCTCATAGTAACTGTAAACTAGTACAAAGAGAAAAGAGAAGTGTGGCCAGGTGAAGTGGTGCGTACCTATAACTGCAGCTAGCTGTGAAGCTGAGGCAGGTCCATATAACTAGAAAGGCTAGCTAGATCTAGCACTGGGTACACATGGACCCACAGGTGGCTGTCTGCCATACTCCCCGCACACAGTGGTGTAGCTAGAGTTTGAGCCAGTTGGGGTGGTCCTTCAACGTGCCACTCTCCAACTTATCTGAGAATGTTAAGCTATTTAAATAGAAACAGAAAATTAAAATAATGTACAGAAAAAAATTGTATTTCCACATACTGGAATATTTGCTATGTTAAAGTAAATTATTACAATATAATTTTCCTTCTGGCCAATAATGCCACCCCAAAGATGTACAGCTGGCGCACACTGCCCTCCAAATGAATTGTTCTCCTTTTCTCCTACAGCAAATGGGCTCTTAAGTGTGGACTAAAAACCGCAGATCCCATCCCACTTCCAGCATTCATAATTCTCCACTGAGCAAAGGAGTCTTCCCTGCAGCCTTCATCTGTCTAAGAAAGACTGGCCAACCTGGATCATGTGTGCTGCCATAGCAAGGAAGCATTCTGATTGGCTGGCCCTGGGTCATACACCCACCTCCCTCAGCAAGGAGGGTGTGGTGATATGAATGGCAGGCCCTTAGTTGAATCATATCACTGATTTCAGCTCAAAGAAATGGAAAGCAACCATTTCCAGTTCCATACAACATGGTGCATACATGGGTGAAGGGTTTCCTGTGCACATTTGCAAAACCCACTCCCCAGTCACACTCAGCGTGCAGATGGATCTCAATGCATAGCCGCTTCTGCATCTGGATGGGGATCTTTCCCCTCCCTTTGTATGCTTGTCTTCCTGACACACTCCCCTCCCTTTCCTTCCTGCTTTTCTTTGGATAAGGGTCTTGGCCACCAGTTAATGAAGGTCCAGGGACAGGTCCTGCCATTCATTCTCTCTCCAGGATGCATTGACTATAGAGAGCTTTCTTCCCCACGGAGTGGGAGGGCCCTCGCTGATCCTTGCCTAAGTCCTCTGAGGGCTACACTGCCATATTTAGAAAATGGAAGAGCCACTGGTGAGCCAGGCCGCTAATTCCAGATATTTGGTCTTTCAACTCAGCAGGCTGAGTGGCAGCTAAATGCGAAGCCACAGCTGGATGTGGATGGTCATTGGCCACCAAGGTGGCTGGGAGGCCACCAAGAGGAAAGACAGGAGGATGCGCAGGCCCTGTTTACCATCTGTAGGCAGAAAGGGCAAACGCACCTTATCTGCTTGACATCTCAGGTTCTAGCTGAGAGACTTTGGGTATAAGCTCCCTAGCATTTAAAAATATACACATTGACCGTACTCGTAAGTAAAATAAATCAGAGGTTCATGTGCAGGCAACATATTGTATCACTGGTGTAGGAACCTGAAGGTGGGAATGTGGACTGGGGGGTATGAAGGAAATCTGCTCAAAGGTAGGGAGCAGTGGGATATGGGGAGGAAGAAAGGGACAAATATGTATCTATGTATGCATATGCAGGATGGCTAATATGGTACTGCTGTTGACCTGTGTCGCTTTAATGGTAAGGAACGGTTCATGATTGTTTGATCAAGACTGTATGTCTATATGTGATTTCAGAAACATGCACTTTGAAGTTATCAATGTGTGGTGCAGCAACCATTGGTGATTCCCTGCCACTTTGTCTTATAATTCAGTTTTTTTTATTTATTTATTTATTTTTTTTTTTTGCGGTACTGGGGATTGAACTCAGGACCTTGTGCTTGCTAGGCAAGCACTTATTCCACTGAGCTATATCCCCAGCCCTTTATAATTCAGTTTTGATTGTACTGCTCTTGTGCTACTTTGTGTCTTTTTGTTAATGTTTTTGTTGTTGTTTTGGTTTTCTTTGTTTTTCTATACTTTTAAAAATAAAAAAATAAAATATACACATTTATTTATTTTTAATTGACATGTAATAGTTATACATACTTATGGGGTCCAGTGTGACATTTCAATACATGTGTATTTTATGTAATGATCAGATCAGGTAATTGACACATCCATCCTCTCAACATGCATCATACGTGTTGAGAACCCTTAAAATCCTTTCTACTAGCTATTTTGAAATATATAGTTAATTGTTGTCAATCATATTTACACTACTGTGATTATGGCAGAACAGAAGTTATCCCTCCTACGTAGCTGCTACTATATACCTGTTAACCACCTGCTCTTCATACTCCTTCCTAGTGACTTTTTTTTCCCACAAAAATGCTTGGGCCATACAATAAAGTATCCTTTCTCAAAGAACTCAATGACACTGGTGTCTGTTCATAGTGAACTTCAGGTGGCTGGGAGTCCAGGTCAGGAAGATGTGGAGGCTTCCTCAATGACCACACAGAAAACTTCCAGTTGGCACCACCACAATGCTACGGAGTGGCCCAAGGTCTGCAGGTGGTTACAGCTGTTCTCTCTATGCTGCAGAGACCAGAGCCCTGCTCCTAAGTCCAAGTCTGTGCCTCAGAAAAGAGCCATGGGAGCATCCTTAATAAGCGAAAGTGAAGGTGTCCTATTCCAGAATCTCCTTTCATTTTCTTCTTTCAGGGCAGTGCCATACTCTTCCCCATTGTGAACCTCTGACTAATGGTTATCAAAGACAAGGGGCATCTGTTTTCGATAACCAGCAGTGAAGCCACTGTCTTCTGTCTAGCCATACCCTTCTTCTGCTCACCTGTGAGGAAGTAGAGGTGCACATAGGGAAGGGAAGAGCTGAATCTTTATGCTGCATGTCAGCTCCTGGCACGTGCTGGGACCTCAGTTGGTGTCCAGGCCCTGATCTGAAACCTTCCTTTTCTTTGTGCCCTCATTGGCCCCGTTTCTGACAGTAAAGTTATGGGTATATTCAAATGTTCTTTTCAAAAATGTGTTTCTGATTTTTTTTCTCTCTCTCTCTCTGGTGCCGGTGTTCAGAAGGAAGCAAGGAAAGAGGCAGAACCTTCTAGAGTCTCGGCTGAATCTCCCTTCCCCATGGAGGGACATTTGCCTCCCGAATGAAGCTGTTTCTCGGCACATTGGTCTATTTTTGCAGTGGAGCTGGCTGCCCCATGCCAAGGTTTCTTACCGCAAATAGAACTTCTGGAAGGGCCTGCTGGTTTCCTCTGGGCTTTCAGGCACCTCTTCACATTTCCCTTGGCTTCCTTTCCCCATCCCCAAAAGGAAATATTTGGAGTCTCTTTGGTTTCATTGTTGTTTCCGGCACCTTTTGAGGCTCTCTTGGGGTGTCTTCCAGGTGGCTGCACCCCGTTGCTCTTTGACTCTGGTCTCCGGTGCACCCCTACACCACCCTGGGGAGCTGAGCCCAGGTCTCAGGGGAGCCAGAGTGTCAGTTGGAACCCTGAAATCGCAAACCAGACAAAGCACAGAATCCCCGTAAGTGTTCCTGTCCCCCATATCCTCCCACTCTTCCAAGTGTCCTGGTCCCACCTGCCACTCAAAACAGGATTTGATAATTCATCACACTAAGTGACATAGGCAAGGCAATGTACACATGAGACACCTAAGGGGAGTCCTAGAATCTGAATGTTCCAGAAATAATTCCTAAGAGTTGAATTAAAACAGGTGAAGGAAAAGTAAAAAATCACTTCACTAGTCTGCTAGGGAATGCCAACTGGGCAAAAGCTGTATGCGGTCGAGACTGCTTTCAAACAGGGTCCAAAGACAGGAAATGCAGGGAGAAACCATTTCTGGATGCACTCAGAGCTTTGGAAGATTCTAGAACAACAAGCCAAATCATTTGCAAGGCTCCCACATGACAGAAATGACTTGACTCTTCTCGGGCACTGTGGCTGTTAGGAGCCAAAGCTCTGGCACACAGACAAGACTCACATTTCAGTTCTGCCATGTGAGCTGTGTGACCTTAGGATGTTTCTAAACTGCTCTAAGCTTTTTCTTTCCCTCTCCAGGGTACAAAATGGGTAGTAACAATGTGCCCAGAACATACAAAACCTCTTGGTATGAATAACAAGTGTTTGTAAGAGTAGACCTTTAACACGGCAGAGTAACATTTCCCAGGGCCACATTATCCAAACTTGAAGACATGATCAATTTCAGAAGTGCAGACTCTTAATGTGAATAAGAAATGGAAATGACATTTCCCTTGGATTGGCTCCTAGCTCTTCTAGATTTGGTCATAACCAAGTGTGGTACATTTCCCTAGATCAGTGCCTCAAAGCTTGTGTGGGCACCAGAATCCCCCAGAGGCCATGTTTCCAGACGCTTGGGCTCCAGTCCTGTAGCTTCTGACTCAACAGCACTGGAATAGGGCCCAGGAATGTGCATTGCTGACTAGTGAGCAGGTGAGGCCGGCGCTGGAGTGGGCGGAGAATAAAGGGCTTAGAGAATAAAGGGCTTCAAAGATGAGAAAGGGATCCTGTGCCTGCCTCTTTCTGCAGGTGGAGGTCTTGCTCTGGCCCTCCATTGCCTTCTCTGCAACTGCTTCTAAAAATCTGAACTGGTTTTAATTGTACTTGTTTATGGGGAACAGTGTGATAGCTTGATACATGTATACAATGTGCACAGTGATCAAATCAGAGTAATTAGTATTTTCAGCTCTCTTTTCTTTGTGTAGCCTGGGAACTCTCTTCTAGTTCCCTATATAATACATAATAAACTGATTTGAACTATCATCCTGCTGTGCTGGAGAGTGGTATGATATCCCCACTTTAATTGAACTGATTAGCTGCTCATGAGGTGGGCATTTTAGATACTGCAACTCAGGATTTGTTATCCTCTGGAGGGTGCCTAAATTAGAATGCAGCTTGGCAATACAGTATATATCAAAAGCCTTTAAATATTTCTGTGCCCTGATGCTGTAATCTCCCTGCTGGGAAGCTAGCCCTTCAGAGCCAGTCCAAGTGTTATGGTCACTCATGGTGTTCGAGGGGAGGGCGGCAGGAGCAATCAGTTAGCACCTAGCCCTGTGGTCATGCTGGTATTGGAATTCCAGCTTGGCCACTGATCTTGGACTCCAGTGCAATTTACTTAACCTGCCTGAGCTTCAGTTTTATCCTCAAATGGGAGTGATAGTATCTGTGCTTCCAAAACTGCAAAGTGAAGATTTCTTGGGGTGTAGCTCAGTGGTACAGCACTTGCCTAGCATGTCAGAGTCCCTGGGTTTGATCTTCAGCACTGCAAAGAAATATAAAAGTGAAGTGCTTAGGATACAGTACATGCTTTCTGTTAGTATCACAGGAAAAAACACACAGTGAATAAGGAAACGTACTTGTGGAAACCAAGGATTACACCCCAAAAGTAGACTTCGTTTCATAATGGAAAGTTCTAGACAGCAGGGGCACGTGTTTTCAAGGAGGAAGATACTAGTGCTTTGCAGTGAAGGGAACAACCACCTCAGGAAAGGCAACTCGAGAGGGTGCATTTCCTGTGGCTATCTCCTGTTCTCTCCTGTGAAGGGGTGGTGGGCCAGGGAGGAGACTGAGGCCCAGTGGGGCAGAGTCCCTTGGGCTTAGATCTGGGCAGTTGCAGAGTCCGGAGTTTCAGTGCAGGCCAGCACTGCCTCTAATATGTGGTTTCCTCAGACCCTATTATTAACAGAAACTCAGGATGCTACTGGCCAAGAGTCCACATGGGAGTGAGCGAATGGAAACCACTGACAAAGCAGGCTCTGAGGCTGTGTGAGGTGCACTGACTGTGCCGCCCAACCAGGACTGAGGACTTACTGACTCACACACACTCAGGCAGATAAAATCTCCCTGGTGATGGAGAACTGGAGAGCTTGTAGACAGCAGAAACTCCTACCAGACTCCATTTTTTTCCCATTTAGATCCAGTCTCCAAAAGCAGGGCAAATGCCTC
This sequence comes from Dinomys branickii, assembly GCA_004027595.1. Lineage (NCBI taxonomy): Eukaryota > Metazoa > Chordata > Mammalia > Rodentia > Dinomyidae > Dinomys > Dinomys branickii. The sequence goes on along the minus strand of PVLD010000359.1, from coordinate 196,958 downwards.
AGCCTCAAGTCGCCATCATTGACAAGGTAATGTATGAGCACTGTGCTCTGAGATACTGTGCAGTTTTACCCCATGCAACAAGAGGACAACCTGTCTGTAGGAGTCCTTTCTGAGTGAAAAGAACCACTCTAAGTTCCCAGATTCTGGGTAATGAGCCACAAGCAGCTGTGCGAACTGGACCATGGTGCAGCACAGTGGAAGGCACTCCTCCAAACCTCCTTCCCCAAAACAGGTAAGGAGCCACATCTCTCTTAGTGTTACCTCAAAAGGCTGTCAGCAAGAGATTCCATTGTGCTGCCTCAGACAACCTATAGGATCACTGGGTGGGAGACCCCTGCCTGCTCTCCCCTCCCACAGGAAGAGGCCACCGCCAAGGGCTGGTAACTAGTTCTCGGGCTGGTAACTGGTTCTCAGGCTAGTAGGAACTCTGGCAAGATCTTCCCATGGAAGAGCAGATGGGGCCTAGTTTAGTGCTGTAGGATCCCCACCTTCGCCCTAAGGCTCTGCACAAGTCTAAGCTTGCGTAGCCAGGCAGGGTGCCTGGGCTTCCAGCTTTCTGCTCTAGTCTTTCCCTCCGCTCCCTTTTAGAAGGATCTCTGTTAGGATCCATTCTTCTTATGGAGCACACACTGCACCCCCATGACAAAAGGCTCCTTTTGACAAGAATGGTCTGAGCCCAGTGTGGGAGCGCACACCTGTAATTCCAGGTCTAGGAAGCAAGGCAGGAAGATAGCAAATTGGAGGGGCAACCTCAACAACTAGTGACCCTGTCCTAAGTAACAGTCAAAAGAACTGGGGATGTAGCTCAGTGGTACAGCAACCCTGGGTTCAACCACACACACAGTCTGAAACACATCCAGTTTTTTAAAAAGCCTCTCAGATTCATGCCTATAAAACCAGCACTTAGGGAGGCTGAAGCAAGAGGATCAAAAGTTTGAGCCCAGGTTGGACAACTTAGTAAGTCAGTAAGACCTGGCCTCAGAAAGTAAAAAAAGGACTGAAAGTCTAGGCCCTGGGTTCAGTTTCTAACACAACAGACAGAACCCTGTCAGTTGCTGAACCAGTACCATTTTTACCACGCCCAGCCAGCATCAAGAACTTCCTCAAGTTCAATTTCATGGCATGGCCAGAAAAAGCAAGAAGCTGAGATAGAAACAGATGAGAGCCTACGAGAAACCAAGCGGCTGTGAGCAGGTACCAGATGACTTGGAGAGGGTGGCTCCCAACCAGCAGAAACATGAACTGCCTTCAGGCATTCTATTTCTCCTCCATGACAAATGTGCACATTTACTCCATGAATCACTGGGAATTAAAAAAAAAAAATCAGGTGAAGTAACTTAAGTCATGAGATTAAAAAAAGTTATCCGTAGAGACGGAACTATTTTTAATATTCAGTAGATTCCCGGGTCAGGAAAGGGTGGCTTGGCTTGGCTGCAACAGCCGCTGAGTGCTTCATTTTCCTCTTGAAGGTCAAGGCCAGGGCTGCAAAGCTGTCCATGTGGGAATGGCCTGAATACAGCGACGAAGTACCTCTTGCTGCAGTCCAGAAACAACACCATGTTTGAAATGCACACTAGAAAGCCACGCTTATTATAGACGGTGTGTGCGTGTGCGAGGGACTAAACCCAAGACCTTTGAATTGAGCTGCATCTCCTGTTATTGTTTTTATTTTGATTGCTGTATCACTAAATTGTCCAATTTGGGACTGAACTTGTAATCCTCCTGCTTTGAGGCTTCCGGAGTACTGGGATTACAGGTGTGCACTACCAACACCAACCACAGATTTTTTTACTAAAACACCAAAGCAATTTAATGGGAGTCTCCAAAGCTGGCACTGGAAGGGCTACACATTCTTACAGAATGAAGGAACTTTGATTCTAGTCTCAGACAATGTACAAAAAAGGACATTCACATTAATCACAGTTGCACCTTAACACTGAAGCTAGAAAGCTTCTACAGAAAATATGGAGGAATGGCTATAATTTTGGGGTTTCTTAGGACTCAGAAAAAATTGATTAGACTTTGTCAAAGTGAAAAAAACAAGCCTCTGCCCAGTAATGGGCACTGTGAAGAAAGTAAACAGGCCATAAATTGGACTAAATATTTGTAAAATAAGTATGTGAAAAAGGACCAATGTCCAGAATATGTAATAAACTTCTACAACTTAATAACAGAAAGACGAACAGCCTGATAAAATACAGGCAACAAAATTGAGCAGGAGCTTCACAAAGGAAGGTAAACATGATCAGAGACACGAGTTAAGACTGCCAGGAGATTCTGCACACTCCTTAGGATGGCGGCACCAAAGACTCACACCACTAGCAGGGCCAGGAATGGAACTGGAGGGTGTACAGGCTGCTGGTGACTTTATAATTGACAACAAGCACTTTGGGAAAGATCTGACAGTTTTAAAAGACCCTCCTTGGTAGGTACCTACTCCTTAGTATCTGCACTTCCAAATTAAAGATTTTTTGTACTGAAAATGAAGACTTATACAAGAACATTCATAGCAAATAAACTCTGGCTAATACCAAGTATATTCTTGGGAGGGAGAATCCATTGAGGCTTGCAATTTAGATGCATCAGAAAATATGCTGATGGATGGATGGACAGAGTAGTAGCGGAACTGCTTCACAGCAATCAATTGTGGCAGGAGGGTGACTGTACACTACAGGGCTGAGTAGACGGGTGCTCATTCAACACTCCTCTTTATGTCTTCTCAACATTTTCATAATAAAATGTTCGGGGAAAGACTGAAAAGATGCAGCTGCAAAGCTATAAAAACGAGCAAAGCCAGTGTTTAATTTCCCCTACCCCCTATATCCAAGATTATGAAACTGTGCTCGGGGAGACAGAGTTCAGTCCCATTACTGCTGATTTGGCTGCAATATTCACAAAGGCCCCAAACCCAAGCCCCATGCAGAAATCAGGAAGCCAAAGGCACCCTTAAGGGTTTTAAGTTCACAGTAAATGTCAAGAAAGCATGGTATGAACCAGGTCTGGTGGCACATGCCTATAATCCCAGCCAGTCAGGAGGCTGAGGCAGGGGGATTACAAGTTTGACGCCAGCCTGGGTAACTCAGTGAAACCTTGTCTCAAAATATAAAGGTGTAGTGTGTGTGTACAGAGGAGGACAAGGGTGACCCAGTTTACTTTTATTGAATTATTTGATGCGGTTGGGAAACAGAAGTTGGTCACATGTGAGGGTGCACTGAGTACTTAATTCTAAGCCAAACTAGAGCAACTGTGGCTGTATCAGCTACAGCTGGCAGAATTCATAAATATTTCAGGTCAAAGTATAACCTTCATATTTATTGGACACTTGTGTATGCTGCATATTTTCTATAAATGCATTTAATCCATACGAGCATCCTGTGAGGTGGGTGGGTCTACTACCTGCTTTTATGAAGAAGGAAGCTGAGATTCAAGGGGGAAGTAATATATCCCCAAATAACCAGCTGCAACTGTGCAGACATAGTTCCATGAAGCTCTGGGGCACATGCCCTTTCTAGAAAGCACTGCCCTGCCAGCTCCTTTCTGAATCAGTGGCCAGGGTATAGTTGGTGTGTCTGCAAAGCTTTTGAGCTGGGAGCCTTGGCTTTAGAGTACAACACAGAATCTCCTTACCTCAGGAAAGAGGGTTCCCCTCTCCCTTTCAAGACTACAAAGCGCCAGGGATTTGTCACCTGCCATACAAAGTGTGTTGACATATGTGCCAACCCGTGTCTTGTGTCAGCTTCCCTTCTTTTTCTTATTCAAAGGAAATGTAATGAAGAGCAAAATGAAATAAAGCCAGCCGGGCATGGTGCTGCACTCCTGTAATCCCAGCACTTGGAAGGCTGAGGCAGGAGGATCACTGTGAGTTCAAGGCCAGCCAGGGCTACAAAGTGAGCTCAAGGTCAGCCTGAACTGCAAAGTGAGACCCTGTCTCAAAAAGATAAAATAAAATAAAATAAAATAAATAAAAAAAGATAGTAGGAAGTAGAGAGATAGCTCTTTCTCAAATGGGAAGTGGAAGAAAAAGGGAATGCAGATGTGTTATATACATGTACCAACACCCTGCAAAGAATGTGAACATTATGTGTTAAAAAAGAAAACTCCATATTGAGTACCCCCCAAAAAAGGAAGGAAGAAAAAGAAAATGTAGGCACTACCTATAGGCTGAAGGACTTAAGAGCAGCCAGCTGCCTCCAGTCCCTCCCTGTTCGTATCTCATCCGACCTGCACCTGCCTGCTGAGCTGTGAGCTCCAGCAGCTCTGGAGGGGTGGGGCCTCCTTCCTGCCCAGCCTTAGTGTGTAAGTCAGTGTCCAACGAACTCTAGGGGAGGGAGGGGGCAGGATGGGAAGGGGAAAGATTAAGAAGCTCCTGACTGGGAAATTGTCTTACACCAGGTGAAGCCAAACAATGCCAAGGGACTCCAATGTGAGCTCTGTGGATTCCTCCCACCCCCACTGTCCTGTGTGGCCAGGGGCCACCAGGGTCAGCTCCAGCCAACTGTCTGACCAATGAGTTAGGGACAGCAGTCAAAGACAAAAATAGGAAAATAAAATCTATGAACACCAGGCTCAGTCACTTACTAGCTCTCTTTGAGGTGTGAAATGTATTCTGTGTAGAGTGTAAAGATGTCATTCACTTATTAGAAAGAAGAACAAGGTTCTATGAAAATTTAATTTTATCATTGGAAATACATTTTCATCCTTATTTCCACAATACAAAATGTTAAATATCTATAACAATCTTCCCGAAGCAGATCTACTGAAGGAGATCCATGACTTTTTAAAACTTTGTTGGCTGTTGTGATGTGTGTACAGAAAGGGCTGATACATGTAGCTTTGTCATGATTTCACTCACATGCACCCATGTATGGACACATGCCACTGTACCCCAAACACACACAGAAACATGTAACAGAAAGGACAACCAGGTGCCAACATGGCAAACTGATCACAGCATTCACATAAGAACAGAAATCAACTTTTACCCAGATACCCCCCATGAAAAAACTCATGTCTTAGGAAAAATAGCTCTACATAAATATGCCCCAAAAGCCAAGGCATACACTAAGACAGGGTCTGACACTAGTAGACGTCTTCCTGCTGGAAAGACAAGCCTGAACATGAACTACTTTCAGGAGGCTATGGTGTGGGGAGCAAAGGGACACACCAGTTTATCCACTGGGAGACTGTGACCACAACCAAATGTGTCCCACAACCTGAGCGGCAGAGGAGGAATGAGCACCTCTTTATACAGGAGAGTTTGACCCCAGATCCATGATCAGAGCACCCATAATGTTGGCTCTTCTCGATATTCACAGTTGACTTCTCAGATACTTCTCAGGCGGAGTCTCAGACACTAATCCTATCAGGATGGGTTTCACATGAGCAACAATGATTACATAGTTAATAACGTACATGTTCACGGCAGCCTACAAATGGGGTGTGTGTCAAGAGTTACTTTACATTTAAAAAGGAAAGAGAAACAGCCACAAAAATAAAACTTGCTCTTTTCGGGAGATGCCCCCCATACCACATTTGATTAAATCCAGTATGGCTTCCAAATGTGCTGGCTGGCTCTCACAGCGACAGCACCAGCAGTTTGCTTCCCTCTGGCCTTGGTTACCATGTGTCGGGGACTTCAAAGAGCTTGGCGGGGCTGACTGCGACGCTTCCTGGGGGGAAGGAGAAAGAAGCATGAACTACAACAGGACAGCCCTATGGGGAGAGCACATCAGGGCTGGCACGGAGACCGGCACCCTGTGGTACTGCAGACAGCTGCGGACAGACAGCAGGGAGAGGCTGGCTGCACAGCGGCCCACAGCTGGAAAACATTTGCAGATGAGCCCTGGCTGTGAAGACCAGTGCCCAGCAAATGAAAGCATCATAGGCAGTGTTAGCGTCGCACCTCCCCAACCTGAGGTCTGGGTGCCTCTATCCACTTATTTTACAAGACTTTATATGTAACCTTTACAGTACGGCTCCCCCCGCTCATAAACAGTATTTTTGCTAGCAATCATGCTAGGTGCTTAATTCACGTAATCTTCACAGCTATCATGAACCCTGTTTCAGATGTAAGAAGAGACTCAAAGAAGTGAGGGGTGGGACGAGTCTCACACAGCTAACCAGTGGTGAAGGATGTCTGGATCCTCCCTCAGCACCACACCCTTGCCACAGCCCAGGAACCTGGCTCTGTCCACAGTGCAGTGGCTGCACCTGCGGGGAAACTTTGGGGGCAGCCACAGGGTAGAAGGAAGGGCCAGTGAGGTTCCAGAGGTCCCAAGGTGGCAACAGCAGCTGTAGCTTTGTCCAATTTCAGCAACACTGGCCGAGTCCTCCTCTGGGACTGAAGAGATCTTTTCCGGTATAGTTTCCCCCCAGGTTAGAATCCCTTCCTTTCCATTCATGAATTCTGCCACAGCAGCAGCAGTGCCAACACAGCCGGGAAGAGAGGACATCTGGACTTCAGTAGGCAGAACTGCACTGAGAAAGCATGTGGCAGACCTGGCCCGCTGCACATGGGTTCCAGCACTGCTGAGGCCTTTAGGCAGGCAGCAGGGCAAACCAGCAGAGCCTCTATCCCAGCTGCTAACACAACAAGGTCCTGAATGGCAGAAAAGCCTTTGGTGATGTCTCAGAAGAGGAGATGCTACACATAGTAGGACATCACTCAAAGCGGAGGGGGTCATCACCAACAACAGAGATGCCTAAAGACATGAATGTCAGTGAATGTGAGAATTTTCACTTGCAGTCTCTTATTGTGATAAGATTCAGAGAGTCAGGCTGAGGAAACAGGACAGGGACACAGCAGCATTCCGTCCTGTGCCTCCTCACTATGTTGCACATGCATTTCCTGGACACCAACAATGCTCACAAGACTACTTGTGAGAAGTGAAGATGAACAGAGAGATCATCCATGGGGAAAGACTCACAGCAGCTGGTGAGAAGAGGAATCAAGGTGGATTTTTAAAAACACCCCTCTCTGGGTCTCATAGTGATGCACACCTGTAATCCCAGCACTTAGGAGGCTGAGGCAGGAGTATCCCAAGTTCTAAATGAGCCAGGAATATAGCAAGTTTAAGGCCAGTCTGAACCACACAGTGAGATCCTGTCACCTCTAAAACAAAAGATAACAGCTACAAAGCTGAATATGAACTAAAGTTAAAACCAGCTGAAAATAAAAAAGAAGATAAATTGGTAAAAGCAACTGTACTGCAGAAGCTGGCAGTTTGCACCTGCCCTTAGCTGAGGTGTGTGTGAATATGGCTGTGAGGCACTGTTCCCACAGGAAGTCTGTACTTCATGAGAAGTCGGTCAAAGTAATGGAATAAGCAAAAGCTTTGGAGTCAGAGCTTGCTAATTTTGCTAGCTGGATGACTGAGCAAGTTTCACTGGGTCATCTATAAAGATGACTTCAAGTCACTTATGCTGTGCAGACTTCTGTGAGACAAAGAAGTCCCTGGGCAGGGTTTAACGAATGAGACTCCTTCCCTTCATCAGTGATGGGCCTGAAACTGAATGTGGCTGTCTCCCAGCAGCCAACAGCACACAGTCAAAAACATGCTAGTTTTCTCTGTCTAAAGGTGCAGCTGCTGAGCAAAAATTATGTGTACAAAGGGACCAAAACTTGGGACACTGAGCAGAGAGGAGGTAAGAGTCATGGTAAGGGCTCTTTCCCGCACATTCCAAAGGGAAGGTCGTAGTCAGTCTCAAAGTCAGTGCCTAAGGAGCTATGGTCAACTTTCCAGAAGTCACTTTCACAGTCCTGTTTCATTATAGAGCAAAGACTCATTTAAGAATGATTTTTCTTTTAGACAGGTACTTAAGGACATCTGTCTCCTGCTAGCTCAAAAAATCAAATCAAAGTGAAACAAAAAATGTTTATAGGAACTTGAGTCTCAAATGCCAAAAACTGGCAACAACCTAAATGTCCTTTAGTTGGGTAATGGATAAATAGCCATACATCCTTAAAATGGAATGCTAGTCAGTAACAAAAAGAAATGAACTCAGGATTCATACAATAACATGAAAGAAGTTAAATGAAAGAATCGAAGGGCTACCTATTGTAGGATTCCATTTATAAGATGTTCTGGAAAAGGCAAGATGACAGTGACACTGAGTCAGTGGGCGCCAGGATTTAGAGATCCGAGAGGGGACTGAAAACAAAGGACATGAGAGCATTTTTTGTGACGTTCTATACCTTGATCGCTGCGGGGTGACACGACTGCACACATTTGTACAAACTCACCAAACTGGACACCTAAAATGATGGCTTTTGTTATTATATGATGGCTTTTATTATTTATCTTGATAAAACAAACTCTGTGAGAAACACTGCGAACAATGTTTAAAAATTCTAGGCAGATACAGTGGTGGCACCTGTCATCCCAGCTATTTGCAAGATTGAGGCAGAAGGTTTACCAGAGCCCATGGGTCAGAAATCCATCTGGGTGATACAGTGAGGTCTAGTCCAAGAAAGAGAAAGATATTCAATACAAATTTAATGTGAACTATTATACTGATCATTCAGATTATTTGACAAGAATGCAGGGAACACAGGCTTCATACTGTAGACACACAGGATGGTGCAGCACCAAGTGAAAGGCAGAGTACAAACCCTCAGCTACCAGAAGGATCATTGGGGCAGCCACACAAAAGTTTTCCACTAGGAAATGCACATGAGACTCCCACTCTGAGGAGGTAAGAGCTAAAAGGAACCTCCAGGAGCTGCCAGCGGAACAAGGAAGCAGACGTGCACTTCAGTGCTACCCCCAAGCCCAGCACCTGTCTCCTGTGCCACGTTTTAATAAAGTTATTAGAAGGCTTCTCGGGAGGTTGCTGGACATGTTTAGCTTGGCCACTCAGGTGGCTATTGGCGACAGTTATGTTTCTCATTTCTGACCTACAGCATGAGGAGACTGCTGCTCTAAGAATGCAGATTCTACATTTGTATACCATTACCCTAAGAGTTTAAGCTTGAAAAGTTCAGCAGATTTGTCAAGACTCCAAATCACTCACAGTTCTTGGCAAACATGTAAAGATCTAATGTGCTGTGTTTTTTGAGACAAAGTTTCACTGTATAGCCCAGGCTGGCCTCAAACTCACAGCAATCCTCCTGCCTCAGCCTCTTAAGTGTTGGAGCTACAGGCGTGCACCACCATGCTGGCTATGCTATATTTTTAAAAACAGAGAAAGGCTGGGTGTGGTGGCACACACCTATAATCCCAGCACTTGGGAGGCTAAGGTAGGAAGATCGTAAGTTCAAGGCTAACCTGGGCTACACAGTAAAGACTACAAAGCTACACAGCCTAGATTACAAAGTAAGGCCCTATCTCAAAAAGCAAGCAAACAAACACAAAAGCAAAACCAAAAAAACACTGTAAAAAATAAATAAAGGACAGGGGACAAGACTTGGTTTGTTGTCTCTATTTGCAGGACAAGAAATGTCTATGATTATCACTGTCTCTTCTTTTGGACCTAACTAGTAGCTGCGGAAGCTTCAGCCTGGGCACTGTTCACAATGTTTTAAGGATGGTTAGCATAGGCAGCATGAACCCCATGGGGAGGGTAGGCTGTAATTTCTCAGAGAGGTGAGGGTAAGGCTGGGGCTGGGGTTTATCTGGCCCCTGGAATTCCACCTTCGGCTAGAATGGGTATATTATAGAAACTCATCAACCAACATTGATCTGGGAAAAGGACCACACTTCCTGAAGACTGTACCCCAACATAAAAGGCATGCAGTAGCTGTCACCACTTTCAGTCACCAATAATCATGACATACATACATACATGGAGACTTGCACCATACATTTGCTTCTTGCAAACAGGAGAGAAACAACATAATAGAAAAAAATGTTTGCTGAGCATAGTGTGTCCACAAAGTAGACGCCCCTAAGGAGAGTGACAACTTTGTATTAGGGATTGAACCCATGGAGTCCTAAGCTATATTCTCAGTGTTTTTATTTTGACACAAGGTCACTAAGTTGCTCCAGCTGTCTCGAACCTGCCTGCAGTCTTTCTACTTCAGACTCAGGGTAGCTAGGATTACAGGCTTGTGCCCCCACATCAGGCTTGCTAAATGACTTTATCATGTGAAAAGTTCAGACGGATTTGTTTCTGATCTCGAACAGCTGTGAAATGCCTCTGAAGAATCCCTAGCTTCCATGAGAGTCTGGATAAATCTCACTACTGCAGAGTGGCACAGACAGAAACTCTGGAGCCAGAGGCCCCCAAACTCACCAGCCCTAGACTTTTCAGGACTTAAATATGGGCCTCAGTTTCCTTTCTGCAGCTGGGAACATTATGCCTCACCATGTATTTTAGGGCAACCCAAAATAATAAAAGCACATTATATGTATAGAACAAAAACCTCAGTGCAGGCTGTGAGGGCATGTGTCTATTGTTCTGGCATGCAGGACGGTGAGGCCAGCCTGGGCCACAGAGTGAGTTCAAGGCCAGCCCCAACTGCATACAGATCCTGTCTCAGAAAAAGTCTATCTCTGTATCTCCAGTAAGTGGTCACTTCTGCTATTTAGGTCTTTCTGCTATTCATGGAAGGGTCTAGTATTTAACTTTTAGTGAACCTTAGAAATGAAAATGTCTAAGTCAGTAACATTGTGTTCTGCGGCATCTGTCGAGCAGCAGTCATACTTGGGCTGCTGTGACACACCATCTTCCATCCATGCCCTCCACTTTACGGCTTCCTCCTTGGGAAACAGAAAATCCCCACGAGTGAGCCCTGCCTGCCACATTGCTCATGCCCTCGAGCCCAGCACCTGAAAAACCATCTGAATACTTGTCAAGATGCTCTCTGAGAACCGGGGCTCAGAGCTAAGGCCTTAGAACCACTTCTAGCAGGACTGGCCCAGCCACACTTCAGCAGTTCCCGTCATCAGTGGAACCAGGCCTTCTTGATTCTGGTCCACTTCAAATATCTTACAGAATTCAACACAGTCCCTTGACAGGGTTGGAACTCTGCACTCTCACTGTAGGTCTTTTTCTCTTTTATTTTTGAGACAGGCTCTCACTATATCATGCAGGATGGCCTTGAACTCGCTTATGTAGTCCAGGAAAGCCTCAAACTCACGGTGATCCTCCTGCCTCAGCCTCCTGAGGGCTGGCGTTTACAAGTGTGTGCCACCACAGCCAGCGATAGGCCTCTTCAAGAAAGAGAGCAAGTAAAACTGTCTGACTGCGTAGGCCCAGCACCTGGTGCCTGACGGGTACCCTGCAGACATTAATAGGGCTCAATGCCGAAGACACACGCAGAGAGCAGCTTCCGCCTTTTGCTACCAGAGGTCTCCTTCAGCAAATCGTGTCCCAGAACAAAGCTTGATTCTCTCAAGTTCTCTGGTTCAATTAAAGTTGTCAAGATGTCTTTTTCTCTTTCCTCTCTCTTTTTTAGCAGTACAAAATCTACAATTTTTTTTAGCTCAAATCTTTTTGGCAGTGACACCTTTACTGTCAATGGGAGGTTAAAAAAAAACCTACTTTATTTCAGTATTATAAGTTCAAAACCCTAAATAACTTATAGAAAGTTTTCATTTAAAATGATGAAAACTATAAAAGAAATCAATCTATCAATGCAGTCTATCACTAGGTATTTTAATTTCAATACAGATTATAGTGACACAGAAGGAGAAAAACCAAAAAGCTTGCCTCTGAGGAGAGATAAGCTGAACAATACGGGGGAGACTGAGGAGCCGGGGCACAGGTCAGGGCAGGGAGCTTGCCTGGCACACACCAGGCCCTGGTTCCATCCCCAGTTCTGCAAACAGTGGTGTGTGCTCAGCATGATCAGCAGCAGGCAACTCACATGTAATACTTAACAGTTTTTTAAAGCATGTGCAGCATGGCAGTGGTACCAGTGTACCAAGTGTGAAAGCTGTGGAGGCTGCAGCTTCGAAACTCCTCCAAAGTGTAATTTAAGGGAAGGGCGGGAGGTAAGCAAAGGGGGACGCCTGGAATCGGGAAAGGCTGAAACACACAATCAAAGCTTCCAACGAGAGTTTAGCTCTTCTGTTACATTTAAGCTCCAGTATGATGTATAAAAAGCATCTGCAACATTTTGGTTGCTTCTGTGATTTCATTAATATCAATGAGATTCAGAAAATTCCCTGCAGTCACATTGGGCCACATGTAAAAAAGGAGTTAATTAAAACAAAGGGAATTCTTAGCTTGGGTATGAGTCAAGATCCACTGCCTGACTACTGCCTTCCTTTGATTGACAGTTAGCTCTGCTAATTGTCACCATGTAAGACAAAAGAGAGTGATAACTGTCTAGGCCAATGCCTCGCCTATCCTGAGCACACAACACATAACCATGGGTGACGTCACTGGCTTCCTTGCAGGAGAAATTGAAGGGTTCTGTGACCTTGGCCAAGTCACATAACACTTTGGGCCTCCATTTTTTTCAGTTGTAAAATGAAAGTGATGAGCACCTCACAGAGTTAAATTAAAATTTTTGTCAAGCATTCAGGGTTGTCCTGTACTCCTAACAAGCCCTCAGTAAGCAGTGGCTATAGTTACCATCACTGTGACTGCAGCCTGACCAAGCCATAGCCAATGTGCCTCAGGGCAGGAAGTGGCCTTTGAGACACTCTGACCAACGGGGAGCAGCTTGGGTGGTGCAGAGCTCCCCTGGGCACATTCAGCCCTGGCACCCTGAGGCATACTTTGGGCTCAGGTAGGTCTGCTGTCTCCTCCGGCTGTACTTATTACCAGCTGCATAGACCTGGTATGTTTCTAACCTTTCTGAGCTGGGCACCTACATCATTACAGCAGGGACAGACGATCCTTCAGTGCTGTTGTGAAAATCAAGTGAAACAAGGAGGAAAGGCTCCTTCTACACCGTGTCTGGCATGCAGTAGGCTTGCAACATGTGCTAATTTCCTGTTTCCTTGGCTTCTTATATAATTCTGCTTATGAGAGAAATCCAGGTTGCCTGGGGTGTTGCTGGGAACAGTGTAAACTCTGCTACTGAAAATAACGTGTAGGAGTAAGGCTTCTGTGAAAATTTAAATGCACATTTTAAAATTCTGAGGCTACCTTAAACACATCAAAATCTCTAAGCCATGGAGATGAGAGAGATTACCAAAAAGCACTAACCACCTTTAACGAGGAGCTCTCACCAGGCTGGATGCTACCAGAGCTAGGGATTTTTAGGGTTCCTCAAATTAAAATACAACAACCCTAAAAATATCTGACCAGGTGAGACAACATGGGCTTCGTCAGCAAGTAAAGCTTTGCCATTGTTTCTCCCCCAAGGTCAGCTCCTAGAGCATTTAGGGAGAGTACAACCCCAGGGTTTCAATAAGATCCAATACAAACCTGCTGAAGTAAGATCTTTCTTCATTCTTTTTAATTTCTTGGCCTTTTTCCTTCCCTCCGAGAGGGATTCTGCACAGGAATCCATCTGCTCAAGCTCAGAGTCAGAAATCTTCCCCGATGCGCTGTCCTCGGAGCCAGCTTCTGGACTGGAGCTCAGATTTCTCTTTCTGACTGTACTGGAGGCTGTAAAGCTGAAATGCAAAATGCAGAACAAGACAGAAGGTGCTCAGTAAGAGGAGAAGACCAGCCTGTAAAAACATTTTAATGCTCTTAATTCTATTAACATTTCACCACCCATTAACAACAGAGGCAGTTGCTGCCTGTAGAGAAAAATTAAAGCCCTACTTAGCAACTGAGGTCCAAAAGTTTACACATGACAAACATACTCAGAAGCAAGCACTATATTAGATTTGTGTAGAGATATAAAAAAATCTGAGTTGGTCTTTGTATTAAGAGCAAAATTTTATAGAACATTCCCAGTCTCTACTTTGAGAAAGCTACTGTAACGGAAGAACAGAGCTACTATAACAAAAGAATAGTTTTGGTTACATGGGAATGTGGCACTCTTACTTTCAGACCTGATAACGGATATATAGCTGAACTGCATCACACACTATTTAAAACTTGAACAGCGCTGGGTGTGGGGCGCATGCCTGTAATCCCAGCTTTTGGGAGGCTGAAGCAGGAGGACTGCCCAAAGTCGGGAGGCCAGCCTGGGCTACACAGTGAGTTCAAAGCTAGCTTGCATGACTAGTGAGATGCTACATCAAAAAAACCCCCTCAAAACCAAAAAACTCCAAAACTTGAAGTTACACTGGCTGGGCATGGTGGCACATGCCTATAATCCCAGAACTCAGAAGGCTAAGGTAGGAGGATCACTGTGAGTTCAAGACCAGCCTCAACTATAGTGAGGCCCTGTCTCAAAAAATCAAAAACCAAACTGAAACAAAAACAGAAAAAACCTTGAACAGTTACAGAATATATCTGGCCTTTGTGCAATTTTTTTCCAAAAATGTGACATTCAATTTATAATTAAACCTGGTTTCATTTTTAAAGCTTTACAGGATTTGACATGTTGAGTTAAATCACATTATGTGTCCTGATTTTTTCCTTAAGAAAGTAATTCCTTGAAATATAATTTGATAAAAGAACAAAAACACATGGCCTACCTCCTCTAAATGGGTTTTATAAATACATTTTTTTAATTATAAAAAGCATTAAAAAAAAATCAAGGCATTCCATTTAAGGGAGACCATTCAAGCAAAGATAAGAGAGAGAAAAGAAAGAAAACTTGCATACTCCTCTTAGCTTTCTTTAGGAGGTGAATCGTTAAAATTGTTCCCAATAAAAACTCTGGCTACCCAATTATTCAAGTTCCTCCATGTTACTCCTCTGCTTACATCTCTGCACTTGACAATCACTCTTGACAGTTCACCTGCGTGAAGGATAAAATGCTTCCCTGGTGGTTCTTACCAGTCACAGGAAGCACAAAGACTTAAGTGCTTGGCTTGTTCTGGCTCACATCTCTAACAGGCTTCTGGAAACACCCATTTCATTGAAGGACAGTGAATAAAAGAGGGTATCAGTGGCAATGCTGGGGAGGGGTGCTAAAATTTTATGCTTAAGTTTACTGCTTAAAAACTGATAAAACCTTCAAAACTGTTTTAAAAGATTAAACAGTTTGGGTGATATTAGAAAATTCACAAAGCATAAGAAATAGTAAGAAACTATTATTCCACTGCAAAAGGACTAAAAAGTTCCTTTGGATTATAAATTTTTGAACATAGTGGCTGCTAGGAAATAAATGTTTAATGAAAATTAAGACTCCAAAGAATGTAATCATTATGTACTGCAAACACGTACTAAAAAAAATTTAAAAGTTTAAAAAACTCAGATTTGTTAGCATTAAAATATTTCATGAAATACAAGTCTACAAACAGCCCCAGGTACACACAGAAACATAGTGAATGATAAGGGTGGCATCTTAAGTTACTGAGGGGGCAAAGATGGGCTTTTAAAAAATGCTTTTGGATCTATTCTTCACACTATACAGAAGAATCAGAGGCCAATGGAGCACACGTCTAAATATGAAAAATGTAACTATGCAAGTGCTAGGAGAAAATTTGGGTGAATTTTTCCAACCTAGGTGTGTAATTTTTTTTTTTTACTATGAGTCACAACCTAGAGACAAAGATTCATAAATATAAAAGTCTTTTACATGGTAGCAAAAAGAGCAAAGTCAAAATGCAAAAGACAAACCAGGAAAAAATAGTGGCAGCTTATGTTACAGATAAAGGGCTGATGTATCTAACATAACTCAAAATTGAGGACACTAAAAATCCCACAGAACAATGACAAAGGTATGAACAACTCACTACACACACACACACACACACACACACACACACACACGTTGAACATGTAAAGAGATGTTCAATTTCATTCATAATGCAAAATAAAATGACACTGAAATATTGTTTACTCACCTACTAGATTAGCAAAAATATCTAAGAGCTTGCTGATATATTCTGTCGGTAAGATTGGAGAAATGGGTACTTTCACACAGTACTAATAAGGAAGCAAAGGACATAGTTTGCTCTTATACAAGGGAATGAGATAATACCTAACAGATACACCTGCACAAGGTCTGAGCCTGTAATCAATTCTACTTCTAAGAATTTAAAAGATACATCTCTAACAATCAATGCAAAAATGTAAATGTGTAAGTTATTCCTTTCAGCATAAGTATAAAATATTGCAAAATGACTGAATGTCTAAGCGTAGGAATTTGGGTGGGTATACTATGGTACCTGTTCATACAATCAGTGAAATACAAGGCAGTTACAAAGAAAGAAGGAAGAACTTGCACTGAGAATGAGTATGGACTGACTTCAGTAAAAATGATGTGAAAGACAACATGCACATGAGCAATTTATGAATCTTGTATTTCCAGTCTTGAGGGAGCTGCAAGAGAATTGGGGGGGAAAGTCCTGAATACTTAGATTTGCTTCTATAGCAGAATGAATGAATCAACGGTGAAAAGGATATGCTAGACTACTGGGCAAACCAGTTATATGTGTCGACATCCAGGCTATGGAGTGAGGGAGGGTGATGAGAAACTTGAAGGAGTGACTACAATGGGAAGTATGGGTTTGTGATTTCTGTGTGTGTGTTCATGCTGACACGTACACACACATCGGTGCGCACATGTGTGTATGGGTATATATTTGCACACATCTCTCTCAGCTTGCCCAGTGAGAGAACCTGGAAGGGAAGACTCCCTAGTAGCAGTGGGCATGCCCAGGGCTCAGATCTTAATTGCTACCATTATTCCTCATTATAACGAACCAGGGCTTCTTGAGAAAGTGGCTGATTCCAGGGTTAGGTAGAGAAGTCACAAAATGAACCTGAAATGTAATAATAGAAATAAATTGCTGAAGAAAGATGGGGAACACGACAAGGACAAAGGACCTAGCTTGAAAGGTTTCCCACTGGTTAAATCTGGGACAAGTTTGAGCACTAAATAATTAAGAGGCAGTGATCAATCCTAAAGCACTGTGAAAAAATAGGAATACGTGTGCCTTTATCAGTATACATTGAAGGGAGGAAGGAAAGGCAGGAGGGAGGGAGGAAAGGAAGGAGGGAAGAGAGAAAGAGCACACTGATGGGTATGTGACTTACACATGACTAATACAAACACTATCTGCCTATTAAAACACAACGGAAGCTGTCTTGAGGGTTCATTTTCATCTTTCTCCAGTCGCTGAGGCTCACAGGCTTAGACACGGAGTGGGCCTCCTTCACCCCGCTCAGTACCAGCGCCTTTGTTCCCCCAGTGGCTCCATGCTGCATTTCACCAATATCCCACCAGCACAATGAGCGCCTCCTAGAGGCCATCTCCAAATCCCTGCATTCCTATCTCACCCCCACCTGCTACCTGCCCTACCTCACCTGAGCCACTGTGGGCCTCGCTACTTTGCCCTTTGATTTTTACAATCGGGCTCCAATTGGCCAGTCTCCCTCTTCCCTCCTCTCTCCAGTCTCCTTTTCCCTTCAAATTCACTCCTTCCAACATTGCAAAGGTTCTTCTAAAGCAGAGACTTGATCAAGATATTCCCAGCTCAAAAGCGTCTAAGGCACTCTATTATACACCTAAATTTAAATTGCTTGGCACAGCTTCCAAGATCTTCTCTCAGCTCAGCTGGAATCTGCTTTCTGAGCCTTCTCTTCCATGAGGCACCAACCTGGGCTTACCTAAATGCATTCTATTGTACGCGCTCTCCCATCTGTCCACAGTCCTATCAGCCCAAATGCATCCTACACTTCCTGATTCAGTGTCACTGTTTAATATTCCTTCCTTTCTATGCTTCCCATAATACACTGCTTGTCTCAAGGGAAATTCATTTTTTATTTATAACAGCCCAGGACCACTGCAGATGTCTATTAAAAGGAAAATTGATAAACAAAGCAAGGTATATTTATTTACACCGTGAAATATGATTCAGCAATGACAAATAAATAAGGAATTAGGGACAAATTTAACACATCCACCAACATAGTTAAACTGCAAAAATAAAAGTCTTTAGACAAAAGAGTGGGTATTATGTAATTCCATTTTTATGAAATTCCAGAAATGGTCAAACTAATCTATGGAGAAAAATTTTCGGAAGAATGATGGGGGTGGAAGGGTAGGCAGGTCTGAAGGAACTTTCTGGCATGATGTTAATGCTTTGTATTTTTACAAGAGTCTGCTTTTGACAAATTCATACCTCAACATTAGGCAGAAGGCTAGGGATATGGCTAAGAGTGTATACCTAGCATATGCCAACATGTCAGGTCCTGGGTTTGATCCCCAGCACCACCACCAAAAAAGGAGGTAAGTGATTGCTTTGACTTCAGCATTAACTGCAAATGTTGATTTTGTAGGCACTTTCTAGAGTACAAACCTTTCATCCTAGCCACAGATTTTTGTGATGTTTTGGTTAATAAGGCCCCTGCCTCTGTAATGTTCCTCTCCACAAACATCTGAGTGTCTCCCACGCAGCAGGGACTGCACTAGATGTGCTGCAGGAAGGGGCTTATTTTTATATAACCTTTAAATTTACAAAGCATTTACATAAACATTTTTTTCAGTTATGTGTACCTTATTTCTTAGTTTTTAATCTAAGTTTCTGCTCTCAAGTACAAATCTTTACTTCCTAGAAAGGTTACTGGACATCCTGCCTGAGAAAGCCACCAGATGTATATGCCATTAGTGCATTTCATATGTTTTATATGTATATAATATTCCTACTAACAAAATTTGCTCAACTATCATCCTCTAATAAACATAAAAGCTGTGACTATAAAATTTAAGCAGATTTAGATCAAGAAGTCATACACTGAAAACCAGGTATATATGTAACACTGCCTTTGCAGATGTGGATTGATTCTTTACACATTCTGAACATACCACTGTGTGTGTGTGTGTGTGTGTGTGTGTGTGTGTGTGTGTACTGTACAGATGTTTACACACACGTATGTTGACAAGGTATTCTTCTACAGACTGATTTTAAATGCCAGAAGTTCCGATGAACGTTAGCAAAAACAACCTCCCATTAGTGAGTTGATTTTGTGTGCAGAATTCTAGTGCAAGTTTATAGTAAATACGGAGTACAGATTTAAATCCATTGTAAGAAGTGGTGACTAACTATAAAATAAAATGTTACAGACACAACTTGGTATGTTAAACTAAATATTAAAAACTTTGACTTGTATTCTTGCTAAAAGTTAAATTACTGTCAACTACCAATCAAGTTTTGCAAGGGTGATCATTTCTAACTGCTTCTTTTTAGTGGAAAAAAAGTTTGATTACAGACAGGTCTTATTTACAGCTCCTACCAATCCCCTTGGCTCTAAAACACCAAAGCTATTTGGCTGGCATATGAAACTGTGCTATCATTTACATGCTTTGACGTTCACTCACTTTACAAACGCAGTTTGGTTAACTTTGGAAATGGTATATAACCCAGCACCCACTAAAACCATCAAGATTTCTCCACAAAGATGCCTGGAGCTGCTCTGTACTAATCCACATCCCAACAACCACTCGCCTGCTTGCTGTCCTGGTGATTTTGTCTTCCACAGAAGTTCATGTGGGTAGAGTCACAGAATATATGGACTTTTATGTTTGACTCTTTTCAGCTTAACACTTTGACAGTCATGTTTCTGGAAGCAACGCTATTTTATCTCTTTTGTTACTGAGTGATATTAATTCACAACATGGCTACATCATGGTTTATTTATTCATTTACCAGTTGGTGGATATTTGGATTTTTTGCAATTTTTCCCTATAAATGTTGATGTGAATATTTATGTAAAAGTGTTTCTGTGACTGTAGGCTTTTATCTTTCCCCTAATTTCCTACCCTTTAAAACCTGAGTTGTTTTCTTATTATTGAGGTATGAGAGTCTTTTTATTTTTTGGTACATAACTACTTTATTGGACATGCATTCTGCACACACTTTCCCTTAGGCAGTGATGGCGAGCCTTTTAGAGACTGAGTGCCCAGACTGCAACCCCAAACCCACGTACTTATCACAAAGTGCCAACACCACAATTGAACCTGAATACTGAGCTTTTTATTTAGAAAAAACCACATGGTGACTTGGGCTTGCATGCTGACAGAGGGGCTCTGGATGCCCACTGTGGCATGAGAGCCAGGGGTTCACCATTACGGACTCTGACTGCAGCTTCTCTTTACAGTTTTTAAACATGGTCATCCTCACTGGCTACCAGGGATGGGCTCCCCTGCAGGTGCCGAAAGCCTTCATGGCTTACATAAAATGACACAGTGTTTGCACATAACCTAACACATCCTGCACAGATTTTAAATCCCTCAGACTACTTACAATAGTGAGCACAGTGTAAATGCTACATAAATAGCTGCTGCATTGTACTGCTGAGGGGATAATGAGAACAGAGTCTGCGTATGTTCATTACAGACACAGTTTAAAAAAATATTTTTGAATGGAGGCTGCTTGATTCCATAGACATGGAAACCGTGGTTAAGGACAGCCAACCACAGCCATCTACTACAGAAAAGAACGTTTAATTGTGATTAAGTCCAGTTTATCAATATTTTTCTTTTATGGCTCATGCTTTTGTTACCATACCTAAGAAATCTTTGCCTATCCTAAGACACGAAGACTTTCTTTCATCATTTTTCCTATAATTTATAATTTTAATTCTTACATTGAAGTCTACAAGCCATTTTGTTTCTTTTGTATCTAGTATAAGAATAGAATTTCATTTTTTTGTATAGAATTATCTAGTTGTTTCAGCACTACCTATTGACAAAACTACCCTTTGCTTACTGAATTACCAGCACCTTCCTCAGGAAATTTTAATTTTTCCAAAATTTTAGTAAGTTTATTGGTATACTTTAGGTATACATAATGATCACACTCATCACAGAATTTATACCTGTACATGACATATCTTGGTTCTTTTTGTTTTCCTATTCCCCTACCCTCCCTTTAACCCTTCTTCCTCTCCTTTTTTATAAAACCTTTGTTTCCATTTTTTCTCATTTTTTTTCTTTTTCCTTTCTTCCTTTCCCCTTCCCTAGTTTTCCCATTTGAACATTTTCTTCCTATTTCACAATATTTATTAGGCATCTTGGTCCTTCAGTACACCTTTGGTTTCTCATACCAGAGAAACAGTACGATATTTATACATGTGTGTCTGCTTTATTTCACTTAAGAGTATGGTCTCATTTGCCTAGAGATGGTTCGAGTTTATCCTTCTTTATGGCTGAGTAGTACTCCATTATATAAAAACCTGCCACATCTTTATCCATTCATTGGTTGATGGGCATTTTAGTTAACTTCAAGATTAAAGAAAGAGAAACTGGAATTCCCAAATCATAAATTACTCTGTATTTTTCACAGCAACACCATTATACATGTTTGAATAAGAGCTATCGTAATTAATTTTAGTTATATTTTGTGATAGGGTTAATATTACAAGTTTCAGGAGTCATTTAAAAGATATAATAATAAATGCATAGGTTATGATTATGAACCAACATACTGTCACAAAATTATATATTATAGTAATATGTGAAAAGAATCCACAGTTGATATCGACATTTAGTAGCAGAAAACATTAAAAGAAAAAAAGGGCCAGGCGTGGTGGCACACGCCTTAATCCTAGCACTCGGGAGGCTGAGGCAGGAGGATCGTTGGGAGTTTGAGACCAGTCTGGGCTACAAAGTGAGCTCAAGACCAACCTGAACTGCATAGTGAGACCCTGGCTCAAAAATACAAAAAACAAACAAACAAACAAACAAACAAAAAAAACGAGGTACTGAACAGGTGCCAAGTAAATATTATTTAAAAATGGAAAAATGCCAATACACTAGAGATATTTAGTATTTATAAGCTATTCTTCAGTGGTATTTTAAAACATGGACTATTGTAATTGTTAAAATCTGTTTTGTGACAAATATTCCAGGTATAGAAGAGTTTCTGCATGTTATATAGACACTGGTCAAATTGCCCCATGTATGCAAAGCAAACTGAAGTCTGGGGTTCTTCACATCACTCCATATAAGCCTGCTTTCTCTTTTCATGATGAAAACCTCTGCTGCCTCAATATTGGCTGTCATGTTAAACTTGGTATCCCTTCTTCTAATTCAGATTTTACACCAGCCCATTTCACGGCAGAGTATTCCACAACAATATTCACACACCTCACTGCATTTCTTCTGTAAAAATATTTATGTACAAAGAACTGTAGCCCATAACAAACATTCAAAGGCTAGAAAACCAGTACATTACTGGGTTCTACAATGTGACATCTGGATATACTAGTGAGGTTAACAGCACTATATACAATCACAATTTAAAACTGCCAACTGAAGGACTGCTTCTAAAATTTATTATATTCTAGGATTTGTTTAAATGGGTACTATGTGCATAAACTTAACATATTTTCACTGATAAGAATGGCTCAGTGTTTGCAGCAGGCATGGTGATGTACATTCACTTACATCACGGTGACAGTGATAAGCTGGACCAACTGTTTTGCCTATGGCCCCTTCTCTTCTACATGTTCCTGTCCCGGTTCTGGAAAAGTTCATCTTCAAGTCATGTGCCATGCTTGTGTTCCTGCTTTTGACATGTTGCCAGTGAATTCCTTTGAACTAGTACTGCCTAGGTTGATTGTTACAGCTTTAATTCTTGGAGAATCTTTCTTTTTTTCCTGAATTCTTAACTGCTCATGATTTGGAACAACACGGAAATGTCCCTGGAAATACAAGGAAGGAATTAGTGCACATACAAGGAAACACTACTGGAAATCAGCTGATCACAAACATGTGGTTGTACTTCTGGACCCTCTGGTTTACTTTCTTTGTCAGTTGGTCTCCCCTCAGCCAGGACCACACCGTCTATTACTGTAGCTTTACTGTCTATTACTGTAGCTTTACAGTGAGTCTTAAAGACATGCAGAGGGAGCCTCGAAGTTGCTGGGAGGTACAAGCTGCTGGATAAAGTAACAGTTACTTTTCATTTTAAGGGGCTGCTCAGTTTACAAAATTCTCTTATTTCAAACTTGTATGTAATAATTCTAAGCAGAACAAGTAGCTACCCTGTCTCTGCAGACAAGAAACCTCAAACTCAGAATAAGTGATGTTCCCAGCTGATGAAGCTGGGTGGATGGACTTGAGACTGTCTATCCCTCTTGGGATTGTTTTTTAGCGTCTCCCCTTCTGGTCTTCCCAAGGTTATAGATGTGTCCATTGCCTCAACAGCCCCACAACTGGCAGCAGTTAGCCCTTCTTCTCCTACTCACTTCTGTGTGCCGCTTTTCCATTTGTTACCCTCCCCCTTAGAATGTGAACTTCCTGCACAGGAGCAGGATCTTACACTCCTTGTGCTCTGAGCAGCTGGCACAGAGCCTGGCACAGGCAATCCTTCACTTCACCAAGTTTGAAATGAACCAAGATGCAACAAAGCGAGTGTTAAACACCAAACTGTTAAATTATCCTGAATTGTATATAGTATTAACCTGGTTCATATTCCATTATAAGGGCAGGGCAGGAGCTGGGGATATAGCTCAGTGGAATAAGCGCCTGCCTAGCAAGCGCAGGGTCCTGAGTTCAATCCCCAGTACCGCCAAAAAAAAAATAAATAAGGGCAGGGCACCTCCCAGCCAGGCTAGATAAAAATATATTTCCTACTAGATGTGCTTAAGAGAACGAAGGAATGTCCCACTGTGCAAACTACCTTACACAGCAACATGCACTGGAAAAATGTGGGTAAGTGGGAGCTAGAATATGCTTCTTGTATCCACCACCCCTCACACAGAGTTCAAATTCCACGAACATGACTGTTTCTGTGTTTGGGAGATGATCTGGGTCGATGGCAGGGGATGTTGGACAGCCCATGCTCAATTTAGAAGCCAGTCCCTCAGAGACTGCTGAAAAGTTATGATTCTTATTTGTCACAGAGAATTTGGTTTTGAAAAACAAAATTAACACTAAATAAGCTGTACAACAGCCACACAGTACTAAAGGACACCTATTGTGGAACAAGGGTATAAACTTATGTATGTATGTGAATGAGAGAGAGACAGAGAGGAAGAAGATGGATGTGGTGTGTGAGCGTGTGCTCAGTTCTCGGCATACAGCGTGGCTGTGAACAAGAAATTGGCTGAATTGCTTCAGGGTTATAAAGAGTCAATGACATCCAATTAGAAATACTTTTTCCAAGAGCCTGGTTTGAATATTTAAAGAATTCCCTATTGTTAATCACTTTAATTCAATATAGGACAGATTAGCGACAAAATGGAAGATATTACTTTAATACTAATTCCTAAATGAAGAACACAAACTCAGCATACTAGTTGGAGCTGAATTTAGAACATCTGAGATTTTTGGAAGTGTGAATGAAATTTACTTTTGCATTAAAATTTTCATTTCATTCCAATAAAAGGACTTACTAATAAAACCAGTAATGTGATCCAAGTACAAGAGCAAACACAAAACAACATACCCCCCCCATACCAAAAGCCAAACATTTCAAAAACTAAACTACTTTTTAAATATGTCCAGGATATTTTTGGGGGAGGGAGGTGATATCAGGGAATGAGCCCAGGGCGGCCCTACCAGAGTTTTTACTTTAGTTTTTGTT
Source organism: Dinomys branickii (assembly GCA_004027595.1). Taxonomy (NCBI): domain Eukaryota; kingdom Metazoa; phylum Chordata; class Mammalia; order Rodentia; family Dinomyidae; genus Dinomys; species Dinomys branickii. The sequence continues at coordinate 172,458 of PVLD010000359.1, read as the reverse complement.
ATTTTTATTTTCTTCTTTTGTTTTGCAGTACTGACTGAACCCAGTACTTTTGCACTGTTAATCCCTAGCACCTTTTAATTTTAAGACAGGGTTTCACTAAATTGTCTCAGCTATGCCCAAACTTTCCATCTTCCTGCCTTAGCCTCTAGAGTAGCTGGGATTCGAGGCATGCATCTATGTCCAGCATTTTAAACATAACCAGCTGAACACACTCATTTTTATCTGTGGAGAGAGGGTCACAACTGCCGAGGCAAAGAGAAAAGGAGACGTGCCACTGGAAGGTCGGTGTCACCTTACTCTGCAGGCGCTTTCTGGAAAGGCAAGTGGAGAAGCGTGCTAAAACTGTGCATGGAGGAGGAAGCAGAGATCCAAGTGTTCTAGGAAAGCTGACTCACTTGACAGAGCCCTGCAAAGTCTCTGCAAATAACAGGTCCCAGGTTCCTGAAAGCAGCAAGTGAGAAGGGCTGGGCTATGTCCGCTCGCAGAGGTTAGACCAGGGAACCCACCCCATCTCTGGGGAGCATCAAGGCCAGGCCAGCAGGAGTAGGACAGGAGAAATCTCTGGAGTAATTGAATCTCTCTCAGAGGCTACAGACTGAGAAGGGCCAGGCAGAGTGGTGGGGGGTGGGAGTGAGCAATACAATCTGACAATGGAGACAAGTAGCCACACCTACTGAGAAGGGGGGGATCCAGCTTTCCCCCAGCCAGCCTGTGCCCACAGCATCAGCACCTAGCCTTATATCCCCAAGCTGAAATAAGAAAAACAGCCTCTAAAAACTCCAAGTACTTATAGCTGCTATCATATTTAATGTTGCATTGGAGTAAGAGAAAGATGTCAGCTTTCACTTCTTCTATTCAACACTGTACGACAGGTGCCACATAGCAAGAGACAAACACAACTGTCTTTACTTGCAGGTATGACTGACTAAACAAAAAATACCAATCTACAAAAAAGTTATATAAGGATACATGGTCAAATACAAAAATCAACTATTTTTTTAATGTCAGCAATGAATGGCTAAAAATTGAGTTTTACAAAAAACTTAACATCAAATGGCAAAATACTATGGACAACTAATAAAGCGCATGTAAATACAGTGATGAAAGAAATCAAAGAAAGCCTAAATATATGAAAAGATGTCCTATGTTCATGGGTTGGGAGTTTCAGTTACAATATCAATTATCCTCAAAATGATCTACAGATTCAACACTATCCAAATCAAAGAGCTGGCAGGCTTTTTGTAGAACTTTACAAAATGACTCTGAAAGATTTCCTTGGAAAAGTGAAGGATTCAGATTAAATTCTTTTTGAACAAGTGGATAAAGTTGAAGGGTATAATATGTGATTTCAAGATTCACTATAAAGCTACAGCAAAAGACAGAATGGCACTGGTGAAAGGACAGACAGATCAGTGACACAACCGAGTGCAGAGGGGTGTGTGTGTGTGTGTGTGCACGCGCGCGTGTGTGTTCCAAATGAGCTGCTTTTTTTTTTTTTTTGAGAAGTCTAGGAAATTCAATGAAGGACAGCCTTTTAAAAAAAAGTGGTGCTAGCATAATTGGATGTTTATCTACAAAAAAGAACTTGTACCCTTGCCTCACCACATGTAAAAACTAACTTGAAATAGATCACATACCTATACATAAAATTAAAACTATGAAAAAATATGAGAAAAAATTTGTGACTAATGCATAGGCAAAGATTTCTCATATATCCATAAAGAAATTGAAAAATCATCAGGGAAAAAATATGCGATCTTAAAACTAGCTTCTTGCCTCATCATGCTGCAGAGGAAGGAGGGTCTGCCTCTACATCCACAACTTCTCAGCCACTTTTAGTTCTTTCATTCCTAATACTGCGTGGCCAGGGGCAGCCAATTATTTGAAGAAAGCCTCCAATATAAGGGTCAACAACCCAAACAGACTAATATTCAGACAGCAAAAAGAATCTCCCAAGAAAGAGATACAAAGCAGGGAGAGGAGAAAAACTTTAAAAACTCCAGCCAATCCTTGCTTTGCACAAGAGCATAGAAATGTCTAGACAAACTCAAATGGTGCAAAGCAGTGTTAACAATCAATAGGAAAAATGGATTTTTCTGGTGACCTTTAAACATTTTTATCAAAACATTATAAGCTCTCTCATCATAGGTTAAAAATAGAGAAATGCCAAAACAAGTAAAAACATGACTTACTTAGTTTAGTTTTTTAGAACATGAGATTTAGAACACAAGAAACTATTCAGAATTAGTGTGTATTTTCTTTGTAAAAACTTATGTCCATAAAATGACAAGATGAATGACAGACAGAAAAGAGCCAAATGTCTTATTCAGAAGAAATAGTTTATGCAGATGCTCCTCCATCGAGGAAGCAAAACATATAAAAATCATCCCTCGGTAATCATGGAAGACTGGTTCTAGAACCCCAAAGGATACCAAAATCCCAAGATGTTGAGTTACTTCTATAAAATGCTACAGTATATGCCCAGAACTGACACATACTCCATATACTGCAATCGTCTCTAGGTTACTTGTAATACCTAATACAATGTGGGTCCTATATGTAGTTGTTAAGTTACATTGTTTAGGGAATAATGACACGACAGAAGCTTGTTCATACTCAGTACAGACTCAAGTTCCCTCCCAATATTTCTGATGTGCAGTTGGCTAAATCTGCAGATGAGTGTTTCCATCATAGTGACCTCCCTTCAAGAAGCAGAGTTTGGAAAGAGAACATGGTAACTTCAAAGTGGAGAACCCTGCCACTCCCTCATGCAGGTGATGAAGATCAGCATCATGCTGCCAGCATGTGCCATGGATATGAAGTACTGAAACAGCACTTTAGGTCTGTGGTCTTCCATTCCAAACCTAAGCCCTAGCCTGACCATTAGAACACCGTAAAACAAACTCAAGTGGAAGACACCTATAGAATAGCTGGCCAATACTCCAAATTGTGAAGGTCATTAAAGAGAAAGAAAATGTGAGAAACCGTCATAGCCAAGAGGACCCTAAGGAGGTCTGATGAATAAACACAGTGTGGTATCCTAGGTACAATACTGACCTGAGATAGAAAAGGCGCATTAGGTTAAAGACTAAGGAAATATGAGTAACATGTAAGCTTTTGTTACAACCAAACATTCAGAATAGTCTGCACAGTCTTTGCCTTCTTCTTGTCCCTGGAATATAACTCAGCAGCACAAGTGCTTACCTGGCAAGCACAAGCTCTTGAGTTAAGTTCCCGGTACTCCTCTCAAAGAAATACATAAAGAAAGAAAGAAAGTAAAAATTTGAAGTAAGCAACTTCCTATGCCTTGATACAAACTTCACTGTTAGGTCTGCAGTTCACCCACAGACAGCAAAGCACATAGTTGTGCTGTCTCCTCTCCCAGTGATAAATCCATGCAGTATTCTAAAAGATGAAAGTATCAAGCTGAGGGATAATTCCAGCTAATCAGGAGCTAGAGATAGGAAAATCACAAGTTTGAGGTGAACCTAGACAACTTAGTGAGACCCTGCTGCAAAATAAAAATGGGTGGGATACAGTATGGTAGTATAGCATTCTTAGGTTTAGGTTTGATCCCCAGTAGGGGGTTGGCGGGAGGGGAGAAAGAGGGAGAGAGGGAGAGAGGGGCAGAGACAGAGAGAGAGGCAGAGACAGAGAGAGACAGAAAGAGAGAGGAAAAGCAAGTCAAAAAAGGGAACTAGCCAAGAACAAAAAGTATAGCAAAGAACCAACAAGTAATGATGTTGGACATGAAATTCAAATTACAAAAAGCAGCACCACAAAAGAGTAACTACTCGTAGTCATGCTGACACTGCCACAGCTTAAGTAACTATGACTATGCAGACAGAAAAGTTTAGTGAAAATAACTTAGCATAAGTGAAGAAAGTGGCTGTGGCAGAAAGATGAAGTTATCCCAGTAGATATAACACCAGCAAAACATTTCACATTAAAGAGACCCTCAGAGAAACTTCCTGACACGGAAAGTGCAAAGGATAACATATTGCAAGCTGATCTAAACTTAGAGTAAGATAATTCACCAAGGCTTACTCCTTGTCAGAAGTTACTTAAAGAAAGTGTGCATCAAATATTCCTAAATTTTGATATAACTACACTTAAAGTAAGATTTCATATTACTCAATGCTCTTAGGAAGATCGCTGTGCTGTATGTAATATATAAAATAATATGCATCTGAGAGCATAAAGGTTGAGAAGGGAGAAATGTAAGTATATTTATTATAAAGTTCTTATGCTATCTGTGGAATAGTATAGAGTAGGATAAGCTAAAAGTGCATACTGTTTGTCCAAAATCAATCCCAAAGTCTACCAGGCACTTTTGCATAAATTGGCAAACTGATTCTAAAACTTAAAGGAAAATGCAAAGGATTTAGGGCAGACAAAAACAGTTTTAGGGAGAAAACAAAACAAAACACAGAACAAAGCTAGAAGGCAAGGGGTGAGGTGGGGAGGGCAACCTGAGTGGGTGGGCATAGGCAGAGCTTACCTACCATCCTTGCGAGGCAAATCAAGAGCAGACAGTAGGCACATTATTTCAAAAAAATAAAGTGGGCATCAAAAAGAAAGGACTGGAAATGATTGCTTCTGTAGGACAAGACAGGAATAGCAAGAGACTGTTACTTTTTATTATAAAATTTAAAAATATCATTTGGCTTTTAAAAACAATGTTCATGTAGTTCATTGAAAATATTTTAAAAGAAAAAAATGTCAAAGACTTCGTAAACTCTCCTAATACGTGAAAAACCTTTATACCAACAGGAAATCAGCATTTATCTTTAAATCTGTTACAAATTGGCTGTGTCCCCGAGTAGGACACCACTCTCAATTCGTCTTTCTAGTGTGGTAGGGGACGGGCAAGGTTACCGCCAGTTTCTCAGCTCTACAAAGTAAATGGTTTTATCACGTTACACTCTGGCTCACATGACTACAGACATTCCTAAAAAGAATATCCCCATTTTCTGGAAGATGTCCTACAGTCTAGTCCTCAGACTTCTATTCATTTAGATTACTGCAGTATTAGTGAATCCTACAATTACTAACATTTACAAATGGAAATGATACAAGAAAAAACTCAAAGCCAGTTTCCTAAAAGACAGCAAAATTTATACCATTGGTATCTCTTTGGATATTGTCATTTTTGGTTCCATTTTTCTTATAAACCCAGTAACTCCACCTTGTAAAGGAAAGGAAACATAATACCAACTGGGCAGATCAAATTTAGATATGAACTGCTGTTTTACAAATGATGACAAAGGAAGGAGGCAGGCGTGTGGAAGGAGCCAACCCTCCCTCTCTGCACGTGCATTCACTCTTATCGGTGCCTTTTCACCATATGCTAGTGGTCAGAGCAGACAGCGAGAAAGCAGGGATGAGAGGAGAGGATAAAAGAAGGCTGTCAACCATGTAGAGAGCTCTACATGCTAATGGTTTCATTACACACCATTACTCAGCCATTCTAAATGGACTGTTTGGAATTGTAGGCAAACTCCAAATGAGATGGCATAGTCAGCACTACCAGTCTGAAGAGTCAGTGTGGTATGAAGGTGGCTTTCTCAGAAGACCAAGAGTACAAGGAACTACCTGTCATTTCACTTACCAGAGAACTACCCACCAGAAGACGCTATGGCATCAAGAGAATCCATGGGGGGTTTTGCATCTTGGATTTGTTTGTGAAGACTTCAGTGATGTGAAATTCATTAAATTCATTAACTATACCAGACTAGAATCCAATCTCTTCTAACATTTAGAAACACTAATTTAAGATGATGAATAACACATCTCCTCGTCCTTCACAAGAATTTCCTAAGTCTCTGTATCAAGTAGATGACATGTGATAGGAATACTAAGGCAGTGCTCGTCTGAGTACTGATTTCTGCAGTGTCATATGGGACTGATTTACTTTTAAATTGTTTTCCCTTTTTTTAGTAGATGTGCTGCCGAAGCGAGCACTTGTTTTCCCTTAAAAAATGTAACCAGGCATGCATGAATGGTCTTCAGACCTGAGATGTCCCAAGGCATCCAGGGGACATCTATTTCCACTTCAACAATTCTTCAGTCTAAGCAACAGGTAAGGCAATAAGACGAGGTCAGTGTTGGTGTAATTATGGAAAGAATGTCATTCCTCTCTGTCTCATCTTTAGAAAAGCAACTGAAAGCATTCTTTACATGGTTGCAGTGTTGAAAAGGCAGGGCCTTTAATAAAAAAGGCTGGGAAGAGGGGTTCCAAGGGTTATGGGTCCTTAGCTTCATTAATAATTTTCCTGAAAGATTTACGTATCATGTGTCAGGTGGTAAAATGTTAATGGTGAATAAGTACAATTCCCACCTTTCTCTCTTTTTAATTCCTACATGAGTCCCCAAGGCCAAGAATTACCAAAGTCTCCAGGTGGTACAGAAAGCATCTAGGCAGGCATTTCCAGTGGCCAGGAAGGACAACAATTTGGTATCTGAGAAAGGAGCACCATTTTGCCAAGTGCATAAATGGGATTTGGAAGGCAAACAATGAGGATCTAAATTTTAGTTTTGTCTATTACTGGTTGTGCGACTCTGAGCAAGTTTCTCACTTAGAAAATAGATCATTCTGTGGATTAAGTAAGAGTAAAGCAAAACCAAAGAGCATATGCTGCAGTGCCCAGCATGTGGCACAATCTTAACCTAGGACCTTCTCTGTTCTTTCCCTGCTCTACAGTAAGATGGCTAATCTGTGTTTGTATCTTTACTTTTTAAATTAGATCTTAGATTTTAATGTGAATACTTGCCCGAAAGAAACACTGTAAAAACACATGACAGTTTCCAAAACAGACATTTGTGTAGAAACTTAGTCTAAAATACCTTTTAGCAAGTAATTTTAAAACTAGTATAAATGTATAATTATTTATGGTACAGGCTCTCAAGATTTTCTGCTTTATCCTAACATTTTATTTGTAACCTATAAACATATACCAAGTTGACTTCAATCAATCTCAGCAGATCCATGTTTTTAGAGACAGCACTGATCTGAGTCTTCAGAGACAGTGGTTTGAATCTTTGAAAAGCATCAGGAAAGGAGGAGGGGACAGGAAGGAAGAACAGTGTGTACCGGATGGTTCTGAGGGCTGCGCAGTGTGAAGGAAAGCACAGGTTGAACAGCAATGTGTGAACACAGGGCTTATTCTGCTGGACATGTGCATGAGGTTTCTGGAACCACAGTGCCACTGTTTGCTAATGTTTTATTCAAAAACTTCAACACATAGAAAAGTTTAAAGTAGTATATAGCAAACATCCATTTACTGACCACAGATTGTAGTCCTTCTGCATTGGGGAGCATAAGTGCACAAGGGAACACAAACAGGAGGATCTAGAATATTCCCATCTGGCAAGCATTTGTCTTTTACACTACCCGCAGCACTGGGGAAGGAAATGAAAAGTGTTTCAGGGATTCCTGGGTGGACAAAGGAGGCGCCTCAAAACGGCAGACAATACTTAAACATGGAACCACTCTCGGGACAATGGCCAATGTGGTGTTGGGCCGCAGCAGTCATTCCCTGTCCTTGCACTGGGCCGCTCCAAATGAACACAAACATACTATAGTTCCTGCTGGCTGAAAATGTGCTAGCAGAATTTTAAGTAAGCGTAAGTGTCAAAAAAGAACTGCCAAAAAAATGCTAAAATTTCTACATCTGGCAATTAAAATACAGGATTTACAAATTTCATACTTTATTTACATTAACACTATTACAAATAATACAACAAAAGCCTAAATGCACATAATATGGACAACTCAAACAGGAAATTTGTTTTGCCCTTAGTTGCCAGACATGGAAAAATAGCACTTCACTACCCTATCTTCTAAACGTGCAGGGGCAATGTGTGTCCATTCTTAGCATAACTGTACTAGTACAAACACATTATATGTCTACATGAACACAACTACCAACTATGTAACACATGGTTAGAAACTTGGATGACCTGACTTTTAATTAGGGCTAATCAAATAAATAATGTAAAGATACGGAAAGAAAACATTAATTTTCAAATATTGCAGCTACTATGAAACATGAAAGGAATCCAACACATCAAAAGTCATGGAAGTATAAGAAGTTAAACTTAGCTTCATGTTATTTCAAATACAACCCCGAGATGATGCGCTGCTTCACAGTGTGAGGAGAGAGCAAGCTCTGTGTCAAATTCTGAATTTCCCACGCAGGAGCTTTTAAACGAAGATGCTGACTTTTACTGAAGATAGAGAAAAACTTGTCTGGTTTCAAATTTAAAGAAGGGTAAGTCATTGCTAAAATCTTCTAAGTTTTAATAAAGTAACTACAAACATTTAAAAGCTAGCTAAAGAAATCTTAAGAGATTGAGCTCTAAAAATATACAAGGCTGGTATGTAGTTCAGTAGCAGACCACTTCCCGAGCATGTGCAAGGACTTGGGTTTGATTCCCAGCACGGCAAGGATAAATAAATCCTGAAAGTACACATATGGATAATTTTTAGTAAATATAATACAGTGCTTTCACAGCTGTGCCCTGTTAACATCAGTACAGTTGACATGTTATTATCTAGCTGGGTTCGGGCAAATCATCTGAACATCAACTCATCCAGGTGCACGTGTCATAGCCATACCACACATGAGGAGAGAGAGGCTGGAATCTGATGCAAATGCATTTTAAGGGCTGCAGATGCAGCTCAGTGGTGGGGCACTTTCCTAGCATGCACAAGGCCCTAGCTTCCATCCCCAGCACTGGGGGTAGGGGAGGAACCTATAAAAATACATTACAAGTTGACTGCATTTCTTTAAGATGTTTAATCGCAGTTAAGTACATATAACAAAACTTACTATCTTCATCACTGAGAAAGACAGACTGATAGACAGAGACAGAGACAGAGAGAGAATGAGAGAAGCTGAGATCAAAAACAGGGCCTTGCCCAGATTAGGTAAGTGCTCTACTACTGAGATACAGCTCCAGCCCTTAACCATTTCTAAGCACACATTCAACAGTGTGAAGTAAATTCACATTATTGTGCGACCCGTGTCCAAGACTTCATTTTGCAAAATACAGCACGTTAAGCAAGGCTCCTCCACTGCTCCCCTTTCTTTCTCTAAGCCTGACTGTTTCAGGTATGCTGTATAAGTGGAACCACACAGTATCTGTCTTTCTGTGACTGGCTGATTTCCCTTGGCATAATGTTCTCAGGGTACACCCATGTTACAGCACTGTTAGGGTTACCTTCCTGTTACGGCTACACAATATCCCACTGTGGATACTCTGTGTATCCAAGTTGTATGCAGCGTTTATGTGCTGTTATTCTCAGGAATCCTATTCCAATAACTCCTCTGAAAGGAAGCAATACAGTCTTGATCTACTGATCTAAGAGAAGTCAAAGAGAGAGCCAATAAGATTTTGTAGTCCAATCTTTCCTTGATGCCTGGTCAGGCAGAAGGGGAAGACTACTTTTTTTGATACTGGGAATCAAACTTAGGACCTCACACTTGCCAGGCAGGGGTTGTGCCCCTGAGCTATACCCCTGGCCAGACTACCTGTTAGGAGTTGTACTGTATCTTGATTAATAATCAGGCTTTGTCTTAGGTACATTCCACAGTGAAACCAATTTTCCTGGTTAATCATTTGATTTTATTAGTAACTGCACAGTTCAAAATTCCGTACTTTACATTCACTAGTCTAGTTGTGTGTTTTGTTTATGACACAGGGTCTCACTATGTAGTGCAGGCTGGCCTTGAACTCATCGTGATCCTCCTGCCTCAGCCTCCTGAGTGCTGGGATTATAGGTGTATACCACTAAGCCCAGCTAGACTCTAGTTTTATGCTGAATATCTACATTAATTTTTTAAAACATTTACTTCAGAGCAGACTAATGGTCCTTTCAACTGTTCAGCTGGTAAAGCAGAAGGCAGCTGAGTAAGAGGAAGGATGGGAGGACATGGTCATTCTTCCTTACTAAAAACAAAATAGCATTTGGAAAAAGATGTCTCTAGCATTCTTGTGGTTTGAAATCACCACAGTCTTTTAAAAGATCATTAAATGTAGCCAAAGTGAGGGGTGTGGTGGGGAACATGGCAGAAAGCTCTGTCCCATGGCCTGGAGCAAGTCATCCCTTCCTAACCCTCAGGCACTCTCACCAGCTGCAGAAGGTGAAGGGTGCTGCTGCCTCTGAGCTCCCTCAGGCTTCTCCGAAGTCTACTCCCCTTCTCACAGTGTCCTTTCATAATCCAGATGTGGTTATTACACTTTCCTTCCTGCCCTCTGCTGTACCTGTTTCAGGCTGAACAGACCCAGCATCCTCCCTCCTCTTACCAAATTGCTACTTGTTCTGGTTCCTCTACTTAAAATCCTTCAGCCACCATCAAAGACCAAGACTGGGTTCCACTGAGAGCAACACCAGGGATGAGCGAACCGGAAGGTGGCACTGCATGCAGTGGTCCACTGATTGTGTCAACTTGAGAAGTTTAGAAGCTTAACTAAATCGGCTCAGAAATTCTACACCCTGGAGTGTAGAGGACTCACCCCTAGGGTGGCTCATCGCCTAGATGGTATAAATGGGAAATGAGGAAGGACAGAGGGGCTCCGGTCTTCGCCTTCAGCTTGGACCTCGTTTCCTGGCTTCTAGCACACACTCTTCAGCTTCCACCTTGGATCCTTAAGCCTTCCAGCTAGACTCATCATCGCCTTCTGTCCCAGACCCATGGGCCTCCTGACACAGACTTGCATGGCAGGCCTTGGACTGAATCCTTCCATCTCCAGGGTGCAGACGCCTTCTGACGCTTCCTCATCCAACTCTGGCTCAGCACTGTAAACCAATCTTGTAATTTCTTAATACATTTGTGTATCTTGTGTTATACATCTATTTATCTAGTAAATCCTGACTGATAATGGTTTGCACCTCAACCCAGGGTCACTTTTATCTCTTTTTAAGTTTTATATTGGTGATCTGCGACATCTAAATCCTAGCCCAAAAGAAGTAAGGTTGAAATATGGAGTTTTTTTTTAGGGTTTCTTTACCATTTTTGTTTGTTTGACATAAAGGAACATACTTTATTAAAATAGGATCTCTCTCTCTCAAGCCTGCACAGTCAAGGGTAAGTGTAAATGCACCACAACTCTAAAAGATAACTTCATCCACTGTACTATGGATCCAAAATGCCTCTACATTAGAATTTTGTCTAACTGTAGCTAAATTATTTAGCTTTGGTGGGACTCAATTTTCTCATATAAATCACAAATATCGTATCACCATAGCTTTTGCTCAGGAGTTGTAGAGATTAAGTAAAATGATGAAAAGCACCTCACACAGGACCTAGAAAGAAAAATGTGCTTAATAAATAAGTGTCTCTTGTTTCTCATGTTGGCCTATGAAGATTCTAGAAGGCATCCTGGTTGTCACTAGGCTTTATCCTAATGGGACAGGAAAGACAGAAGATAAGAAAAGGTAAAATAGTATGATTCATCTCAACAAGAGCACTGGTTCTGAGTTAGTTTCTCATAAAGCATCTGATTTGTATAGTATTCATGAATTTTGCTATGAGGCCAGTAACATAAATTAGAATTCAAACAGCCAGGGGTAGCCGACTGTTATGCTTTATTAAGGAGGCTGAAGAACACCACTGTCCCTTGCAGTGTAAAAAACCACAATTTAACAGATTTCTAAGATACAAGTCTATGGCTGAGAAAGAAGAACCCAGTAGAGAACAGTACGTGTGTGATGCATTATTATTCACCCAGCAAAATGTGTACCTGTGGGGGATGTGCAGTCACTTACACACTTGTAAAGACAGAAGGGTGGACCAAAACCAACTCTACCGGAAGGGGGTGGGAGAAAGGACACAAAGGGCAGGGGGAGAAGGCATTTTCTGAGTATGTTGGAACCACCTAATGAGTTTACATAATTATACAACAAATTTAAATTCTATAAAAAGTAATCCTTAATGAATTTGTAGTTTAATCACATAGAGATGAATTATCTCAAAGTACTTTAAAACACAGGCTGGGGTGTATGTGCTTGTGTGTGTAAACATGTGTATGTGCTGCGGTACATCCCAGGGCCTTGCGCATGCTAGGCAAGCACTCTACCACTGAGCTGTATGTCTAGCTCCCCAAACACATCATTTGACCATTAATCCCTAGTGGGATATACTCGAGTGACAAAAATAACTGTACATTTTTTAATAATTATATGTAGCAGTGATGGCATCAACAGTTATTCTGAGACTATTATATATATTATAGGATTTTTAAAAATGCTTCATATGATCAGGAACCACAATCTTCAAGAATTATAACAAAAGAAATTAAGGAAAGTTCTGGAGTCTAATTAAAATTGGAAATACCCATATAAATTTATCTTAGAAAAGTAAAAGAATGAAAAGAAGAGTCCCCTGCTAACTCTTCATTCAAAAGGACTATTATTTAAAAGCCAATAAAATATCCACAAACACATCTAGAACTCAGATTATGGTCTGTAAACATCATTTCCCATTTCCAGTTAACAAGAATAGTGCTCCTTGGAAAAATAGAAGGTAAGAATATGTAGGAAAAGTCTGGAATATCTTGTTAGACGAGAAATCAAAGAAGTTATTAAGAGCTATTGTGACTGTTACCATAAAGACTACAGATAGAGCCAGCCTGGACTACAAAGCAAAACTGTGTCTCAAAACAAAACAAAACAAAAAACCACTACAGACATCATGTAATTGTGCAGACAGAAAACCATATGGAATATTTAAGAAAACTATCAGAACAAATAAATGAATTTAAAAGGGTAGTAGGATATAAGGCCAGTCTGTAACAATTAATTATATTTCTATATAGAAGCAACAAATAATTTGAAAATGAAATTTAAGAAACGTTTTGGGTATAATATCAAAACTTAGCCAGGATATATCTCAGTGACACAGCACCTGCCTGGCAAGCGAGAGGTTGTGAGCTCAAGTCCTGGTACCAAAAAACAAAAAAAAATTTTGATATTGAAGAAAAGTAATGTAAGATATATAAGATCTTTACAGTAAAAACTGAAAAATAAATTTATTAAATAGACCAGATTATTATAAAATTTATGTGGAATGCAAAAGACCTAGATGGGCTAAACAATTTGAAAAAGAAACTAGAAGGTATATGATTTCAAAACTTACAATGTCGGCAATAAGACTACTTATTACTGATAGTGTAGTATTAGCATAAAAAAAGACACAAATAAGTAGAACAGAAGAGCCAAGTCTAGAAAAGACCTAGTCATATACAGTTTATTTTTGATAAAGATGGTGAGTTAAACCAATGAGGGAATGTTACGGTTTGTGTCTGGATGTCCCCTTAATGCCTCATATAGTCATGAGGGTATGGTTGTTGAATCTAGAGTTTGTAATTGGTCCCTTGTCTAGGGCTGGGGTCAGAGGTAAGAGTGCTACACTCGCCCTGGGGCGGGCCTGCACACAGGATAAAAGAGGAAAAAGGGCTCACCCCTCCCCTTTGCTCTTGTTGCTTTTGCTGTCTTCCACTGCCACGAACTGCTGCCCCCTGCCTTGGAGGCAGCTGGTTATGGGGTGAAACCTCTACAAATTGTGAGCTAAATAAACCTTTCCTTCCTTAATTTTGGGCACTGGGTATTTTGTCTCAGCAATGAGAAAAAAATAAGACAGGAGAGAAATGTCTTCTTAATAAATACTGCTGGAAAACCTAGATGGCCATGGGAAGAAAACCAAATCGTAACACTCATCTTACTCCATATACAAAATTAATTTAAAACAGATCATGACCCACATGCAAAAGCTAAAACTATAAACCTTCTGGAAGAAAACATGAGAAAAATTATCCTTAGGATAGGCAGACATTTTTAAGGAAGAAATCCTCTAACCATAAAAAAATTCATAAATAAAATTTCATCAAAGTTTTAAGAAATAATCTGTTCTTTAAAAGACATCATTACAAAAATGATTAAGTAAATCTCAGCCTAAAAATTATTATGTGCATCACATGTTATCTGCCAAAGGCTGTATATCTGTCCCTAACACATAAAACTACTTCTAAAAATCAACAGTAGGTAAGAATCAGTCCAACTTAAAAAGAGGCAAAAACTGGGTGTGGTGGCACATGCCTGTAATTTTAGCACTCAGGAGGCTGAGGCAGGAGGATTGCCATGAGTGTTAGGCCAACCTGGGTAACATAGGGAACTCAAGGTCAGCCTGCACTACACAGTGAGACCCTGTCTCAGAAAGGGGTGGGGGGGCAAGAGACTTAAACAGCCATCCCTAAAAGAAGATATCTGAAGAGCCAACAAGCACAAAGGCGGCCAAGGGTTAGGGTATAGATCAGCAGCCAGTGGCATGGAATAATCAACAATTCTACTCTTAGGGATTTACTCAAGAGAAATGAAAACATATGCTGACAAAAAAATTTTTTTAACCATGTGTTTGGAGCAGCCTTATTTGTAACAGCCCCAAATTAGAAATCACCCAAATGTGTACCAACAAGAGAATGGGTAAAACAAATGCTGCACATTCATATTACAGAATCCTACTCAAAAACAAAAGCAAATGATCAATGGGTACAAGAGCAGAGATGAACTTCAAAAACATGTTACTAAAGGCAAACAGAATACCACATGACTCCACTGTTTAAAAATTCCAAGAATAAGCAAAATTAGTAACAGTGGTAGAAATTTAAAAATCGTTGCTAAGGATAGAGGTAATTCAAGACTGCATGCAAAGGATAGAGGGAAATTTAGGGGGAGACAGAAATGTTCTCTCTTATTTTGATGGTAGTTATATGGATGTATATAACTGTTAAAACTCTGAACTGAACATCTGAGATTTGTGCATTTTATAGTATCTTAATTATACTTTATTTTTTAAAATCGCCCCCCAAATTTTAAAACTATAGAGAGTAATCCAAAGTATCAATAGTGATTCCTTTGGGGTACTGGGATTATGCCTTATTTTTTTCTTTTGTTAATTTACATTTTTCTAAATTTTAGTATTTTCTATAATTAATCTATATTATATATAGACTTCCTATTTTCTATACCAATCTTTTGCAGTTTCACAAACATAATAAATGTGGCCAGCATTTACTTTCTGAAGGGGAATTACAGACGATTAAGAGTAGGCCATGAGCTCTCTTCCTAAGCAGGCTGGGGTTCGGGTCAGGAGAAACTGAGAGCCAGTTCAGGTAGGAGCCACACACAGAGACTAAGGGCAGATGAGCTCTAAGCTTGGTGACCCAACTTCATGGGTGGGCAAGTGAGACAGCCTGCCCTCCCTCACTCCTAAATGGGAGAAAACGTATCCTGCCTACTCCAGGGGATTTTCTGAGAGTTAACTGAGCTAGCTCTGGTCTAGAAAGCATTCATTGTCTCAAGCCTATGGACTTCACGTAGCAGTCACTTGTGACACTGGGTGTAAGTATGAAAAAATATCTTTCTCAAAAGTCTTATTTCTCACTTATATAATCCTAAAAGAAGCAACCAGAAAAGCTACACTGGAACAATTCTGCTCTGGCACATCAACTACTCGCATCTTTACCTGTCAGGAGGGTAATAGTGGTTTTGCAATGTGTGAGACAAGCTGTGTGTGTTCAGCCGCTTTTTCTCTGTTTCTTTCCAGTTGTCATCCGTCCATTTTCTCTTGATCTGCTTCTCTTCCTGTTTTCTCCCCACATAGTCAGCATAGGTCTGGATCCGATAGCTTTCTGCATATCTGCTGGTATTGACAGCTATAAGGAAAAAAACAGAAATCCTTATAAAAGATGAGGATGTCACTTAAGAGAGGTGGTCCAAAGAGCCCTGGGCTCAGGTCTGAGCTCTGAGCTCTGACCTCAGCTTTGCCACTTGCAAAACAAGTGATGCTGGGCACATTCTATAAACATTCCTCGTCTGAGTACCCTAACCCTGGAAAAGGTCACTGCCCTCCAATCTCCCTCACAGTGTGAAAGTGCTTTGTAAACTATAAAAATCTATAATGATGTAAGTAAATCACTGACTTTCAAAATATTTGCAGCTAGCATGACTGCTTGAAAATTATTCATTTCCAAGGAAGAAAATGAAAAGAAAACCGCTAGGGAAAACTATCACTATTTTGTTAAAAATGACAAGAAAAGCTTTATGGGCAATAGTGTTGAGCGCTGTGTGAATTACCGAAGGCCTTCTGTATGTCTCTGCCCAGTGTTTTGCATATACAGTACACTTACAAGGGAGGAATCATTTTTACTGATGAGAAAGCAGGATGGTACCTCTGGGATGCAACATCAGGCTGCTCTGACCCTCTCACCAAGGCCCTTCTTGCTGCTCTGACTCTCATTTTGCAACCTGCAAATTCCAGCTATCTCCACAGTACTTGAGACGTGGCTCTCCTCTCATCTGAAAGGCTGTTATAATGCTCTGCTGTGCCTCTGGCGGGAAGGACAGCCTGAAAGCCAGAGCTTATTTTCCCTCTGCCCCCACGTGACTGCTTCAGACTGAGGTCAGACCAGGTTTGGTTTTTGTTTTTCCAGCGCTAAGGATGCTAGGCAAGTGGCTCTACCACAGAACTACATGCCTAGCTCCAGCCCGGTCAGTTCTGTTCTAATCTCACACTTTCCCCTCCATGGAGGCTGTGGCTGGAGCACACTGGTGTGTGGGAGTGAGGGCTGATCGAAGGTCTGGGGTGGATGGGAGCCCACATGCTGGAGCATGCAGTTTGGGCACATACTCTCCCAGCCCACTGCCACTGCCAGAAGTTGTTCCCCATGCTGCCAGTGAGACAGTAAGAGCCCTGCCAGCAGTGAAAAGTGGATTGTTATGTGGTCAGGGGCAGACCTCATACCTGGGCAGCTACACCAGTATTAGGATATCAGAAACAGAATCTGTATACCCAGACCTAGCAAAGCTCTTGGTAGAGTAGTTTTCAATAAATATTATGTGAATGAATGAATGGTAGACAGCAGCCAGTGGAAACAAACAGGCAGAACTGGACAGGGGATTCCAATGTATCAGGGACCTTCAACCCAAGGGAGGGGCAGAAGTGTAAGAAGCAGACATTGCATGTGTCCAACACCCGACACTTTTTAATCTTCAAGTGGACCAGATTTGACTACAACTTCTCAGCACAACAGTGGTTTGTATAGTGTGCCCTAAGTACTTATCCATCTAAAAATAATTTTAAAAAGGAAAAACCATTTCTTTAAAACACAAATTTTCATTAGGAAGTCTGCTCTGATTTTCAAATATTCACTGTACAGTTAAAAAGTAAAAAAGAAAAAAATCCTCTAAATATTAAGGAACTTCCATCTTCTGCAAAGTCCCCCAGATAAGTGGAGTGAGGTGCTGAAACCTGCATGTGCGACTCACGAGGAGATGACATGGTGACGGCAGCCAGCCAAGAGATGAGTGGCTTCACATGTGAATCTATCAACGTGGTCCACAGTGAGCCCCACAGGTCCTACTGGCTGCTGGCAAATAAGTACTTCAGGGATCTCCTTCTTAGCATTTTACTCTTTAGTTTTGGAAGGTTTATTCTGAAGCATGCCCGGAAGAAGGACAGCACTCACAATAATCGCACAAATTTAATTTGGATTACCAAGTGAAAGCGCAGGCTTGGGTCAATATTCCCCGAGACAACAAAAGTGATGACAGGGCCAGGGAGGAGCCAAACAAGCTGTTCAGCAGTGTCCGACTGTTTCCAATCATCCCACTCTGAGCCCATGGGCAAATGCTATGAACAGCTCACTGACATGGCGAGGGATTCATCTGAGCACACTTGCAGTTAGGGTCACTTAAAAGGGGAAACACCACAACCCACTCTTCACTGCTGGCCTTTGCGTGGGGGTAATTTAGCAGCGTTCCTTTAAGTCCCGGCAGCTTTGCAGCTCTCTGCCTTTAATCTAGGATTCAATCTCTGGCTCAAAGCCACACCTCTAATGGATGAATCAGCAAAATGAACTGTCTGTCAGCTGTGTCCCTCAGTGAGTCCAGGTTCCAGTTAGAAGCAGAGTGGAGTGGCCGCTTGGTAACAATAACCTTTCCCAAATATGTCAGGGAAATGATTCAAGGACATCACTTGGTCCTACTGCCGTGTCAAAGTCACTGGGGACCCAAACATGATGGGAATACATCCCATGTCCCTGTAGTCAAGTGAGTTGATTCCTTTCATACAACAATCTCATTCACTCAAGGCTTCACTGGCCTGGCCCACTATCTGAGACACTCTGTACACACAGAAGCATTTAATCTTCACAACCACCACAGGAGGAAGGGATGTTCTAGGGACCACAAAGACGGAAGGACTGAGCATCAGAGAACCTAAACAGCTGCCTGAGGTCCTGTATATAATCTGTATCAGATACAGATTCTGTCTGAAATTGAGCTACAGATTTGTGCTATCTCTAGTGGTGAAAAAAGGCCATTTTAATTAAGTATTGCAGATATCAAAACTAAAAATTAAAGGATAAAAGTATCAACAGAAAAGTGGTAGGTGCAAAGAACTAGGGCTAGGGTTGGTGGGGGAAGTCAGTTACTAAGGGGATGATGGGATTTTGAGGGTGTGGAAGTGTCATGTCTTGATTGCACAGGTGGTTTTACGAACAGATGTATTTGCTGAAGAACACTAAACAAAACAATGTAGTGTTGTCATCTAAAGTGGATCACTTCACATCCTACCTATTCAAAGAGAGTAATTTTATTGTATATAAATTATACCTCAATTATTCTGTGGAATCTGATAAATGGAACAACAAAGGGGCCAACAATAGTCAGGACACTTCTGAAGAATGAGAAGGGGCCTTGCCTTACCAGTTAAAAAAACTAGTAAAGCTGTGGTAATTAAGACAGTATGGTAATGAGGCAGAGATAAGCAAACAGGCCAACAGTATAGATAACCCTAAAAATAGAATTACTGTATCTGTGAAACTTTGATTTTTGAACAGAACAGCCCAGAAATATGAGCTAGAAAAAATAAAAATTGTTTATCCACAGGAAAAGAATGAAATTGGACTCTTAGTCATACCAAGTTGAAAAATCCACTCCAGATGGATGAAGAACTTAAATGTCAGGAGCAAACTTTGAAAACTTGAAAAGAAAATGTAAGTGAGTATCTTTCTGAGCTTGAAGGAGGAGAGACTTTATGAAGATATAGAAAAGGTTAAGCATTAAAAAAATCAGGAAGTTTGGGTACACTGCTATTAAGACTTCTATCCATCAAAAGACACTAACAATACTAAAGACAATCTGTGAACTGGGAGATCTTAATATGATATTGAATAAGCACAGGATGAGGACCAGAATACATACAAATGCCAATAAGTCAGTATGAAAACAACAGAAAGATGGGCAAAAGACATGAGAAGCTTGCATTTTATCTCACAAAGGAAGCAAAAAAAAAAGGGCCAATAAACATATGCAGATATTCAACCTCAAATAAAGGCAAATTATGAGCATGGTAAGATATCACTTTATACCTATTGTGTTGGTAAAAGTTAAAAAGGTTGATAACACTACCCATTGAGAAGATGTGGAGCAACCAGTTCTCTAGTGGCCATATAACCAACTTGAAAACAATTTAGTGTTGTCATCTAAAGTGGATCACTTCACATCCTACCTACAACCCAGCAACTCCATGCCTAGGTATATGTTAACACATAAGAATTAAGTGATAAATACAAGAATTTCTGAGAAAGCACTGAGAGCCAAAAAAGCACTGTAATAGCCAAAAAAGAGGAAGGGTAAAAGGGAGGAAGTAATCAGATCCCTAATGTCAATTAAACAGACAAACGGCAAAACATTCATACAACTGCATAAGAGAAAATATAAGTGAAACAAAGCTATATATAATAAAATGTGTGGACCTTAGTTTAGCAATAGACACATAAGAAATGCAAAGGAATTCCAAGGAATCTACAATATTCTTATTAAGCGCACACACACACACACACACACACACACGATAGAGAATGAAAGACAGGAGGGAAGGGGATATGGGAGTAGAGAGAGGGAGAAGAGAAAGAGCAGAAAGAGAGAAGAGAGAGGAGAGAGAAAGAAGAAAAGAGAAGAGAAAGAAGAGAAGAACACGAATGAACGATCAGCCCATTTCAGGAGATGGGTGGCTCCTGGCGGGGGATCAGGAAGATGAGACAGGAGAAGAACAGGTAGGTGTAATTTATTAGCAGCATTTTAGTTCTTCAGCTGAGTGGTGGTTTTCACAGATGTTCGCCAAATTTTAAACACACAAAAATGTCTAGATTTGTCACTGCTTACCCTGTCCAACTGCTAAGGCCCATTTCCAGCACAGACTAAGTTAGGAGGTCTCTTTAAGACCAGTCACATTCCTCCTGCTTTGGGACCTGCAGGGATATGGAAGAAGAGCCCCTGAGCAGTACATGAGTGTAAATGAGCACAGCTGCTGAGACACCTGATTTCCCAGGCAGCTAAGGGCAGCCCTGCAGTCTGGTTCTCAGATGGCGGGAATCAGTGTGCAGTTGGGGTAGGTGGGAATACTTTAAGAAACCACTGAGCAGTTATACACCATTAGGCCTGCAATGGCTAAATTTTGCCAGCATCCAGTTCTGGAGGTTTAAAGATACTGCTTATATTTCTATTAATACAATGGTTACAAGTAGAAGAGGCATTTAATGGGTATTTACTCTGCCAAACACAGAATACCCTGTGAACATTACTGACTTTAAAGATAAGGAAACTAAGGCTCAGAAATGCCTACTCAGTTGTTTGAGCTGAAAGTTAAACTGAACACTATATTCTTTTCAAGACTGGAAGGACCCCAGATAGAGTCCCTGAGAGGTGACACAGGCGTAAATCTGTCTGCAGAATCATCAGTGTCTGTCCACCTCACCACACACATTTTGTATAAACTCTAGGAGTGTCTGTGCATGCCATGATGTGCTGACCGTCAGTCACCCCCTGGTGTGCCAAGAGTGGCCTCTGCTGCTACACAGACCCAAGCCCTGCTGGCCCCTGCCAACTTGTGTTTAATGTTAACAGGGCCAGCTGCTGACACTCGGCGTGATAGCCTCACTCCTCCCACAGCAGCTGCTAGCTTGGCCCTGCACCACCTGGCTGCCGTCTGGATTTCCACCCTATGCCTTTGTCATTTTTGTTTGCTTGCTTAAATCTGAATAAATTAGATGCAAAAGATTTTTCCTCTTCCATAGAATTTTCTGTTCAGATTTGGATTCCAACAGACCACCTCTCCACTTTTACCACAGAGAATGAAGGGCTGTACCATGCACTCTGCAGGAGAGGTGACAAAACTTTTCTTTTTTTAAAAGAAAAGCACTAAATCCAACACAATGCGAAATCTCTCAGCCCTGATGGTAATGAGGAAGCTCTTCCTGACCTTGGCTGTTACTTCCCCCCAACACATCAGAGGGACTAGGCAGAAACTAAATGAATGCAGGAGTCAGAGAGCTAACAACCAGTGCAACGCAGGCATTTCCAGGTCAAACAGATTAAAAAAGGACAGGCAAAAGGTGACAGCTGTCTGTCAGGCCTCTGCATCCCATGCCTCCCCTGCCACCATGGTCCATCCTCCTCAGCAATGGTTATGTCCTTCCAGAAGGGTGGACTTGCTGACTGGCCTACCACACAGGCCCCCAGGGTCACCTCAGCCCATTCAAGCCCTGCACTTCTGTTCCCCTGTCCCACGTGGACCTCGTCTCCCCAGGAGGGCCAGGCAATCTCTGAAGATAGGGGGTATGCCTCATTCCTTTTTGTAGCACCTGGGTGTACCCTCGTACTTCTGTAGGAGTACAATACACGATAGGCAAGGAAAAGGCAGAAACACAGCTTCCACGTCCCTTAGTGGAACAGACACATACTTACAATGTTTCATTTTAAAACCCTATGTTGAAGCCTTGCGAACAGAGCCTGGATTGCAACAAAAAAGGTGCCTGCTCAGGCTCCCAGCTCTGCTCTAAAAAGAGCAGCTTCCCCTTGGGTAGGAGCCAACATAGCGTAGCACCTCACCTGAGCCAGGCAGTGACACTGGGGAAGAAACGGCCACCACCAGTGACAGCGCAGGCTCAAAGAGGCCAGCTCACTTCCTCCAGTCACACAAGTTGGACCCAGCTTGTGAATCCTTGTTCATTACTCTTGCTTTCGTATCAGGGATGTTTTTCTAACAAAGGGTAAAAAAATTTTTTTAAAGTACTGAGGCTGCAAGAGTCAAACCCAGGGAAAGCAAACTGATGAAGCCCCAAAGAGGACAGAGTGAGCCAGTGAAAGCACGTGGTGAGGACTCCACTTGCTTCCCTTGCTTTCTCGGCGCCTTAGGAGACACTTGGTAAAGGGATTATGGAGAAGGAAGCAGGCTTTAGGACAAGCCCCTACAGCTGCGGGGTACAGGGTGAGACAGCACGAGCAGCCAACAGCACGTACACGCTGTCCATGTACTCTATGCACCAGGGCCTTGTCCTGCGACGGTTGCATCAGTGACGGCTGACAGAAAGCTCAGCGGCACAGCAGGCAAAGGTGACATCCTGGTCCTAGCATCTACGACAGTCATGCCCTGACTTGGCTCTGTCCACATTTTCTCACAACTAAATAAAGACAGGCTGCTGTTTCCTGATCACAGTTCACAATATAGGTCTCCAATTAAGGCCAGTAAGTGGCAGAGAAAACACTTCTTAAAAATGGGGCAAAGGCTGGCATGAAGATAATAGTGATTTGCATTATTTAAAACCCACCTAAAGGAAGCAACAAAGTCAAGTGCAATGCCACAGGTGCTTAGGTCACATAAGCCTGGGTGGGAGATGTCCCACTCCAATCCCGTCGGAGGCAAGCCAGGTGCTTCCCTTTTTCCATAAAATGGGATCTTAACCTGTTTTATAAAGCCATTAGGAAGAGCACAATATTATACAAAGCTTCTAGCACACGGCCTGGGCCAAAGTAGCTGCTTAATTAAAAAGGCTATTGTTTTCTCTCTTTTTTTGAGACAGGGTCTCCCGCTATGTGGTTCAGGTTGGCCTTAAACTCACTATATAGCCCAGAGTGGCCTTGAACTTTCAGCAATCCTCTTGCGACAGCCTCCCAAATGCTGGGATTACAGGCATGTGCCATCACATCCAGTGAGGTTACTGCTTTTAAATCACAATCACAATCACAACTTCAGACAGAGAACTGTGCTTCAACCAGTATAGGACACACTGGAGCTACACTCACCACACTACTATGCAACAGAAATGAGGATGTCCTATCTATCTGGGGCCTGTAAAAACTCACCAAAATACCATTATAATTTAAAACTGAAAAAAAAAATTTTAAAACTGAATGTAATCTAACAGTTTGGACTAGTATATAGTGGCAAGATCTAAACCGTAATGTTTCAAAATTTTACTGAGACCAAAATAGCCATCTGATTTTCATGAACTCTTCAGATTCTACCATAGTCTGCTTTTGAAACATTCATCTCATTCATTCATTCATTCATTCATTCAACAAACACTGGCCTGGGCAGTGTGGTGTGGGTCCTGGAATGTGGTAGAAGGGAAGACACATCCCCTTCCCTTAGGAAGCCCATGATCTAAAGAAGGCATGAAGGAAAGGAAACAGTTGGTAGAAGAGCACTAGGTAGGCAAGAATCTAGGTAAGAAATAACGACTTTGACATCAGTCGGGGCTGAAGTAAAGAAGAGCTAATAAATATTTCACGGCTGATTGTGAGTTGGCCCATGCCACCTGTCTCAGCATTTAATGACGCATGTTACCAAGGAACACTATCGCCAACAACCAGCCTGCTGGCTTTTTCTCTTTATTGCATGACGATAAGCTGAAAAGTTAATTAAAAATAAGGCTACTAATATTAAATACTCGTGATCCATCAAGAACTATGTTAAATGCTTTACAGACAAATATATTTAATTTTTGTGTGTGTTTGTTTAAGACAAGGTCACGCTGTGTAGTTTATACTGGCCTTGAACTCACTACATAGCCCAAGCTGGCCTTCAACTCATGGCAATGCTCCCGCCTCAGCCTTCCAAGTGCTGGGATTACAGGCATCCTCCACCATGCCCGGCTTACATTTAATTCTCAGTTACTCATTGATTCATCTACCCATTCACTCATCAACTAACAAACCGTCTTCTAAAACTAGACAACTGAGGCAATGAGAGTGAATCAAAGACATAGTTCTGTACTTACTGGGAGGAGAAAACTAGTGCACAGAAAACTATACGAGGGGCAAGGAGAGGGTGCATGGACCATCACCCGTGTGCTAAGGTGGGACAAGAGGGTTTGCCGTAGGGAACTGATCAAGTGGAAGACACAGGGCAATGTCTTCTAAGGAAAGGCAGTGAGGGCTGGAGAACTGACAGTGCAGAAAATGCTAAAGATAGACTCTGCAGTGAGCAGTCTCTGAAGGAGGCAGTAATCTGGAGCTGAGGAATCGGAAGACCAGACTAGTAACACCCAGAGAAGGGAGCTGGAGAAGAGCCCACAGGAGGCTGGAGTGAGGGGCTGCATGTGCAAAGGTAGGACGGGGAGAGCCGCTGCATAGTCAGACACCCTCTTAAGATCTGGGGAGACCAGCCTGAGTCAGTAAATTAAGTGGGACAGAAGGGGTGGTGGTTAGTCAGGACAGAGGAGGTAGGGAAGGAACGGATGGCCTGTCCTCGGAGCTCCAGCACGGACAGTGTGCATTTGTATCACCTAGGGACTGGGGTTGGGAGACTAGGGGCATGGCTAGGTATGGAGGGGATGGATGTGGCTCTGAGGTACTGGGAAACATCCAATGTAAATGTGGGGTGGAAAGAATCTGTCTGGGAACTACTATCACATTTGAGCCCAAAGAAAGGGCAGATTGCTAATGGAAAAGGAATAGGGTGTCGTAGTTTATACCTAGATATCCCCCTGAAGCCTCTTGCATTCATAGCTGGGGCTTCTTGAGAGGTGACTGGGTCATGAGTGTGTGATACTCATCAGCCAATGTGGTGTTGTGAGGTGAAGCCTGGCTGGAGGAGGTGGTCACTGTGGGCATGGCCCGGAAGGGTCTATCTCTCTTCCTTCTCCCTTGATCCCTCTCTGCTTCCTGCTGCCATGCCATGAGTTGTCTGTCTTCTTTGATGCCCCTCTGCCATGCTGCCCTGGCCTTGAAACTAGACAACTATGGACTAAAACCTCTATAAACTGTGACCCCAAATAAACCTTCCCTCCTTTGAGCTGTGGGTGTTGGGTACTGAGTCACAGCACTGAAAAAGTAACTAAGATACAGGGTGAGGAAAGAAGTGTTCAGAGGAACACTATCATTTAACCAGAGCCTTGCTGGGGAAAAGCAGGCAGCAGAGCCTGTCAAGTCACAGCCTGAACAGGAGAACACAAACCTAGGAAGTAGGTATTATACAATTCAAGCAACACTGCCTTGGGAAGGACAGGTCTGTGCATTCAGCCACCAGGCACGGGGAGAACGCTGCTTGCCAGAAGGCCACTAGGGGCACTGCAGGAATAAGCTGGAGGCCAGGACAGTGAGAAAGCCCCCAACAAGGGTAAGGACTACAAGAAAGATCTTGAGAGAAGGTGAAATGGGATGGTGGGAGGTCTTCTGTAAGGATGGAGGGTACTCAGCAGGCTTTCATACTGCTGGGGAAAGCCGGAAGGTGAGCAGGGGGAGAAGGGCTAAATCCAGGGCTCAGGGAGGAGGAAACAGGATCTAGCACTGATGAAGGAGGCACAGAAGGGAGGTGTATGTGCAGAGGTCCACTAACATGGGGCTGGATGCTGCAGCTGAAGATGGCTGCTTCATGGGTGAAGGGCTGGGTGTCCCCGTGAGCACAGGCTGGAGCCTGGGAGTACAGCAGGAGTAGATAAGGCCATGGAGCTGATAGTGACTAGGACCCTGCCAGAGACAATGACGTTCAGTTCAGTGCTACCAATCA
Organism: Dinomys branickii; assembly: GCA_004027595.1. Lineage (NCBI taxonomy): Eukaryota > Metazoa > Chordata > Mammalia > Rodentia > Dinomyidae > Dinomys > Dinomys branickii. The sequence continues at coordinate 146,602 of PVLD010000359.1, read as the reverse complement.
GTGTGATGCTCTTTATCAACTCAAAACCCCCTCCCCACAATGTAAGTAGCAACTCCATTCCGATAGAGGAGAAAAGCAGCTAGGAGGTGGAGCGAGCCGCCAAGGGGCAAAACTGGTATCAGTGGGCTTTGAGAACCAAGCCTCTGACTCCCTCAACACCGCAGCTGCCCCAAAACCGAGCTCCACAAAAGGGTGCAGCTGACAGGCCTCCTTCGGAGGAAATGAAGAAAGTAGAAAGGAAGGTGGAGTCAGGTAGGCACAGACACTGCAGGAAAAAGTGTACAACTGTTACTTTAAAAAGCTTTGTTTTCTAGACAAAACACACAACTTAAAATAGGGTGTAGGAAGCAATTCCACGCTTCACAGTCTTGAGGGACTTGACAGGCAGCTGAAAGACCTAAGCAATTTACAACGTTCTTCACACTTCATGGGAGAACATTAAGATTGATGTCTCAACTACACAAGAATAATTTAAGGTAAAATCAAAGATCTCCTAGATCATGTGAAATCACACATTTTAAATGTCAAGAACACTGAATAAATTCCACTCCAGGGAAGCCTGACTGGTTCACGTTTTAGTTGTGCTATTCTATAGCAGTATCTTTAAGGTCTGCTTTCATACTTGAGCTGAAGGTGTGTAAATTGTTAGGAATCATGGTTTCTAGGGAGGTCACTAGGTACCAGGTGCTATATCATCTCTAATCCAATATATTACCATGTAATACCCTATCACGTCAATATATTTTCTTTCATCTCTAATCTTTCTTTGGACAGACAGTCCTGTTTTGAATGTAACTGAACTGCCTCAGAGAGGTTGAGTAACTTGCCTGGTGTCGCAGTGCTAGGGTGTGGTAAACAGCTGAAATTTGACCCAGCACTGGCAATGTTCCCCTCCACACAGTATTCCTTTCTTGCTTTTTTGGCAGGGTACAGCCCTGTTCAGTACTAGGCTTTACATTGCAATGGCATCGTCAAACAATGCCTACTTTATAATGGGTAACTCACTTTATGTTTTCTGTTCTGCTTCTTTTTCCTTCCCTTCTTTTTTTTTAAATGCTGGCATCAACCAGGCTGAATTTCCTGCCCCTCTAATGGGCCCTGACCCTAAGTACGAAACATCCCTTAGTGCACTGACATCTACCATTCAAACCAGCATTTCTGTGCGATGATACTTTGTGTTCTAAGAGTTTAAACAACAAAGGAACTTTTAGGACACATCCTATTCAGGGCCTGAGTGTAACTGCACTGCTGGTTCCAGGTTGGGGATCGGACCTCAGTCACATTCAAGCAGGGCTCTTTATCTGGACTAGTTCTTGCTAACAATGCTTCTGCTGCAATGCCTGGTACTAACACATCCTAGACATGAACACCCACCGAGGCATCCAGATGACATTTTTGCCTGCAGCAAGTTGTTGAGCTGCTTATGAAGCATTAGATCCGCCCTAATATTTGTGATACTGTGATGAAACAAATGTTCACCATCATTTTCTATTTCTCGTAACCATGTGTGCAAAAAAGGCCTGAGCAGCAAGTTTTAAGATTTAAAGGTTTTAGGAGCCAAAACCAGACTCACTCAATGCCTCTCTGTGGATATTTTGAGGTCATTTTCATTTGATAAAATAATTTACTTATCCCTCACGACTCGGCCTAGTCATTAACCAACAGAAACAAAGAAGGAGAGGAAGTAAAGAAAGAGTAGCAACTTTCTCTATAGGTTCTTATCAGCCAAGAAGGCATGAGCTGGCTCACCTGCAAGGTGAGTCATTTCCCTGGGGAGGTAGGGTGCCAGCCACCAAAGGCAGCCTCTCCCAACCAAAAGGGCTGTAGTTGGAAGAACTCTAGAAATTCCCTTAAAATGCCTGACTGCAGCTCCCTCTCACTCCATGCGCTCCTGTTGGTCCCAGCACCTTCCACTGGGACTAAGAGCACTGTCCCTAAGCCTGCCTTTTTCCTGTCCCCCTACATCAAGCATCCACACTCACCTCCCTAGCAGCTTCAGGCCACCCCACACATGATCTGTCACCCCCAAAGGTTTGGAAATCAGCAGCACAGCCTTCCTTCACATTAGGCCAATAGCCTTCATGCTGTCTTGAAGCCCATCCTGGTCCTGTGCTTTCCATCCTCAGTGGAGGAAGAAGAGTCTGATAAGAAAGGGGATGAAATCTCTTCAGACATTGGGACAGTGACACTGACCAGAAACATCTAACCTCAGAAAAGAAAACACAGAGTCACACGTTTCCAAGGGAAATCAAGACTGAGGACAGTGGCTTCATTTTCTCTATCATTTTTATTCATTGTCTTTGATAAGACAATGTGCCTGACAACTAATTTACTTCATTAGAGGCTTGTTTGTAACTATACTCTAAAACCCTAAGGATTATCAAACACTCTAAAAAGGTGGTATGAAATTGAGTGAGTTATTATTTTGACTTTAAAGTCCCATCTGGCTGGGTGTGGTGGTGCACACCTGTAATCCCAGCACTCGGGAGGCCGTGAGGCAGGAGAATCATTGCGAGTTCGAGATCAGCCTGGGCTATAAAGTGAGTGCAAGTCCAGTCTGAACCACAGAGCAAGACCCTGTCTCAAAAAAACAAAAATTAAAAAAAAAAAAAAATAAAAAATTAAGTCCCATCTGTCTTGGCACTTAACACTATGATTCTACACTAGTATTATTTTTTTCCTTTTAGGTTACCAAATCCTTCCCCTCCCCTCTTCATAATTTTAGGAAGGCTACTGCACTTCTTTATTTGCTTCTTCCTTAAGTACTTTATCTGTTAGATGCAGCAGTTGCTGCCAACATCAGACCTACAGGCAGCATTCGGGTCTGGACTAGGACACACAAAGCTGCCAAAATGAGATGAACCATACAGAGTGACATTTTTCTTGAGTCAAACATGTACGTACACGGCAGCAGGAGGGAAAAAAGACAGGAGAGGGGAAGACAGAGGGACTAAGAAGAGAAGAAGCCAGGAGGTAGAGAGACAGGAAGAGCAAGCTTTTCCCTTTCGTAGGGGCCACGGGAAGGTAGCAACTTCCCAAATCCAGAGAATTGACAAGTTCGTTGCCACTCTTGCATATGAAAAAAATCTGTGAAATTTTTTGCCAGCAGGAGAATAACATTTTTTTAAAATAGTGATATTTGCAGCTAGGCATATAGCTTTGAGATACATACCTGCTTAGCATTCACCAGACCCTAGATTTCATCTCCAGCAACACACACACACACGTACACACACACTGTTCAGCCTTCCTATCTCACACTATGAATTTCCCTAAATTGTTACAAACATTACTTGTATTTTCTAGACCTAAAGAGAAGTTCATGTAGGTCTTTTTGCATATTTAGACAGCCAATGAAAAACCAACTATATAGATTAGAACAGTCAAGCCTGATTTTATATGTAAAACATTAATGGCAAGTATAATAGTGCTATACCTGAAAATACTTTTGAATATCCTATAATATAGTATGTTAAAATTCCCAATGACCCAAAGGCTTCCAACAATGTCAAATACTCAATATGAAACTAAGAAACATCTCCTGACAGTCATGAATTACGGAGCTGTGGAAGGCAGGCTGGACCCTGCCCTCTTGAGTTATTCACAGAACCGCAGCTTTCAGGCTCCTGTGTTACTCTGTAATCCACAGCAGTGGTTTGCCATGAATGACTCCATTTTGATTACAAGTGCCAAAGTAAAATAAATCTTATTTGTATGTCTGAACAATCACCATATGTCCAGTTCAATCATAAAACACAAACTAATAAGTGAATAACTTATTTAGGCTAATAAAAATTACCATCTGTGAACCTATCAAATTAAATCAGGGGCACAGGGTATATCTAACCACATCAGAGAAATCAGGTACTTGAGCTTATTACCCTCTCGACCACAAAGAAGGAGGGTACCTCAATCTGGCACAACAGTAAGACCAATCTGTCACCTGGTCATTTGTCACCATCCTTGCCCAGGGGGATCACCACAATGACAAATGTCTGACTCTGTCCCCAGGCTTCAGCATAGCACAATTTTTCCTATGTATGCTGCTGCCCAGGATGAACTGCTGTCATCAGGATACACGCCTTGACAGTTCTGCCATTGGGTCGTTAACCCCTTATCTGGCCAGCGACAGTAACTTGGCATTTGCATCAGCTCTTTCCCTTTGCTCTTTGTACTGCCTTTTTAATTCCTGTGGCCATCTTAGCTTTTTCTCAGCCTTTCTGTTAGTTGTTCTCTTAGTTACTTTCTCCTCATTGCAGAGGCACAGTACCCCCACCCACAACTTAAGGAAGGAGAGGTTTATTGTGGCTCACAGTTTATAGACATTTCAGTCCATCGGCAGGTGGCTCCAAAGGCAGGTGGCGTGGCACAGGGGCATGGCAGGTGTCGGGAAGCAGAGGGAGGGAACAAGGGAGGAAGGAGGGAGACAGACTCTTCCAGGCCACGCCCCCAGCGACCCTGCTCCTCAGCCAGGCTTCCCCTCCCAACACCACATTTACCCATACACTCATCAGTAGACTAATCTGAGGAGTATCACACCCCCACGATCCAATCACCTGCCAAAAGCCCACACACAAGCACGCGAGGTTTGGGGGACATCTAGAGATAAACCCTAACACCTATACCTCTATCACTGTGGGAAGGGTGGTATGTGATTTGAGTGTTTTTATATTACTCAACAGATGAGAACAGAATAAAAGTGCATGGGATTGCCATGGTCATGATCACCAAGTGACACCAAGAGTACCCAGTGAATTAAAGCCAATGAAATTGATACAGCGTTTGAATTTAGTGTTATTCAATAAATTCTGACATCATGGAAAGACACAAATGGAATGACCTGTGTAACAGCACGACTCAAAACAACAGCAGGATGTTTTCTGACTGATAATGGAGCCCTTGAGGATTTCAAAGGGTAGTCTCCGTGTTTGCCCCCAAAACGCACTGCCATCCTGTAAGTTCTAAATCTGAAGTCCCATAGCGAATGCCCTAACATAAATGGTTTTACACCATGCTTAATGAATCAATTTGCTTATAATGCCTTTGCATGTTTTTATGCTGATTGTAATAAAGAAAATTAAAAGTTATCTAATAGCAACTTCCATGGGACCCAACTGTAAAGCTCCACAAATTGTGTTCTTCCACGGAGCTTCCACTATTTTCACAGATAGTGCACTATGCTCTATGCCAGGTTAGGATGGCAATTAAGGCCTTTACCAACAGGAAGACCAGACTTGGCTTGCTTCTCAGGTTAAGCAGATCTCTTCTGTCTAAACCAAATTAGCAGCAAAGAGGTATATGGCTACAGATTCTCCTGCTATAGTACACCAGTAGAATAGTCCATGGTTCTGAATGACACAGTTTTGGCTAATGCATCTGATATGAGAGTCAACTACGCTGTTTTCACCTCAGAGTAATATATAAACGAGAAGAGATAGCAAGTATTAAAGTAAAGGCAGAGGCATGAAATATAAAAAAGAAAGTTGGCTTGCGAGGTCAGGTTATCTACTACTGCACAGTCAACAGCTGATAAAGGGCTTTTTAAAAAGGAGGCACAAAAGCTACCAACTCGCAGGTAACCAGGCCACCACTGTTAGAGCAGGTCTGGTGAGCATCCCAGGCAGGCAGCTTGCTAGTACATGCTGAGTCATCCTTCTTGTGCTCACAGCTGATCTCCTCCCTTGCACATACTCTCCCTACTGCAATGCTCTTAGGAAAAAGCATGAATTTGGACACAACTACCTATGTGCACCCTGAAGAGCCATCCCAGGGACAGAATGCACACATGACTGGGACATGGCTTGTCATGGACTCAAGTGAGGGTGCAAGTACAATACAGTACTGTTTCCAAAAAGTCCACAGACCCTGTGCTCAGCATACTAGAAATCTTACTCACATGCTACTAAAAAGCTTGATCATGTCAGAATTTACAAGACTTTAAACATCCTCTAAGAAGAATAGTGCAGTGGAAAGCACTCGCAACCCAAGGGCAGCCAGTCTGTTGCTGGCCTGCCTCTTCCCCTCTCTAAGCAACTGTTACTTTTGAACTGAAGGACTTTCTGCAGCTAGTTCCAGGACAGCGCCTAAGGCTGGTACTGCAACACAGTGGACATGTGTGGGAAGATTCAAGTTGAAAACTGCCTTTAGCCAAAATTAACCTTGAAAATTCTTCACCGAGGTGCTGCAAGGAAGATGTGCCACACGTCTCTGAGAGAATCCAACGTATAGAACCTGTTCTTCCCTCACACACCAGAGGGAGAAGACAGCTCGCATGTGAGCGCCATGCAAATAACACACACACACACACACACACAAACACGCGCGCGCGCGCGCGCGCGCACATGGTTTAGAATCAGGAGGATGTGCGCTATAAGATGAATGTGAGAACTGATATTCCACGGGAAAAGCAGATCCACATCTCCCATCTCATCTCCAACTCAGCCAGACACATATTTCCACTGAATGAAGTGATAGGCAAAACCAGTCTCACTACATTGAAAATATTTGCCCACCACAAGTAAATCTGAATTCAGTCAAGTTTACATGATGCACTGCCATGTAGTACCAAGTGAATGTAAAAACCATGCCTTTGTGTCTCTCCTCTGATCACACGTTCCCAAACTTGTCCTCTGAAGACAAGGAATATTCTTAGTCATTGTGTCAGCAGCACAAAACACCAAATGCAGCTATTTCTGCTTGCAACAGCCCTGTGCCTGCAATTACTATAAGCTACTGAATAACCAAGGCTCAACTTCCCAGAGAATGGACTTTAATTGAGATCAGAGAAGAAAGGTTAAATAATTAATCTGGTAATTTAAAACACTTTAGTATTAAAATACAATTAATATAATAAAGATAAGAATTTTTTAAATTTGCAAGAAGGGTTTAAATAAAACACAAGACTACAGAGAATATTCCAACTTGTCCTCCTGCCCTCTCCTTCACCCCACACTACTTGATTTCCTTTGGTGTCAGAGGTACTTAGCAGTAGCAGTTTAGGAATAACCTGCTGCCACAGAACAACTCTGTAAATATTAGCTGAATGGATATTAGCTCATTCTCCTGGTGGAGTGTGAACATCAGAAGCAGGGACCCTCACCTTCTCAGCTGCATAGTGGTGAAGGTAATGTCCATACAGAGCAGTTTATACAAGTCAGTCTGTTTTCTTGGTACATGAATAACACTCAGGAGCTGTGAAGACTTCTCGAGATCAAAGCATCCTCAGCAAAGAGGTCTACTGACTGATTATTAGTGGATGTTCTAGCTAAATGAAGCTAGGCTTAGTAATCTACCATTTCTTGTACAAAAATGATCTAATGAAAAAAATCTGAAATGAGAGCTAATTTTAAATGCACAAAGATGTTAAAAAAATTTAAGCTACATTTTAAAGACCAAAAATGCTTATGTTCAACCCAGAGGAACAGCTAAGTCATGCTATTCACATTCATTAAAAATTATGCTTTCCAGGACGGAATAACCAACAATAACACAATCCAATTCTCTGGCTAGTTGTGTGTGTGTGGGAGGGAGTGAATGCCTATCTCATGGGTTACGGAATTGATTCATTCAACAGATATCTGCTGATCAATGACTATATGCCTACTATTTTCAGTGCTGAGAATACTCTTAGAATAAAAATCTTTGGGTGGTGGTTTATGGGCATGTTCACTTTGAGATAATTCATTGAGTAGTACCACTATATAAACATTTTTGCATATAAAATTTTAATTTAAAAACTTTACTAAAAAGCAACAAAATGGGGAAAAAAGCATCAAGAAATATCATGTATAAGTACAAGCTTCCTCTAATGAATGTGATCGTTACATATATTTAAATGTACCAATGAAGTTTAAAAAAAAGAAACAGCAGCCTAACCTCATGGTGTTTACATTCCAGTGGTAACACATACTAAAGAGAATGCACAATACAATTATAGTGCTACAGGAAAAACAAAGGCAGCGAGTGCCGAAGTGAGGGCTGCAATTTTAAATAATGTGGACATGGAAAGCCTTATTGATAATGATACCAACCAAAAATATAGTTAAAACCGAATTTCAGAGAAATAACTAATCATTTTTTTAGAGTAAGTATATTCGTACAATATTTGGAACACAGTTAAACTTTTTAAGGGAAATCTGGCAACCATGCTTACTGATAAATTAGCATTTGAAAAAATTTATCCTTAGTGGATTAAATGCTTAATGCTTCTAATTAGGACATCCACACCATAATCTATAATACTTGATAGCTCTAATTAGCAAAATAAACTGATAGCTCTGACTATGGGAAAATGTCATTTAGCACAGTAAAATACACCAAATTAAGAAGTATACAACCGGGGCTGGGGATATAGCTCAGTGGAATAAGCGCTTGCCTGGCAAGCACAAGGTCCTGAGTTCAATCCCCAGTACCATCAAAAAAAAAAAAAAAAAGTATACAACAAATTCACAGAAATATGTGCAAAATATAAAGCCCCTGGTTAATTTATCTAAGCTTCAATTTCTTCCATGAAATGAAGGAGGAAAATGGTACTTGTAGTTCACAGAGTTGTGTAAGGATTTCAGAACAGTGTCTATTATCTAATAACTAGTGGCTCCCTCAATGTTAGAAATGAATAATGATCATATAGGTATCCTTACAAATCAGTAAGAAAAACAATTCATAAAGGCATAGCCAATTAAACTTCTGAAACTAATTCTAGTGCTCCCTTTGGCAACACATACACTAAAATGTGAATGATATTTTTGCATAAGGTTACACAAATGCAAAAGCAATCCATGTTTTGAAAGAAATCATCAATGGATGCTAATGCTGAACTGGATTTTCAAAATCTGAAGGTATTATCCATACTGTACTTATTTCTTACACAGGGGGAAAGCTACCAAGGAGAAGCCTGAGGTCATCATTTAACTAAATTATCACAGAAAACATCAGCAAAAATGGAACAAACTGGTATCATGTGCATCTTGGTGTGATGTGTTGAAAAGAGCATGATACCTGCTAGTGCTTCTGCCAAATGTGCTCATCATGAGATGATCAGGTAAATCTAAGCTGAAGGACAGGTGTTGCAAAACAACTAGTCTGAACTCTTCAGAACAATGTCACTCTTATGCTGGAGGCATAGTTCAGAGACAGAGCAATGCTTAGTATGTGGAAGGCTCTGGGTTCATCTCCAGCAGCAAGAGGGAAAAAAGAAAAACCTGGAAGGCATGGTGCTGTGTCCCTATATAATCCCAGCATTCTGGGAAGCTGAGGCAGGGAAATTATAAATTTGAGGCCAGTTTGGGGAATTTAGTAAGACTCTTACAAAATACAATCCTGAAAAAGGGCTGCAAATGAAGCTTGGTGGTAGATACTTGCCTAGCATGTATGAGGCTCTGGGTTCAATCTCTAGTAACACATACGCAAAGTTACTGATTTGGGGAGGAGGAGAGGGAGAGGAAAAGCTTTATTCAATAAATGTGACTTACTGTATGGTCATTAAGTAATTTGTTCTTTGGCTATAAACAAACCAATTTATTTAAAATGTTACCACAGATGCTAAAGCAATTTTTTATCAACCATTTTCATATGAAAGAATATTTAAAAAGGACATAAATTTTAAACCCTAAACTCTACCCATCACATAAGATATCAAATAGACAGCAAATTATGATGATAAATGTCTTCATTATTATTTACCACCCACAAACAGTAAAGCATATCGATACATGCCTATAGTCCCAGCTACTTAGGAGACTAAAGCAGAAAGACTGCAAGTTTGAAGCCAGCCTGGGCAACACAGCAAGACCTTGTCTCAAAAGAGAAAAAATCAAAAACAAAAATACCACAAACAGAGAGGCTCTAAAACTTGGTTAAGGGCTGGTGTTATATCTCAGCAGCGAAAACACCTGCGTGGCAATCTTAAGGTCCTACATTTGATTCCCAGTACATACAAACAAATAAATAAACTTGATTAAATAAAACCAATATTCAAGAACACTGAAGAAACGAGAGCTTTATTGGAAATAAGGAGAGGTGGACAGTTCCTGGACTTCAAGTGGAGTCCTGAGTGGGATGGCCACTGCAGCCCTTTGTCAGGGGTATGGAGAAACATTTTTATTTGTGATATTAGCTGTCACACCCAGTGGGTAGGACAAAATGTACTAGAATACATTACAGAGACTTTTGTAGCTGAAGCAAAACATATAAGCTGCTCTTTCGGATAAAACCATGTTTTGCATAAATAAATATATTTCAAATGTGTTTTCCAATTTTTCAAGAGGTTTGCACACATTTGAACACAGGGATTCACACATGTGGGGCATGTGCTCTACCATTAAGCTTTGTTCCCACCCCTATTTTTCTGTTCTGGAAGGAATAGACACCTTGGTTTGAAGTTGAAGAATCAACTTGTGCTAAAATATTCGTAATAGTTTCCTCTCAGGGTACAGTTCTAAATCCTCACCGAGAGCAAACAAAACTATCCCAACAAAACAATGTCAAAAACAATTGGTGGCAATGTTCCTATGCAGAAAGAGTCCGAGCACATCCAAAATTGGCTGACTTGCTCTGCTGCCAAGGTGTGTCTAGCACCTTCTGCTGAGAGAGAGAGAGAGAGAGAGAGAGAGAGAGAGAGAGAGAGTTCAAATAAACTGCAACTAACCTGTAGAAAAGCTAAGAATTTCAGAATCTCCTACACTGTAAAATGCCATTCAGAGAAGCTCTTTCCATCAATACATACACAATATACCTAATTCGCCCAGTTTGGAATTTCTCTATCATTTTCACAAATTCTAGGGGAGGCCAGCCTAAGCTACAAAGTGAGTTTCAGGCCAGCCTGGATTGCAGAGTGAGACCCTGTCTCAAACAAAACAAAACAAAACACATTCTAGGGGAAAAAAGAAAACAGGGAAAGCTACCTACTTATCTATTAATTAAGTGCATCTATTGAATTATAAATAACACTGGGTTTTATTCAAACCTTTTTAAAGGCTACAAATAAAGGAAAAGGACTATTTGGGGCTGGAGGTATAGCACAGTGGTAGAGCTCATGCTTAGCATGCATGAGGTCCTTGGCTCAATCTCCAGCACCACAAAGAAAAAACATTATTAATCTTTATGATTTAAAAAGAGAAAAAGATTCCTACAATAATGATACTATATGCTGTTTGCACATGCACATCTGGTTTACCTCACTTATGAGTACGGTCTCTAATTGTGACCATTTGCCTATAAAAGGCCCTAGATTATCTTTCTTTACAGCTGAATAATATTCCATTGTGTAAAAATGCCACAATTTTTTAATCCAGTCCTCTGTGGATGGACATTTGGGTTGTTTCCATGATTTAGCTATTACAAATCATGCTGCTATAAACATGGGTGCACATATATCACAGTGATATGCTGTTTTCAGATCTTCTGGGAAAATACCCAGAAGGGGGATAGCTGGGTTGAGTGGGACCTCTAGGCCTAGGTTGCTGAGGAATCTCCAAACAGATCTCCACAGTGGTTTCATCAGTCTGCATTCCCACCAGCAGTGCAGCAGAGAGGTGAGAATACAGATGGGGAGGTATGAAGGGAGACTGCTCAAGGGTAGAGAGCAATCGGGATGAAGGGAAGGAGAGGAGGAAGGGGGGACAGCTGAGTATATATGTATGTATGTGCGGGATGGCTGACATGGTTGCACTGTTGTCTCATGTCATATTGATGTGGGAAACAATCGGTGATTCGTTGTTTGATCAACCTTGTATGTCTATTTGTATTGTCCTGAGTATACACTTTGAAGCTACCAACGTGTAATACAACAACCATTATTGATCCCCTGGCACCTGTAGTTTGGTTTTTGTACTGTTCTTGTGCTACTGTGTGTATGTTTGTTAGTGCTTTTGTTCTTTTACTTTTAAAATAAAAAAAAATAAAAAATAAAAACTATTAGATAATTGTACAGAATAAAAAAAATAAAAAGAGAAAAAGAAATCACAAACTCAGACAAAACACTTAACAAATAAAGACTGGGTACAATGGTACATACCTGTAATACAAGCATTTAGGAGGCTGAGGCAAGAGCATACACAGTTCAAGACTAGCCTGTCCCACAAAGCAAGTTCAAGACCAGCCCTCTAATATAGCAAGACCCTGTCTTAAAAAGCCAATCATCTGGGTGTGGTAGTACATGCCTGTAATCCCAGAACTTGGGAGGCAGAAGGATCGCTATGAGTTCTAGGTCAGTCTGGGCTACATAGTAAGTTCAAGGCCAGCCTGATCTATATAGGGAATGAGACTCTCTCACTCACAAACAAACAACAAAACAAAAACACAACAAGGAAACGTGAACATCCGGGACAGGTGGGTTCTTAACTTCTTACTTTGTTTTTCCAAAGCCCACTCTAGGGTCTCGGAGCTTAAGTCCAGGTCTCTACCCCTTAGCCCTCTACTGGACAAGGACAGGAAACACACACAACAGGCCTGCCAGTCACCACCATATCTGTGACATTTTGTTTGTAGTACTGGATATTAAACCCAGGGCCTTCGTATTGAGCCATGTTCTCAGTTCCCTTTTTACTTTTTGAAACAAGGTCTCACTAAGGCAATAAGTTGCCAAAGACTGAGCTTGAACCTGAGATCCTCCTGTCTCAACCTCCCAGAGTTTTGAGATTATACCCTTGTGACGCCATACCCAGCAGCCATGGTTGGTCATGCAGACAAATCTATCACATGGTGAAGCCTATTCTTACTTGTGCTATACCAGAGCGAAAGGAGGAAAGAAAAGAAAAAGTATCTACCAAACCACCAGAAAATGTTTCTGAGCCACATTTGCTTTTCAGAAAAGAACTGAACCACAAAGAAAAAAAATATTCACCAATATTGAAAGTTCTGTATGACATTCAAACATGGGATTGCTCAATAAAGGTAGTTTCTAGATCCTTTCTACTTTAGGAGTCCTATGAACCCCAAATGCAGATCATAAGTTCCTATCTTTCTATTATTATCTCCATTCTATGCTGGTGTTTCCTTTATATTACACATTAGTCTTCACATAAAAAATGAAATTAAAAACTCACAATGGGCTTAAATACTACCCTGGGTTGCTTATCTCCATGAGGTGGTACAGACTTACAAGTCCAAGGTCTCTACCGTCCGTTAAAGGTCAAGGATGCAATAGGCAGGCCTGCTCTATAAAAGTTCATACCCTGCTCAGAAATGGATGCTTCTATCCACTAAGCACAGGGAAAGAGAGTCTAGACAGATCATCACAGACTTATTCCCACTGTTGAGAAACCTCAAACCACATCCTATGTGATAATTCATTAAGAAAAAAATTGGACTGGGGTGTAATTGGTGGTAGCATCCTTGCCAAGCATGCATGAGGCCCAGCTTTGATCCCCAACACCAAAAAAAAAAAAAAAAAAATTACTTGAAAAGCATTCAAGCAGCACATGAATTCCTACACTGCTCAGTAAGGACAGCTAATAAACAATACATAACACATAATGTAAGCCTGAATCAACGAGTTGAAATCATAACAAAAATATGAGAGAAAATACAGCCAAAAATATGGGCCGAAAATATCTTTGGGTGTCTTCTGCCTCCTGAATGATGAGGTTTAGCAGATTCAAGTGCCTAAAAGGTTAACTGCAGCTAAAAAGTACATTATAAGTGATTTTAAAAAGACTTGTGGGTCTAAAAGTGATTTCCCTCCCTTATTCTCAAAGGCAAACTAAAAAAGCCACTACTTGTGTACCAAATCCAGCAAAACAAACCTTTTCTCTCCCAGCACAGAGGTAAGAACTATCATAGAGCTGAATACTCTGCAAGTGCCAGTCCTCTGCCCAGTGCTGTACCAATAAGCAGCCCCCCAGCTCAGATGAATGCTGAGAGGCCTGGTCTACAGAAGCCAGTGCAAATGGGGCCTCTGATTACAGGCACACTCTCTCTGTACAGATGTCACATGCAGGGTACTGTTTCAGCTTTCTTCTGAAACTCCCTTCTTACACAGGAAGAACCCTTGGATCAGAAAGCCATAGTAAGTCCAATGAATCAAAGGGAGACCTATGGGACTCTAAAACCGTCTGCTCTTTCCTTCTGGCCTTACTGTCACTGGTGGATCTGTTTATCCTTCTAACTTCTAAGGAACTTAATTTGCCAGGCGGGGTAGGTGGGTGTGGCTCAGTCTATAGCACTTGCCTAGCATAGGCAAGGGCCAGAGTATGATGCCCAGGACCTAAAAAAAATTAAAATCGCACTCACCTTGTAGGTTTTTAAAGGTTTTATTTTTTGCTTTTTATAAACTTACTAAGAAGCACTTAAAAATATTTTGAAAACTTTAGCAAGAAAGTATATTATATAAACTATTCGTAAAAAATATATATGCCTTTTTTAAAAAACCAGTACTGGAGACTGAACCCAGGACCTTTGCACTGAGCTACATCCTCAGCCCTTCTTTTCATTTTTTAATTTTGAGGCAAGGCAAGTTGCTCAGTGTGGGCTGGAATTTGTAATCCTCCTGCCTCAGCTTCCCAAAGTACTGGGAATACAAGTGTGCACCACCATGCCTGGTTCCCAGCCCTCTTTATTATTTTATTCTGGGAAAGGTTTTCATTAAGTTGCCCAGGCTGGGCTCAGATTTGTAATCTTGCCTCAGTTTCCTGGGTAGCTAGGATTACAGGTGTGCAACATACCTAGCCACATATACCATATACTTTTACCTAAGCTATGCTTTGACCTCTCAAACTAGCTGTTAATCTCCTAAGAATATTCCCCTCACTTCACACTTATCCCAAACTTTTGCTGGCCACGACTGTGCCAGTCTCCCTAGCATCTCGTGAACCTCGGTCCCCACAGCTTCTGTACTATGGCTGCCCCAGGTGTCTGCATCCCTGATCAGGTTGGCCAGGCTCTCTCTGGTCTCTGAACCTTTGGGAAAAGTGCTCCATCTTCCTGGAGCACTCCACCCTGTCACAAAACTCATTCCCATTCGTCTTCCACCTCTTGGCATAATACTCTCTTTCCTAGAGGGGCCTAGCCTGACTCCCTAGAGTAGGGCAATGTCTGCCCTTTCACACGGCACTGCCCATGCTTTATTGGACACACTTGTCTCTCCCCGTAGACTGTAAACTCCATGAGGCAAGCATCTCATTTGGTCCCCATTGTACCTTCAGTTTTTTTGTTTTTTTTTTCCTCGAAATACCAAGAGTTAAACTCAGGACTTTGCGCTTGCCAGGCAGTCACTCATTTCACTGAGCTATATCCCCAGCCCATGTACCTTCAGCTCTGACCTCAGTGCCTAGCATGAATACACTCATTCAATAATCATTTGAGTGCCTCAAGTGCATCAACAACAGTTCTAGGCACTGAGGATGTACCACAGACCTCTGACACTACAATGGAAAATAAGGTACTTGTGGGGGCAGAAGAACAGACAAAATGAAAAATGAGTCAGTATTCTGCAGAACAGGAGAACAAGGAAAGGGCTGGGGATGTAAGAGTTACCTTTAAATAAAATGATGAGGCACAGCACCATTAAGAAATTCTGAACAATCCCTTGACAGAGGTGAGCTAAGGGAGCGTGACTCACTGAATACCTGGACAAAAAGCCTTTCCAAGACACAAAGAACCCTCACTGGTGATGCCACAATGCCTCCCTCTTTGATGCTCTGGGCATTCCCTAAATGACTTAACTAAGCGTAAAGCTTTTTTAGAACATTACTTCCACCACTGTTCAGCTGGATAAAGAGCTGCTAAACTAGGGGTGGTGGTACACACTTGTAATCCCAGATACTTGGAAGAGTGAGGCAGGAGAATCCCAAGTTCGAGGCCAATCTGGGCAACTTAGTGATACTGTTTCAAAATTTAAAAAACCAAAACAAAACAAAACAAAAAAAACCCAAAGGGTAGTGAATATAGCTCAGCAGTAGAATACTTGTTGCCTAGTGTGTGTGAGAGGCCTTGGGTTTACTCCTCAGTACTGGAAAAAGAAAAAAAAAAAGCTGCTATAATATACAATTTGGCAAACCTAAACATTCCCTTTTCTTTTTCATATGAAAAACAAAGGGAAATAGACAATAGCACTTGAGGGACAATGAAGTAAGTCCCCACCCCACCTTAACATTAAGATGAGGCCCAAGTCTTGGTAACCAGAAAACTTGGTTCCTTTGAGGTACCAGGAATTGAACCCACAGTGGAGCAAAAACATCCCCAAGCTCAAGGTCCCGCAGCTGTTGTCTGGGGCAAATCAGAGCTGCCCCAGCCCCACCCTTGTTGCCACCCAGTCCTCCAGCTGGGCAGGTACGACACCTACAGACATGTACAGAGTTACACAGCAGCAAGTAATCACATCAGATCCCTGGGGATGAGTTTATACTAACAGACATTTGTGTTTTCCACTTGGCATATTTGTTAAATATTACAAAGGTGTTAAGTCTAAGGTAAAGAGAGGCCAGCAGCAAGTAAAAGTAAGAAAAATCCAAATGTTAGCACCACAGGAAGATCCCTAGCCACAGACATCATCATATGGACCACATCCAAAACCAAAGAGAGCTGGGGTACAAGCGGGGGACACAGAGGCTCCTACCTCTAGAAATGTATGTGTGTCAGAGCCCAGGTGTCCAAAACGAGAGCTAGAAGCCAGGGCTTATGGGCAGCAGGGGCCTGGGATCCCCCTAACACTGTTCCACAAGTGGATGTTAAAAAAAAAAAAAAAAAAAGAAAACAAAGGCACGGTAAACAGCAAGTATAAATCGACCAGAATCACCATGTAAAATGCAGACACTCTCACGCAGACCGAAGTCAGTCTGCCCCCATCTGCTATTTGTAAGACACATCTACAGCAACTCAGGAAGGGTGGAGATAAAGGGTGGAGAGAGATGTACTGGGCAATACTAACTAACCAAAAAAGGAAAACCTCAGTATAATTAAGTTATACTAGACAAAAATGAGTTCAAGACAAAAAACAATAAACCACTAATTAAAACAATAGCATTAAACTATGCAAAGCAAAACTTGACAAAATTACAAGGAAAAATCAGCAACTGCACAACCACAGAACAAGTCAAAAATGTGTATCTTAATTATAAACTTATAGATCAAACAAACAAAAATAATCAGTAAATATCTAGAAAACTGGAACCATGTATTTACAAGTATGATGTGCTAGACATACAGAACCCTATATTTATCAACTAAAATTACATTTTTAAACACACTTGGAATATTTACAAAAACTAAGTCAGAAAGCAAGACTCAACAAATACCACCAACTATTTTAACCCATATTCTCTAACACAGTGCAATAAAATCAGAAACCAGGGTGGGGACCAGGGGTAAGTTAGAACAATCTCCACTTTCTGCCCCATTTCTCTGTAGAGAGAGAAGTCCATCCTCCCACTAATGTAAAATTAACGCTGTGCATATGTAGAAAGAGACCTGATGCAACAAAGGCTAAACATTTATATAAAACATGCAACTAGAGGACATGTAAAAATCAAACACAGAGCCACCACTCTCATGACGAAAACAACTCATGGGCTCCTACGCATCCCCACGGAGTGACCCTGGACTAGGGAGATGAAGGGCTCCTCGGGAGCAGGGGAATCCCCAAACAGCCGAAGTAGTTGATATTAACACGTAGGTGGAGTTAAACTCATTTTTCTTAAGCTAAGACCCTGCACGCACTGTTTTTCCAAGGCACATACCTAGTTATGAATGGTTTTGTTCTGCTTTTCCTTGTTAGTATGCTCTTAAAAGAGAGCTCAGGCCTGAGGCCAGACCAGTGTGGTATCACACCCTTGGCCCGTCACTGGCAGTTCAGATAATCGAGATTCATTACCAGGTACACTTTCCTGCCCAAACATGAATTATGAAAAAGATCTTTATTCCTAGGGGCAGCTGTTCACTGCAGCTGCTGAACTACAGCGTTAGGACTACTCAGTTATCAAGATAACAAGACAAAGACCAGGCTCTAACCTCATCACTTCCCACAGTGCTTGCAAGCATTTAACAGGGGGAAGGACAAGGATGGAAACGATTCTTAACTAAAATTAGAAATCTAATGAAAATTTAGAGGGAACTCTTCCAATATACTTAAACTACTTTCCCTCTGCTTACATACAATTTCCCCCATAGTATTCAGTTTAAATGTCTCTGAAACAATATTAAAGCTGAGTTATCACCTGCTTGTCAAAGTTTCTCCAAGTGGTTAACATCAAGACAATAGAGCTGTTAAGTGCCACTCAGATCCTGCCTATGGTTTTTACATCTATCTTTCCTTGTTCAGATACATGAAATCTATTACTAGACATCATGGTAGTATTGTACATATGTCTTAGTTACTTTTCTCTCATTGCTGTGAAAAAATGCCTAACACCCACAATTATAGGGGGAAAGGTCTATTTGGCTCACAGTCTGTAGAGGTTTTGGCCTATAATTGGCTGGCTCCAAGGCATGACGGCACACGGCAAAGGGGCAACCATTCATGGTGGCAGAAGATGGCAAAAAAGCAATGAGAGAGAGACAGACAGACAGACGGAGAGACAGAGAGAAAAGAGAGAAAGATGAGAAGAGATAGAGAGACACTGAGGCTTAACAGCCTCTTACTGTCCCTTACATTGCATCCAGTCTACCGAATCAGTGGACTGATCCAGCAATTACCCGCCTTAATTCCAGCACTCTTAGTCCCAGCACTGCATTACAAATCAATCACACACTCTAGATTCAGCCACCTCCAAAGAAAACTCTGACTACTTAGGGGGCCATCCATAACAACATGAAAATGAAATTCTTACTTCATTTGTGTATCAGAATGAAACTCCTCTAAACACCGTGGCCCAATGTAGCATATATAATAGAGAGGCAGGGGATTAATTTCATGAGAAAGTAGAATAATTTGGTCTATAATCAAAGTACTACTATTAATTTTTTTAAATGGGGTTGGGATATTTAGTATTTCCTTGTTTCTGCTTGTCTGAAGTTATCCAGAATACTCAGATAATCTTGTAGCAGAATTACTGTGTGAAGACTCTGAGAAAAACATCCAGGTTCTCTTATGTCAGTGTCACTAATGTCACCTCTATAGATGAGGAGGTAAAGGCACTAATGGATAAAGGCTGTGCACCAAGAACAGAAACAGATGACCCCACCAGTTTGAAAGATAAGGATGTGACTGGCCAACTCAGGAAGCCAGGTTTGAAGCTCTGTAAGACCTATCAGTTTCTGGCACTTATTACTGATGTAGGTCCACTGATGTAATGGTTGCAAAATAGACGCCCCCCTGCGACGGCAGAGTGGCACATGGTCATTCTCAGAACAGCTTAGGTAGGGTACACGAACTCCATGCTAATGAAAGGCAGAACTAAGTGGTGATTGTGGAGTGAAGGCAGTGGCAAGGAGGCTGTGTACCTGCTAGGGCACAGGACAGTCCCACTCAGCAAGTCCATTATGTTCAGAGCACCTTTTCTTTACGGTCACCCATCTGCACAGGGGCTTTTTAGCATCGCACCAGCAAAGCAGAGCCACGCACAGAGAATCCAAGAATTTGATTAGCTCAACAGGCTGAAAAGCAACACTTACCTTAATGATAAGCTCCACTAAGGACTGTACTATCTCTCAAACGTACAGAACTAAAAAGAAAGACCACATAATAGGGTATTGAGCATTCTTACTTTGATTTTACCTTTTCCAAGTGCCTGTCAAAAGATTAACATGTTCCTGCCAGTGTGAACCACTGGTGGTACATGCAGAACTGTCTTATGGGCGTCTGGTTCTACCCAAAGAGACTGTTCTGTGCTGCCCAATGGGATAGTCATGAATGTACCACTGGTGCTTCAGAGCCACCCAGGTGCAAAACATACAGGTTACATCCCCATCACGAACATGTTAAACAAGTAGTCCACTGATTTTTACTCTTTTTCCATCTCAGGCCTCCTCCCTTTCCAGAGGGAACAAGGTGAAAAGTCATAATGCAGCTGAAGTGAAGGGGCTGGCAAAGTAAAACACCATCCCTGATTCTCTCAACCCTCATCACACAAAGCAAAAGTAAAAGTGAAAACTCACAAAAAGATCTGCAGAATAGGGTATCAAGAAGGAGCAGAAATTCAGAGAACATCCTTTTCAGTTGAAGTCAGGTTGAACAGTTGTATCCTGTCTCCATTCACCTAATTAGCCAGCACTTGGAGCTGCAGGTCTCGGTGCCAGGATTAAAGAAGAGCTCCCACTGGGCTAGGAGAGGCTGCACAGCCCTTCGGGGAGCCCATTTTTTGCTACAAGAACCAGAACAGCTCCTGAGTCCCCACTATAGGTACTTTTCTTTTAAAAAGAGAGGTCTAAGGAGCTTCCTCAATAGTAGAGTACTTGCCCGGTATGCACAAGGCCTGAGTTCGATTCCCAGTATAGTAAAAATAAATGAACACACAAACAAACCACAACCCCCCTAGAAATCCTTCTCCTTAAGGGATTTAGATTGTATATCTTAAAGTAGAAAGGAAGGCATAAAGCAGCAACTAGTCAAAAATTGGCTTTAAATCTCCAAGAACAGAGAATTGCACACACAAACCAGTACTCTTGGAGGAAACACAGGGTTAGGTCCCATGAGCCTCTGGTCACACTTCTGTCAATCAATATGCTTTATGAGTACCCCTGTTTAAAAACAGTTTATTTAATAAATATGGCTGATTCATTTACATTGAGCTCACAACCAACAGTACCATAATAAGGTCTGAACAGACCTTATCTAATATGCATATTTTCTCCTAAGGCACACCACAGTCTTTCCTCATTTAGGAACTCTAAGCAGCATTTCCACACCATGCTTTGGGGCCACTTTAAGCAGCAAAGTCACCAATAAGAGCATGAAAAAAAAAAAGTGGCACTAATTAGACTGGAAAAAAACCCATTTGTTTACAGTTTGAGAGCTCAAATAAAAAGACAGCACTACGTGGTCCTGCCTTAGCAAGAACACCTACACTGGACAACTCAAACTTCCCCCACTCTGAGTATGCCTGGGAATGACCATGAAAGGTACTGTGAGTGATACAGAACCTCTAAATGATATAAAGGAAATATTATAACTCCCAGATTGTGTTCTCCAAAATCAAAGAATAAATTCTAAGGAGATGGAGGTTAAGAGTAGGAAAATTTTATTGGAAGAGCTCTGAGAGACAGAAAGGAGTCTGAGTAGACTGCCAACAAGCCTTCTTGCCCAATGGGTTAGTGTTAGGGTTAGGGTTTTATACAGCAACATCATGAGGTAGGTACAAAACCATGAGGTGGGTACAACATGGGATAAAACTATCATCAACCAGTAAGATTACAAGTATAACTACTTAGGTAAGATTGACCCAATAAGGAAGAAAGTCACGTAGCAAGTGTCCATGGAAGAGATGAGTCAGGAGGTCCTGGTCACCTATGCAGATAACTGATGCCTATCTAGACTTTATTGGACCAGGTAATAGCAATTATAGTGTATTGTTTATCCCTGGGGGGGGTATATAGGTCTAGCCATTCCGTCTTTATCTTGAGGCCCGGCCCTCCACAAATGTGCCTCTAGCTACAGTTGTGATGTCTTATCTTTTGCACTCTTTCAAGAGTCTAACCCTGTCTGACTGCCTCTAATATTTCTTCCTAACTTAGCCATCTGTAATATGAGTAACGATTTGAGGTTACAAAAAGTTTTAATAAGTAGGTGAATTCACAAGTATAGAACCTGTGAAAAGTGAGGACTGACTGCTTTTAACACCAAGCCCACACCAGCTTCCCAAGCTGAGAAGAAATCCACAAAGCTAATGAATCCATCCTGGGGCCAGCAAACTTGTCTGCACCTATATCACCCTAGTATCACTTCTGAATCTTCCCCCAAACTAAATTGTACACCAGGAAGCAGCTCTACCCACCAGTGCACCGGGAACCAAGAAGCTCCAAAGGAGACCCCCTGACTGCACTAACAAGAGATTAATTAAAACAGCAACCCAGCTGCAGGAAGCCATGCAAAAGAAAAAGGGGAGATACAACTAACATCACTTTGGCTGCAGTTTTTGGTCTTAGGGTCTGGATTCAGAGGTACTCTTCACCCCAGCACAAAACTGGCTTTGGGCAAAAAACTGAACAAAGGCCCCAAACAGAATTCTCTAGCTCCAGATTATGAAGGGTTAGCCCCCATTCTAGATTGCCTGTCTGCTGCCTGCTGTAGGAGAGATACATTATTGGATCCCAAAGCTAAGAGGACCCTGTTACTGAGCATAAATTAACATTTAGGTGGTAAATTTTACTTAAATTTAGAAAGGTACATCGGTTGCCAGCACGACAGCACCATCTTCTGGTTGGTAAAATGGAATAGGACACAAAAAGTCACATTTGGAGTAACAATGCATTTCAGGTTTTATACTAACCCAGAACAATAGCAAACTAACAGTCTTAAGTTGCTATAAAACCTGAACAATTTCAATAGTAATAAAACACCCTCACAGACCAATCATAAAATAGAGGAATTTTAACTGTAGGTTACTCCTGGTTTCCATTCTACTTTGGGCAAGACTGACCACTTCCCCCCTCTCAGCCCTACCACGCCAGTCCCACTTATGAGGGGAATTCTTCCCCACACCTCTGGAGCCATACCCACACTTGGGTGTGAAAAATGGCTCTTCTGCCCACACACAAAGCCCAAATTTGAAAGGAGCAGAAACATAGCATGGGATTCTGGTCCTTTTACCCTTATCTCCCCATTCCTGCAGGCCTTGTCAGCACAGGGAGAACCACTCTCTCACAGCTGAGGACAGAAACAGGAACTCCTGAGGGCTCAGCAACCCCTATGTTCCTCCAATGTACAAGGCTGTGTGTGGACTGTAGTGAGAATGGGCCTGAGGTCTCAATGGGGCACCCATCCTGCTACAGCCTTGCTACCTCC
Organism: Dinomys branickii; assembly: GCA_004027595.1. Taxonomy (NCBI): domain Eukaryota; kingdom Metazoa; phylum Chordata; class Mammalia; order Rodentia; family Dinomyidae; genus Dinomys; species Dinomys branickii. The sequence goes on along the minus strand of PVLD010000359.1, from coordinate 123,729 downwards.
TATGGGATCACAGGCCAGAACACCTTAGAGGCTGGTTTCTAGACCAGTCCTCTTCTTTTTTTTTTTTTTTTTTTTTTTTTTTTGCGGTACTGGGGATCGAACTCAGGACCCTGCTCTTGCTAGGCAAGCGCTTATTCCACTGAGCTATATCCCCAGCCAAGTCCTCTTCAATACAGTGGCCCATCTACTTGTCCAGAGGCCCTTGGGTCTCAGGGTCCCCCTGGCCATGCCCCTCAGTTAACCTCTCATCTTCTTCCTGCAGGAAGCATCACGCAAAGGGGTGGGGAGAGGAGCCAGGTGCTCCCACTGTGATGTTCCTCTCTCGGCGAGAAGCATGCAAGTCCCGTCCTGGACCATAGAGATGCAATGTGAAGGAATGAGCACTATTCCAGAAATCCGGAGACGGCCACGATCTATCCTCCTTTCCTCTCTCCTTTTCTTTCTTTCCTCCTTCCCTTCTTCCTTCCTTCCCTCCTTCTTGCCTGTGTCTATGTACACTGGGCAACAGTCTTGACAAACAAGATTACAAGTATGTACACTGTGTGTATGACTAAACCCAGGCCTTTGCACTACGCTATACCCTGACCCTTATGTTAATTTTTAATTTTGAGACAGGGTCCCCCTAAATTGCCCAGGTGGCCTCAAACTTGCAATCTTTCTCACTCAGTCTCCTGAGCAGCCAAGATTACAGGTTTACACCACCATGTCTGCTCATACTCTATTTTCTAATTTATTTCTTTTTTAAAATGCTAGTCACCACTCACTCAGATGACTTCATTAGCCTCCAAGGGAGTGTGACCCACAGTTTGCAGCAAATGCCCACTGTCATTCCCACCTCTCTCGTGGGGGCACGCCTCCTTCTTGTCCTCTGCTAACACAGAACTGCCCTCTTACAAGGACCACATCAAGGCCTCTCCGCAAAGCCTTCCACAGACAAACCTGTGCCCAGCAACACCTTAAACATGAATGATGCTAAATATGACTAAGATGTGGTCCCCTCTTCAAGTACCTGTGTCTCCTAGGTGGACACATGCACATTAGCTTAGGCACCTCTTCCTCCTCTGAAGGCAGAAACACTTGCCATCTGTACTCAACCATTCATTCATCTCCACCTTGAGTATAGCATATTATGAGGGTTCATAATTACTCATTCATCTCCACCTTCTCTTGCTCCAGCACCATTTGCGTAAACAACATTTAGATGTTTGTCAAAAGATGAATCCATCGAGTAGGGTTGCTGTTTTTGCAATCTTGTTTGTCAAAGGATAATTTTCATAAACTCTAAATTAGGAACTGAAGCGCACTGTCACTGATTCTTGGAAGCCATGGCCCATTTATTACTCTGTGTAGCATTTATAGATGTGGCAGTTCCCAGATAAATTCAATTTGGCCTCAGTCTCTTAGAAAAGGCCATGAACAGAGTAAATAAAAAGACCAACCTTCCAGACATTTAAAAATAAATAGAGCTGGCTCAAATATATCCATCTATTTCATCTATTTTTGGCTCTATGCAATGGTATGGCCTACACTTGTGGAAAAAAGTACTTGCCTTTGGGGTGCCACCTCGGGCAGCCATGTGCTTTCTAAGAGCAACTATCCATTTGATCAGTTTGGTACCCAATACCTGGAAATCACTTTGAAAGCCTCAGACTTTTCAAAGAAAAATGGTTCAGTGAGTATTTTAAAACTTGCTTTAAGAAAAATGAAACAACCCAGCTCACATGGCAACAAGTTTGGTATAACTGAGGAGATTTAAACTCTGTTTTAATACTGGAGATTGAACTCAGGACTTTTAACATCTTAGGCAACTACTTTACACTGAGCTCCATCTCCACACTCCCAGTCTCCACCACCCCCGTTTGCTTTTTGAGACAGGGTCTCTCACTGTGTAGTCCAGGCTGGCCTCAACCTCATAGTAATCCTCCTGCCTCAGCCTCTAGAGTGCTAGGATTATAGCAGGGGTGCACCACCACGCCTGGCAGCTCTTTTAAAAATTTTTATTTTGGGACCGTCTTGTTAAATTGTCCAAGTTGGCCTGAATTTGTGATCCTGTCTTAGCCTTCTGAGTAGCACATGATTCACATTCTTTAACATACAAAATCCCTGCTTCTACCTTCTAATTTTCTCTCCGGCCACTTGAGCACATACACCCTTTGCGCCAATCATACAAAAGACATGCTGGTCCCGTTCTTCACCAGTGCTGCCTCAGCCTTCCTCTGCTATGCCACCTCCACTCTTTCCTGGAGGATGAGCAGAGGTACTGTCTACTCCAGGAAGTTTCCCCAGTCACCCTCTTCTGTGTCTCCCTGCAGTCTGCAAGGACTGTCCCTCTTTTCAGCACAGCACTCAGCATCTAAGACGCTGGAGTTGTCCAACACCTGTCTGCACCACGAGATGCCAAATCCCTGAATGCAGAGATTACTGCTTCATCTCTACTCTCCACCTGAATTCAGAATCTCAGTCCTTTCCCAGGAGAGAAGCAAAATACGTGTGGAAAGATGAATGCTGCATGTTTCAAACAGAGCCATCACTATCAAGCAAAATACTTTATTATTTTCTCTGTTGTTCCTATAAAGAACACAGCATAAAAACAGAAGGTATTCTGACAGATCAACAAGGAATAAAGGATTTACACTCCATCTGAAAATATAACTACAAAAATGGACACCTAATTGTTAGCTTGTGTACAATATAAAGTGATTCAAACTTATTTGGGGGTTAACAGATACTTTTTACAATTAATGATACCATGTATAACTAGATCATTTGTAAAACTGTATAATATGCTATGATAATTTATTTCTCTTCCTTCTAAATTATGTATATAATAACCAAGATTTGTGGAGGAAGAACGTCAAACAAAAAAAGAAGTATGTCTCTATTCCTTTCCCCAGTACTGCAGCAGGTGCCTCCCTGGTCTCTAATGCCATTTGAAACAAAACTCTGTGAAGTTCCCTAACAGAGCTCCGACTCACATGCAGAGAAAGGACAAGAGACACTCATATAAGCCAAACAATATAATATAAAGCTTCATTACTTATTATGGCTTGTGTATAGATGAGCCCCAAAGCCTCATGTGGGGATTTTTCAGAGGTGCCTGGATCTAGAGTGTATGACTGATTCATGATGCAACACTAGGATTAAAGGTGTGATTACTAAATCAGTCCACTGATTGGTTCGGCACCAGCCTAATCTCTGTAGCCTAGAAATAGAATATAAAAGGGAGACGAAAAAACTGCTAAGGTTCCTTGCTTTGCTACCGTACTGTCTGCCCACCATGAACTGATTCTCCCCTGAAAGCCCCCTTTGCCATGACCCCTTGCCTTGGAGTCAGCCAACTATGAACTGAAATCTCTACAACCTGTGAGCTAAATAAACCTTTCCTCCTTTAACTTTGGGTGTCCAGGTTTTTGTCTCAGCAATGAGAAAAGTAACAGTTATTTTAAGTCTCGTTTGCTTTTTGTAAATGTAACACTTGAGACTCAGTTATTAATACTTACAGGTACTGATGTAGGGTATAGAAAGGTTAGGGTAAAATCCTGATCTCAAGTGTTCAGTCACCAGCATCATCAATTATAGGTGCAAAGCACTCCAGCGATCCCACATTTGCCGGCATTTCTGTTATACTGAATGAAGTGACTCTCGCCCTGCTACTTAAGTGATGTCTGGGCTTCTTTCCAGGATTAAAAATACGTCTTTTCTAAGAAAAGGCAGGTTGTATAAACACTCAACACTGGAACTGTAACCAATAAACATTACAAATAAAAAAATGTTTAATATTCACCTCTCCAGAATAGATTAATTTGAAGGAAAATTCAGAGAAATGAATTCCATAAATCTTATGACTAAAAAAACAAAACAGATACCCTAGACCAAGTGTGGTGGCACGTGCCTGTAATCACAGTTACTCTAGAGGCTGAGGCAGGAGAATCAGAAGTTCAATCCCAATGGGGGCAACTCAGTGAGACTCTGTCTCCAAAACAGTTAATAGCAATAAAGGAACTGTGGGTGTAACTCAGTGATAGAGCGCTCCTGGGTCTGATGCCTAGTACTGGGTGGGGAGGCGGGGAAGCCATAAAATAATTATAGTCAGCTATAAAAAATGACCACTCTGCTAATCACACTAAGTTTTAAAAGCAAGGTTATTTCCTTTTGCTGTACTCCTTTACTTGTACAAAAACAAGAAAAACTGTTTTAGTCTTATATTTAAATTCTGTATTACACAGGTAATATTTGCACACTATGAAAAAATATCAGAAAATAGGAAAAACATAAAACCACAAAAATTTTCCTGTAATTCCAAAACCCTAAGAGGTGTACTGGTAAAAGTTCGAAGTCCTCCAAAAAATTTCACTATTTCAAATTTTCTAAAATCTCAGATTTAATTTTCTAAAATAGTAAGGTTGTACACGACAGGAACCACATAGGAGAAAACACTGTTAATGTGTAAAGATCAGCACAGCTAACCCCCTTAATCAACTGGTTCATTATATCTAGTGATGATGACAACACAACATGGCCTTAGAATTCTCAGAAAAAAAAATCTGAAAGCCACACAGTTAAAGCTGAGTCCCTGGGGTTATATGGAAGATTAAACACATTGCTTTAAATGTCCTATTACCATCAGCATCCAAAAATATTTGCGAAAAGTTAAATGTGACTATGGTATGGAATCAGACACAATGGCACCTACTTTCTCATGAATGCTTTATATCCTTAATAAATAAGCACAATAGAATAACAATCACATTCAAAGATAACACAAAATTATGAGTAAACAGAGAGACATTACCATACTATCTATCTAATCAGAATGATTATATCTAAAAAAAAAATAACATTTAAAAAAAGGCAATCGAGGGCTGGGGATCTAGCTCAGTGGCACAGTGCCTGCCTGGCAAGCACAAGGTCATGAGTTTGATTTCCAGTGCTTAAAAAAATAAAGGCAGCTGAGCGTGATGGTATCCATCTTTTTTTTTTTTTTTGGTCTTTCTGTCTTTCTGAGACAAGGTCTCGTTATGCAGTTCAGGTTGGCCTTGAACTCACTTTGTAGCCCAGGCTGGTCTTGAACTTGCAACAATCCTCCTGCCTCAGCCTCCCAAGTGCTGGGATTACAGGCGTGTGCCACCACGCCTGGCTAAGTGTATATTTTTTTATTTTTTTTGGTCCCAGGAATCGAACTTAGGACCTTGCGCTTGCCAGGCAGGTGCTTATGCCACTGAGCTATATCCCCAGCCCCATATCCATCTATTATACCACCAGTCTGGAAGCTGAAGCAAGAGAATCACTTTAGGTTTCAGGCCAGTTTGGACTACACAGTGAATTCAGGGCCAACTTGAACTACACAGTGAGACCCTATCAATCAATCAATCAATCAATCAAGTCTAAATAAAAAAGTCAGTGGAATTAACAGAAATGTCAGTGAAAATTCTAATGAACTTTTTGAGCAGCCTGAAGAAAATTATTTTAATGTTCAACCAAAATAAAAACAAAGAAGCTTAAGTTAACTATTCAATCAGGAATTACTGAAAAAAATGATGATACAACTATATGATGAAAAGGTATTCAACTAAACACACACCCAGTGTAAAAGACACATCTACTTGCAGACATAAAGCACAATTGAGTGAAAAGAACCAACTATGAAACAACACAAATTCATAAATATAAATTTGTAAATTCAAAAAGATGCAAAGCAGCAAACATTACAAAGGCATTACACACGTACATACCACACATACAGCTGAAAGGTCAATTGTTAATAAAGAGAAGCACAGTAGACAATTTTTTTGTTTTATTCTACATAGTTTTAAATTTATCTATAAACAAAAACAAATGATCACTTCTTTAATAATGAGAGGCTAGCCAGGCGTGGTGGTGCGCACCTGTAATCCCAGCACTCAGGAGGCTGAGGCAGGGGGACTGTTTCAAGTTCAAGACCAGCAGCTCAAGGCCAGCCTAAACTGCATAGCAAGACCCTGTCTCAAAAAGACCAAAAGAAAAAAAAGAGAGGCTGATGGCCTCAGCCATTCACAGCAGCACAAAACGATAATAATTAAACGGGGTTTCTGTCTGGATGTCTCCTCAAAGCCCCATGCAGTACTAAATGGGGCTTTTTCAGAGACAGTTAAATCTAGAATGTATGATTTACGGTGGTCCAATGCTGAGATGAAGGGCAGTGCGATTACGGCTGAGTGACTGTTGGATCAGTCCACTGCCTGGATTGGCAACGTCTTAATCTCCAGTAGAATGGATACAATATAAAGGACAGGAAGGGGTTTGTCTCCTTTCCGCTCTTGTTGTTTTTACTGTCTTCCTTGGCTAGGAACTGTTCTATCTGTCACGTGCCACCCTGCCTTGGATCCAGTCGATTATGGACTGAAAACTACAAATTGTGAGATAAATCTTTCCTCCTTTAACTTTGTGTATTGGGTATTATGTCTCAGCAATAAGAGAAAAGTAACTAAGATAGAATTTGGCACCAGAGAAGTGGGTTGTTGCTGTTATATTACCTGGCCACGCGGCTCGTGAGCCTTTGGAACTGGCTTTTGGAAAGGGGAAGAGTTAGGAAAGGTTCACAGGTGCCTGCTGAAACAGAACAGGAACACCTGAGGCTGCACTATATGGGAGACTCTGGTCAGAACTCAAAAGACCAGAAAATCAGTAAAGACCAGGCTCAGGAGGTTTCTGCTGGGAAGGACTGTGTTGGCTGTTGGACTCAGCCAACACAATGTGTATTATGGCTTGGCAGAAAGTTTGACCATATTTTGCTCATGTCCAGAGACTTTGCCTGCCACTGAGATTAAGGGCAGTAGACTAATCCTGCAGAAGAAATTTTAAGGCAGTCTAATGTGGAGGCTGTGGCATGGCTGATATTGAGGGCTTTTAGCCAGATCTATGTTGAGAATCAAGAGCAAAGAGCCCAGAAGAATGATTCGAAGTGTGAGTTTGGCCAGAAAGGAAGCTCCAGTAAAGCTGTGGACTACAAAGTTAGAGCAAAGGAGATCCTGGTTGCCGAGAAGAAACAGGAGAATAGAAAAAATGGCCTGTGGGCATCACAAGCAGCAGCACACTTTAGCCTTTGCAGTCTTAGAATTGCAAAAGTGAGAGACTTTGCTTTGAGAAGAAAGCCTCAGAACATCATATTCCAGAATGTTGGAGGCCTAGAGGACTTGTTCCTTGGAACTGAGTTCGGACTGCTCAGGGATCCAGGCACTCAGCCCTTACAACCAAGACAGAGGGAAGCCTGGCTACTGCTCCAGCTGGCAGCAGAACTTGGCATCATCCACATGGCACTGGTTTTAGGTACATGCAGAATGGAAGAGCGGTAGGGTGAGGAAGGTTTCCACCCAGATTTCAGAGAGCTGGGAGGTCAGGGAGTGTGCCCCTGAGAGGGTAGTGTATGAAGCTGTGTGTGTGGAGCCAAAGGTACAATGGAAACCCTATAAGTTTAGAAAGCCAGGAATGTGGATGTCTGAGGAAAACTGCAAAGCAGGAGCAGAGCCAGCCCAAGAGAGAAGCTATGGGAGCTACAATCACAGGTAGTTGCGGAGCCACCCAAGCCTGCTGGAATTCAGATCTTGTGTACATGAATCCACAGAGGACTCAATGTTGCCCTGCTGGATTCTGCTCTTGCTTTGTTCCTACTCCTTTGTGTCCCATCCTGTTGGATCCTGGTCTTGCTTCGGTCTTCCTTTGTACCCCTGTTTGTAACTTTTGGAATGGAAATGTCTATTTGGGCCACTGAATGTTGAAAATGTTTTAACTTCATTTGTACAGCAGCTCACAGCTAAGAATTTCCCTTAAATCTCAGAGAGACTTGGCACCTGGACTTTTCAGCAATGTTGAAACTGTTACGACTTTGGCAATTCTTGAAGATGAACTAAATGCCTTTTGTGTAAAGCGATGGGCATGAGTCTTTGGGGCCAAGGGACGAGTGATGGAAACCACTATGAAGTAGCCCCAAGCAGGACTTAAATTAACCAATTGGCTTCTTACGTTTACTTGTCAATCTGCCTAAAACCTAGGCCACTTGTCTGCAAGTGGGTGATAGACTCCTAGTAAGTGAACCTCTGTGAGTCCTAATCCCTACTAAAACCTGTAATGGCAGATGAAGCAGGAAAGCCTCAAAGGATAAGACAAGATCACAGCCAAGGACAACTGGATCATCTCAACTAAATAAAGACTATAGACTCAGGCATCTCACTCCTGGATGGTTAACTTAATCCCTATTAAGGATTAACTTAATACCTTACTTGGAGAAGTCCTTGAGTAATTCCACCCTTCTCGAGTACTCCCCTCCCTTCTTCTAATAACCAAATAAATGTGGGCCACCCAGAGGTCTCGGTCTTAACCCTGAGAGAATCCTGAATTCTGTGAGAGGGCTTTGATCCTCCTGGAGCCCTGAAATCATTCTGTTTGTTTCTTTTTAATTTAGTCTTCCTGTACACTCACATTTGGGAGATTACAGACCTGATCAGCCTGCAATAACTAAGGGGTATTATTAACCCAATAATGGATGAGATGTTATGGTTTGTGTCTAGATTTCCCCCTAAAGCCTCACGCAGTATTAGATAAGGTTTTTTGGGGGGTAGCTGAATCCACAGTATGCAACTGATGGCAGTCCAATGCTAGTATTAAGTGTGGATGATGGCTGGGTCAGTCCACTGACTGGACTGGCAATGTGCTAATCCCCAGTAGAATGGATACATTACAAGGGATAGAAAGAGGGTGGTCTCTTTTCTCTCTTGTTGCTGTTGCTCTCTTCCACGGTCATGAACAGTTGCCCCTCTGCCATGTACCACCCTGCCTTGGATACAGCCAATTATAGACTGAAAACTCTCCAAACTGTAAGATAAATAAACCTTTCCTCCTTTAACTTTGGGTGTTGGGTATTTTTTTCTCAACAATGAGAGAAAAGTAACTAAGACAAGGGAGAAATTAGTTGGTTTTGATTGTTTTACTTAAAATCATCATCACAGACCTAGTGATTTTACTTCTTCAGAATTTAAGACAACAATCAGAACTACAAATGAGGACTAAAGTACAGATGCTCATAAAGTTATTATTTTAACATAGTAAAACTTTGGATCTAACTTTAAAAAGCAAGAGATATAGCTAAATAAGTTATGATTACCAATCTGTACAATGAAATGTAATGTACTCTTTTAAAAAAACTCTTCAAGGCAAATGGGAAATGCTTCCGACACAATGTTTAACATAAAAATAGAGTCAAAATTGCATTTAAAGCTGGTCATGGTGGCACATGGCTATATGTCTGCCTCCCAGCAGGAGGACTGAAAGTTGGAGCTGAACTTGAGCAACTTTTATATATGCCCTACCTCAAAATTAAAGACAAGCGGAGCTTGGTTGATCTCCAGTACAACAACAAGCCAAAATAAAAACACTTACATTTAGCTATTCCTGATGGCACACACTTGTAATCCTAGTTCTCAGGAGGCCGAAGCAGGAAGACTATAAATTCAAGGCCAGCCTGGACTATATATCAGACTCAAGGCCAGAGTAGACTATCCAGTGAGAATTTGTCTAAGAATACAAAAGGAAACAACCAGAAAAGAATGCTTTTAAATTCAGAGCCCAATTAGTATTAAAAATGCTATGAAAATACTCATCTAGACCAGAAAAATGACTAAGAGGAAACATTAACCAAAATATTACTGGTTTTCATGTCTAGGTTGTGAGACCATGGCTGAATTACCTTCTCCAATAGATTTTCAATCAATAATGACGTCAATTTATTTTTAAACTAGTGTCAGAAGAGTACTACAGGGCTGGGGATATAGCTCAGTGGAATAAGTGCTTGCCTGGCAAGCACAAGGTCCTGAGTTCAATCCCCAGCACCGCAAAAAAAAAAAAAAAAAAAAAAAAAAAAAAAAAAGAAGAGTACTACAAAATATAAAAGTATTTTCTTCACAAGTGACACTGCAATTAAATTTGATAGATTTTCTGAATATTCTCATAGTGTATCACAAAGAAAACATTCCTAGACCAGATAACAGAGGCCCTGAAACAAAAATCATAGGCTGGTGCTCTGGATAAGAAACAGGCAAGTTGCAAAACCCGAAAAGTGGGTCTCAAGCACAGCATTTCTGCTGGTTTCACTGCACATATCACTGGATACCTTGTGCTCACTGCGGCCTTAATACCAATAATTTTATCAAAAACTTGAGAATCTTCTCCCAGCTGGTAAGCTTTCTGCTCTAGTCTTACATGGTTAAGGGCCCTAAAACCAGCTAATTAGATAGAGTCCAAGTTACTGTCACATCTCCGCCTGGCAGAGATTTCACAACAGACATACAAGATGGCAGATTCTTGTAAGATAAACACACTATGGAAAGAGGAAAACAAAATGGTTTTTAATAAATATTATCAGATTTTTATACCATGCTTTTGATAGATTTTAGAAGGGAAAAAATTCAGTCAGATGCTCTTACGAATTTTCAAATCAGAAGATAGTTACATAAAGGCACTCACATGCCTTCTTAATAATACTTTTCCTTTATCCAACTTAAATACTTTATAAGACACTCTAGTAAAAATTTTGTCTGTATAAAAAGAAATATAGTTTTCAGGATCTAGTACTTATGGCAAAACCCAAATCATTTAAACCCATAAGGTAACTTAACAATGCCCTGCCCCACTGCCTTTGTTTTCTGAGACAGGGTTTCACTATGCAGTTCAGGCTGGCCTTGTACTCACTCTGTAGCCCAGGTTGGCCTTGAACACACAGCAATCCTGCTGCGTCAGCCTGCCATGTGCTGAGATTACAGGTGGCATCACCATACCTGGTGAGCCCCCATTTTCTAAAACAAGCTCATTAGTAAAAATCTTACCTTAAAATGTAATGTCATAGTTGGATTCATTTATCTGCTACTACAAGTATAATTCAAGATAACTGTCAGCTAACTCTACAGTTTAAGATTAGGAAAATGAATGTGTAAGGAAAAACATCAGGTTTTTCATTCTTTCTTATTATCTTGTACATTCCTTCTTTAACAAGAATATTCAATAACACACTAGCCAACTACAAAAGACACATAGAAGCAAAGACATCAAATACTTTGAACATTGTCTATTGATATGTATATATATCTAAAAAGACACAAATTTAATCATTTTTAATCAGTTGAAGGAGATGAGTTATTGGGCTGGGGATATAGCTCAGTGGAATAAGCGCCTGCCTAGCAAGCGCAGGGTCCTGAGTTCGATCCCCAGTACTGCAAAAAAAATAAAAAGAAAAAAAAGAAAAAGAAGGAGCTTAGTTATCTTTCTTGATGGTTCAAATTTTCTCTAAAATCATTAAACACAGAGAAAGGTAATTTAAGCATTGACTATAATATTATTTGGCAGAAAGATCGGAATAAAAAGGCGGGCAAGAATTAAAAAGCATAGGTAGGGAATTCTATTTCTGATACAAAGGAAAAAGCTCCCAAAAAATTATATTCCCAGGCATAACTACAAACTCCAGAAAAATGCAATAAACAAACAAATAAACTATGTATCCGAAGGCTCTAGAACATAGCAAAATGAGGCAGATGTTGGAGAGGAGTCAAAAATAAGAGGAACTGTCTCAGAGTAAACTTCCTGGGTTGTATGTCTGTGACTCAGCCCTGAAGGGCAACTGTGGTTGTTTGTTTATTTGTCTGTTTGTTTTGAGACAGAGTCTTGCTATGTAGTTCAGGCTAGTCCTGAACTCAGTATGCAGTCCAGACTGGCCTTAAACTCATAGCGATCCTCTTGCCTCAGCCTCCCAAGACTTCTGGGATTACAGGCATGATGGGCCACCATGCCCAGGGGAAACTATGGTTTTTAAAGTAAAGGGGCATGGGCCAGATAAGACTGCCAGAAAGTCCCTGTCTCTTTATTTGAGGCCCCAGAGCAAAAAGCATGGGCACATATGGGCAACAGAAATGGAAGGAGTTCTAGAAGAAAGGACATCACAGAAGGGCAACCTCAAAACTTGGTGTATAGACTTAGCTAAGTCTCTTGCTGACTCTTAACCATGCATGTGACCAACTTGGTTAAAAATCTGAGCCACCACCTACCACAGGTGTCAAAGAGTTTGTAGTCTGAGTATAAGTAAGTTAACTGCCTACATGCACAGGGCCCTTGGCTCAATTCCCAGCATACATGCATGCACATACACAAAGAAAGCCAGTGGGACAGGGATGCAGTTTAGCGGTAGAGCACTTTCCTAGTGAGTGTGAGGTCCTGGGTTCTATCCCCACCACTGAATAAAAAATAAAGAAATAATGGAAAGAAAAAAGCAACCAAGGAAACTATGCTTAACTACACTAACAGTTAAACTGATACAAAGCCAACTGTAAAGAGAGATTCTTGACAGTAGCCAGAAAAAATAGTATAATATATTCCACATGTAGGAATTCAAATGACTGCAGATGTGTCATCATTCAAAGCCATGGAGTCCAGAAGATAATGGAATTACATCTTTAAACTGATTTTTCTTTTAAAAAGGTTAGGCATGGTGGTACATGCTGGTAATCCTACCACTTAGGAGGCAGAGGCAGGAGGATAGCCATGAGTTTGAGGCCAGCCTGGGCTTCATAGTGAGTTCAAGGTCAGCCTGAAGTATATAGCGAGACCCTGTCTCAAAGTGAAAAAACAAAACAAAAAACCCAGAATTCTATATCCAGTGAAAATATCCTACATGAATTAACGCAAAATGAAGTTTCAGATACAAGGAAATTAAATAACTATTTGCCACCAAACCAGCAATATAAGAAAGAATAAAGGAAGCTCTTCAGGTTGAAGGGAAATAATATCAAAAGAAACTTGGAACTTGGAGAATGAAGTTGGGAGTGGTGGCTCTTGCCTGTAATCCCAGCTCTCTTGGAGGCTGAGGCAGAGAGCTGTAAGTTCAAAGGCAGCCTGGGCAACTCAGTGACTCAGTGAGACCCTACCTCAAAATAAAAAAAGGGACCGAAGATGTAGCTCAGTGCAAGATTCCATCCCTACTACAGAGAAGAAAAAAGAAAACAGTGGAAATGATAAATATCTATATGAGAAACAGTAACTTTAATTTATTAAAATACATTAACTGTTTAAAGCAGAATTATAACACCACTTTGGAAAATTTAAAATAAATACAGATGTTATACACGGGTCAATTATAGCCTAAAAGATCAGTGACAATGAATGGACTTACTTGGGTGAGATGTCTCCGTGTTCTACATGAAGTAGTACTATCTCAGTTGCTTTTCCTTGCTGCTGAGGCAAAAACACCCGCCACCCAAAGTTAAAGGAGCAAGGGTTTAACGGGCTCACAGCTGGCTGGCTCCAGGCAGGGTGGCATGACAGAGGGGTGCTGCAGAGAAGAGACAGTTCACAGCGGGTAGTGAAGGAGTGAAACAGCAGCAACAGCAGCAATAAGCAACTATCAGGGCTGCGTTCTGTCTCCTCCATCTGACCCAGGCCACCCACCTTACAGTGGGGCGCACTCACTCCCAGGGTGGGGTAGGCAGCCTTAATCCTGGCATCACACCCTGCATCAATCCCAGCACCTCACACCCTAGATCCAGCCACCTTCAAAAAGCCCCACCTATGACTGCATGAGGCTTTCGGAATCGTCCAGATAGAAGCCGTAACACATACCACAGAACTCCTAATGGGCTGTGAAAAGCTATGGACAGACACTGAAAATTTCTAAAGCATCCACCTAAAAACACAGAAAGAGGCTGAGTGTGGTGGTGCACGCCTATAATCCCAGCACTCGGGAGTCTGAGGCAGGAGGACTGCTCTTAGGTCAAGGTCAGCCTGAACTGCATAGTGAAAACCTGTTTCAAAAAGACAAAAACAGAAAGATAAGGGTAAAAAGCCAACAGGAAAAAATGAAATTATTTCTTAAAAATTTACATGACAGAAAAGGCACTTTTTAAAAAAGGACAAAGTACAGAGGGAACAAAAAGTAGATTTTAAAATGACACAGGTAACCGTATCAATTTAACAAATACTTCAAGTAAAAGTCAAGAACTATCAGAATGGATTCAAAAGGGAAGATCCAGCTGGGGATGGTGGCATATTTTGGTAATTCTAGCTACTCCATGGGCTGAGGCAGGATGATCATAAATTGGACACCATGCTAGGCAGTTCAGATGGCTCTAAAAAACCCCAAAATTAAAAAAGTGCTAGGGATGTAACTCAGTACTCCTTGGGTTTAATCTCTAGTACAAAAAGAAAAAACAGCTGCAGTTTGTCAGTAAGAAAGTCAGTGTGTGTGTGTGTGTGTGTGTGTGTGTGTGTGTGTGTACAGGAAAACATGAAAACATAAGAAGGATGGCACAGTTATATTCTTATCAGATAAGGTAGCTGTGAAAATGTTAGAAAAGATAAAGATGGATATTTCATTATCATAAGGAGGCTAATTTATCAGAAAGACAAAAACAAATCATGGAATGTGAACACACCTAGTAATATAGTCTCAAAATACATGTCATGAAATTTAAAAAGATTAAAGGAGAAACAGATAAATCCATAATGATACAGGATGTTAACACTACCTCTCAGAATTATACAACTACAAATAAAGAAATCAGTAAGGGCATAGAATATATGAACACTATTACCTGATCCTCAGCCATTAAACTACATGCTATACAATTCACATTTTCAAATGCATACACTATGTGCAGCATGATAGACCTTACTCTTCGTGATAATATATAAAATTTAAAAAGACTGAAATTATTAAAATCACTCATCATGATAGAATTGTAGATTACTAATATGAAGAGCTCTAGGAAAATCTTAAGCATTTAGAAATTAAAAACTCTATGTGTTAGTCATGCAGAGCCAAAGGAAAAAATAGAAAACTTATAAAGCAATGGTCATGAAAATTAAATGTAATTTGTGGGGCACTGTTAAAGCACAGCTCAGAGGACTAATTTACAGTTTTAAATGCTTACATAAAAAAAGGAAAACGCCAGTGACTAGAGAAGAGTCTTAGCTATGTATACACTGCCGGCCCAACGTGAGGCTCCGCGCACTGGAACAGAAACGGCCCAGCTCAAGGTAAAAGTAGGGCAGATGGAAGCTTGCAAACCGACTTGGTGCCCATGTGCCTGCTCACTCAGCAGGCAAAGGGAGAAAGCCTAGCCCTCACAAACCGCTGGCCAGCCACCAAGCTACACTTGCTAGGGACAACTTCTAAAAGCCAGGCTTAAAACTCTTTAGAGGAATCAGGGGGAAAAAAAGGAAAAAGAAAAACCAGCCACATAAAGTTATACTTCAAGAAGCTGGAAGAAGAAGAGCAAAGCAAGTGAAAGGAAGAGCATGCTTGAAGGGGCAGAAGCTAAGCGAGGACTACGGCAAGCAGTACGGGGAGGCGAGCTAAACCCAACGCTGGTTCTCTAAAAAGCTACAGTAATCAAGGAAAAAGGAGAGCAAAATTACCAATGCCAACAATGAAAAGCAATTATCACTACATGGTCCGCAGACATTAACAGAACAATAAAAAGCACAGGTAAAGTTTATATAATCATCACCTTGAAAGAGTTATGCCCACCACTCTAATATTTATCTGCTGAACAAAATCGAAAGTATGACTTGAGCTGGGTGTGGTAGTGCACTCCTATAATTCCAGTGCTCTGAGAGGCTCAAGCAGGAGGATCACAAGTGTGAGGCCAGCCTGGGCAACTTAGCAATGTGTCTTAAAAAAAGAAAAAGGTAGGACTTGATATAAGCACACTCATGCTTTGGATTTATTTAAAGCCAAGGATCTTCCCTCCATCCATCTAATCATCTTGAACAAGTTTCTAAGTAAGTGTATCAGAAATCCATGTACAACTACCTAAATTTGGGCTGTGCCTATGTTCTAAAGTACCTTTATCTATTGCTGTTTTTTTAGAAAAACACTTCTTGTAGAATTTCCAGTGTATTCTAATCTCCAGCTTTCAAAATAAACAAAAAATCTTTTTCTATGAAAATTAGATGCAGGGAAATGTCTTATAATGCACCAAAGGACATGCAAGTCAATGTCCATGTACTGAACATGACTAGAAAGTGCTACTCACTTGGGGATACTTCTGAACAAAACTACATCCGATGTAAAAATTCTAATCAATGAGCTATTTAGCTGTGACCTCTGAAGGTGATTTCTTACTTGACGACTTTGAGAAAACATTCTCAAGTGGTAGGGTAAGTAGTCTTCTCCAGGGCACCGAGTGCCACACTGGTCAGATACTGCCTCAGCTGGCAAGCCAGAGGGAAGAGTGCTAACTCACAGATTATCACTTACCTAGTGCCCCAGTGCCACCACAGATCCTCATCTTCCTAGCAACAGCA
The DNA here is from genome assembly GCA_004027595.1 of Dinomys branickii. NCBI lineage: Eukaryota > Metazoa > Chordata > Mammalia > Rodentia > Dinomyidae > Dinomys > Dinomys branickii. The sequence continues at coordinate 107,409 of PVLD010000359.1, read as the reverse complement.
AACACCACCACAGAAATCAACCCAAACAACACTCGGTAGAAAGGCTTTGGTCTTAGTATAAGGTTTTCTATAAGAAGCAAACTTTCACATTCAAGAGGTCAAAAAAGGTTTAAAAATCTTGATTAGAATGAGAAATATCAAAAGACAGGTGTCACTTAAAAAGGAACTCCCTAAACGTAAATCAAAAAGTCTGTATCAGGGCTGGAGATATAGCTCAGTGGAATAAGCGCCTGCCTAGCAAGCGCAGGGTCCTGAGTTCGATCCCCAGTACTGCCAAAAAAATAAAAAATATATAAAAAAAGTCTGTATCAGAGTCAAAGCAGCTATTTTAAGCTGCTGTGTAAGTAGGCATTTAATGATTTCTCTTCCCAGTGTTACATTACTGATCTAACAGGCCCTCTGTCTCCATTGAAATGACTAAGTAATTTGTTTAAGATAACATTAATAGGATTCGCACCACATTAGATACCTTGGGTCCCCCAGATCATTAGAATGGCCACCATAAAAATCTAATTTTACACTATCTTTCAATAAAATTTCTGTATAATTTCTGAAACCCAACCAGAGATACTATGTTTTATCTATCCATCAAGCACAAAAAGGCATTTCTAAATCAAAATACCATAAATATCACTTACTCAATTTAATATTGCACATTTACTTACTAATGTCAGACACTAAAACTCTAAGCATTATAAACACAATGGTGAACAAGAAATATGATTCTTTATCTCAAAGAGTTATCTGTTAAAAAAAAATAAGATGCAAAGGATAGTATCCAAGCAAGAGGAACAAGGGTCTCATCCCTTATGAAGGCAGCCAGAGAGAACATCCAGAAAAAGTGATGTTTATGTTAAGATGAGGCAGAAGCAGGAAGCAGCCCAGTTCTGCAGGACATGATGGCTCTGGCAAAGGAAATTATCTGCTGACTACTTCAGTAAGGGTTGTCTTTTGGGCAGGAAAGGAAACTACAGGGGAAAGTAAACTTTAATAGCAAGATTGCACATAGCAAAAGATAACAGTCATCTACTCGTTAATCCAGAGGGGGAAAAGGCAAAAGGCCAGAATTTCATCATGACCCATTCCCCATGTGCTCTCTCAAACACACATTTACTTACTCGTGTCACACTGTGTGCCACCACTGAGGATTCAGTGGTGGACAAGATGGACCCAATTTTGCCCACAGGGAGGGAACGCAACTAAGCAAACACCCACCAACAGAGTGCTTTGGTGGCTACATGTGATTCTGACATGTAGCTCTTTGAAATCCATTATCATGATTAAGAGTACTATTTGAAGACTCTCACAATTAATAAGGGAGCAATCACTACTTGACATCAATGTTGTAATAACATTAAAAGAAACTCTGACATCTCACACACATAAACAAGGAAGCATGCTTGCATTCTTAAATGAATACTATTGCCTAGCGTTTTACAGATTTCAAAGTACTTTTACATAGTGTCATTCTTACTGTTCCAAGCACAGAGGCCAAGTAGATGTTTTAACAATTACCTATCAAGGATGGAGCATCAGGTTCTTTGCTGGGAACGTAATGTCATGATCTCATTTGATCCTCACGACTATCCTGCAAAGTACTATCAGCACCTACTCGCAGACAAAAAGCCTGTGGCTTAGAGGTTTGTGTAACTAATGCACAGACACATGGCAGATGTAAGGCAGCGCCAAAGTTTGTGCCTGGGTCAGCGTGACTTCAAAGCCTGTGAATCTCCTTCCTTCCCAGCACAAGGGCTCTGTGTCACTTGAGTGTGACCAGCAAGGCAGCTAGAGTGTGGACCTGGGCAGAAGAGGCAGGACTGGACTGCAGATCAGGAGTTCTAGTTCTGTATTCTTTGAGCCATGCTGTAGCCTCACTACCATATGCACCTGGAAAGCCATCTTTTAGCTCTTTAATTACTTGATCCTTTTGGATTCTTCTAAACCACTTTTCTAAAGATTGTGGGATATTACAAAAATACATCTAAGCAAGCATTAACATATTTAACAATCAACATCATTCACACTCTGCATCCAAAGTATCTTCAGGAGCTATGTGCTCCTGAGGTGCTCTTAAATAACCACAGGAAAAGCTCAAAGTTATTATTGAGAGAGTTAGCCAGCTTTCCACCTCTGTAAAGAAGTACCTGAAAATAACAATTTAAAGGAAGGAAGGTGTGTTTTGGCTCAGTGGTTTCACAAGTTTCAGTCCGCGCTCATCTGGCTTCGTACTTCTGAACCCGAGGTCAGGCAGCACCTGACATAGGAAGGCATGGGGGAGGAAAGCTGCTACCCTCCAGGCAGCAAGGAAGAAAGGGCAGGGGAGGTGCGGCACAGGGAGGGAAAGTGGGGGAAGGGCGGGGACAAGCTAGTCTCCGAAGACTTGCCCGCTCCCTCCAACTAGGTCCCACCTCCTAAGTTTCCATCACTTCCCAATAATGTCACGAATCATGAATTTACCAATGAATTAATCCACTGATAAGGGCAGAGCCCAATCACCTCCCCAAAGGTCCATCTCTCACCTTTGCTGCACTGGGCACTAGGCCTCACATATAAACGTTTGCCAAACAGTACAGATCTAAACCAAAGCACTAAGCTCTGTATACACAGTATATCAAGTACTGTTCAGAGTCATCACTCCATGCTATTATTCTCAGTTCATAGAGATAAGCAGAAGCTTCTGAAGATTAAATAACATGCTGGGAGCATGGCTCAGTGTTAGAGCACATACCCAGCATGTTCAAGGCCCTGGGTTTGACCTCCATCCCCACACCCTACAGAGAAAGAGTTAATTAACATAGCAAAGGTCACACAAATATAGGTAGTAAAGCAGTATGATTCTAGAACCTAAGCTTTCAACCTCTGCACAGGGCCAGTATTCCTGCAATGGTCGGATAATTAAAAACACTAGAGTACTCTGCTGTGAATTTGTATGTCTATCAAAGTTTTCATATATAATTACTCAAGAGTTATAAAATCAGAATTACATAGTCTTTGTGTGGGACACTCTATTAAATAAAAAAAAAGATGTTATCAAAACATTTTCACACATTTTTACACTTTTAAGTACTTGAAATCTATTTGAATATATAGCTTAAAAATACATATTTTTGCTAGGTGTGGTGGTGCATACCTGTAATCCTAGTACTCAGAAGGCTGAGGCAAGAGGATTACTGCAAGTTCAAGGCCAGCCTGAGCTATATAGTGAATTCAAGGCCACCCTGAACTACATAGTGAGACCTTGTGTCAAAACAAAACAAAATAGTTTTCAATTTTTTATTAAGTAACTTTTTGGTTTATTTGTTTGTTTGTTTTTTGAGACAAGGTCTCACTATGCAGTTCAGGCTAGCCTTGAACTCACGACCATCCTCCTGCCTTAGCCTTCTGAGTGCTGGGATTATAAGCATGTGCCACCATGCCCATCTTAAATAACTTTTCACCTTAACAAATTAGAACATAGTGATGGCTAATATCAAAATTACTTAGGGTCCAAAAGAGATAAGCTATTTCAACATTTTAGAAGTCTACTTTAGGGCTAGGGATATAGCTCAGTGGCACAAGCACCTGCCTGGCAAGAGCAAGATCCCGAGTTCTATTCCCAGTACCGAAAAAAAAAAAAAAAAAGCCCATGAAGTACTCCAGTTATTTGTCTGTAAAACAAATATGTGATATCAGTTGAATGGAGTGCATAAATACCTCACAAATGCTTATAAACATATGAAAAGAGATACAAACAGGCCAACACAGGTATCATTTTTGGTGTCCCCTCAAGTTACTATTTCTAATTCTGAAAGTAAATCTGTTAATCATTTTAACAAAAGCACAAATGGAAGGAATAAAATAGAGGTAGGTAAAAAAATGTATTATGGACTCTAGTTCATGAACATAGGATATGTGTCTTATTTTCCCATTTATACATGATAATCACTATTATTTCCTTTAGTTTACAGACAAACTCAAGAACAAAGCAGGCAGGAAGGCTAGTGGATCAGTCAGCTGGTTCACGCCACAGCTTTTAAGCTGAAGGCAGCTCCCACTTCACGGAATGCACAAAACACGTCAGCAACACTTACCAATCGGGACTTGTTCAGGCTGGCTGAGAGACACAAACGCTGATGTGTCATCAATCCAGGATATCTGAATGTTACCTGTTAACACCAAGTTGAAAGTAAAGTGACCATCTGACCACACAGAGAGCTCGCAAGAGACATGGTGTATGTGGCGTATTTCAATATAGACTAGAGCTTACAGAGATGTTACTTGATCAAAATCTTAGCATTAGCCTGCTTCAAACTTAAATCCACCACAGCCATTATTTCTGTTAAAAATTTAAAAGAAAAAACAAACCAGGGAAGATTAGTTATTGGAAATTTGTTTTAAAAACTAAAGGAAGTCCCTTGCAGATTACACCCTGGGCACATCATTACTCAGCCCAATGCTATGTCAGGGTTGGAGGCCTGTTTTTCTCAACAAAACTGAAGATCATACACATTAAAAAACAAACTTTTTCTTTTTAGAAACCATACATTTAAAAATATGGTTTGCCACATATCTCCATTTGTTAGATAGTAAGGGGGGAGAACTTATTCCCACTATAGGGTTTAGACTGAGGCCTTTAAGAGATGGTTAGAACTAGATAAGCCATTAGAGCAGGGCCCGCAAGTGAAACCCCAGCGGATTTACAAAAAGAGGGAGAAGTCAGACAGATGCACACATGCGCCCCCTCCCCTTGCCAGCGAACCCTGCTCGGTATGCGACTTCTGCCATCACGCAGACTGTCACCAAATGTGTGCCCGAGGCCTTGTTCCTCCGGAATCTTGGGCCAAAAAAAAACCTTTATAAATCACCCAGCTGATGCCATCATGTTATAAGCAACAGAGCACAGACTGATGTATACACGAAAATCAAGAAGAGGGAATAAGAAAATGAGTCAGGAAACACTACAAGTAAGAAAAATCTGACGTTGAAATTCAGGCCAGAAGACAAAGGGAAAAAAGAGCCAGAGAGTGAACCGAACAGAGCACAGAGGGGGAAACCCAGAAACTAATTACACACACATGCAGAGAGGCAAATACTCACAAAAAGCTAAGCACAGACAGAGTGGAATGGAGGGCACAGGAGGAAGGGAGCAGGGGCACAGGCAGCTGGAGGGAACGGAAGGGAAAGGCACAGCCCTTGTGATCTGCTACCACTTGCCTGAAAATTCAGAAGACAGGACTTTACAAAAATGAGTAAACAACACCAGAATTTAGCAACCCAAAAAACGTTTCCATCCTTCTTAAAATTTCAGGCTAGGATTGGGGATGGGGGTAGGAGGATCTTGTTCAGGCTGACCTCAAACTCACAGAGATTGTCCCGCCTCAGCCTCCCAAGTGCTGGGATAACAAGTATGCAACACCATGCCTGGCTAGAAGGCTAGGGAATTTTTGAAAAGTGCTTTGTATCACCAACAAAGAAAACATAAAAATAACCTCACTGCTGGCCATATAGTAAGGCAATGTACTGACTTTCTCAATTACAAAAGTGGTTTACTGTTATTTGGTTACTTCTCAACCCTGCGAACGTGAGTTGTCCTTTAGGTAAAGGACAATAGCTAACTTCTATTGAGTGGGTGCTTACCCAAGATCACACGGCTTTTTCTTTGTTTAATTAAAAAAACACTAGTAGGAGCATTTTACTTAATTTAGCTGATTAAAGTTTGAACTCATAGGGATAAGAACATAACAAGGACAGAAACAACAAAAGCTTCCAAAAGAAATGAGTCTTGAAATTCAACTACATTTCCATATTATATGTAAACTAAAAATCAGGACTAGGATTTTAGAGAACATGTAGACTGACTATCTGCAAAGAGCAGGCTCATTCTCTAAAATATACCTGCTTTCAGATAATTTTCTAAAAATTAGGAGTATCAGGATATTTTTATATATACTGTATGGTCCTCGCATATAAACAGACATATGGATCCATGGAACAGAACGGAAGAATCAGAAACAACCCCAGGCATATTCAGCTATTGGATCTTTGTCAGAAGGACCCAAAATATACACTGGAGGAAAGGCAGTCTCTAATAAATGGTGCTGGGAAAAATTGGATATCCACATGCAGAAGATTGAGTCCAGACCCATATATCTCACCATGTACTAAACTACAAGCCAAATGGATAAAAGATCTAAATCTTAAAACAGAAACACTTGCCAGGCACGGTGGCACACGCCTATAATCCCAGCACTTGGGAGGCTGAGGCAGGAGGATCAGTGCAAGTTTGAGGCCAGCCTGGGCTACAAAGTGAGCTCAAGGCCAGCCTGAACTGCATAGCAAGACCCTGCTTCAAAAAGACAAAAAAAAAAAAAAGACAGACAGACAGAAAGAAAGAAAGAAAGAAAGAAAGCAAAAGAAAGAGAGAAAGAAAGAAAGAGAAAGAAAGAAAGAAAGAAAGAAAGAAAGAAAGAAAGAAAGAAAGAAAGAAAGAAAGAAAGAAAGAAAACATTTAACTGCTAGAAGGTAAAACAGATGAAACTCTCCAGGATGTAGGTACAGGCAAGGACTTTCCGAACAGAACCCCAATGGCGTAAAAGGTAGTACCACAAATCAACAAAAGAAACTACATCAAATTAAAAGTCATCTGCACAGCAAAGGAAACAACCAAGAGTGAAGAAAAACCTAAACAATGGGGAAAAAAACTGCCAGCTATTTCTAATTTTTTTTTTTTTTTTTGCGGTACCAGGGATCGAACTCAGGACCTTGCGCTTGCCAGGCAGGCGCTTATTCCACTGAGCTATATCTCCAGCCCCTCTGCCAGCTATTTCTTAGAGGACTATCATCTAAAATATATAAAGAACTCAAAAAAATTAGATCCCCCCCAAATAAAAGACCCAATCAAAACACAGGCAACTAAAATGAATATGTACTTCACAGAAGAAAATATACTACAAGCCAAATGGTCAATAAATACATGAAAAAATATTCAATAATGCTGATCATTAGAGAAATGCAAATTAAAACAACACTGAGGTTCTACCTTACTCCCACAAAGAATGAACATCATCAAGATATCAAATAATAAAAAATGTGGGCAAGACTGTGTGCAAAACACTCTTTTATACTGTTGGTGGAAATGTAAACTACTACAACCATTATGAAATCAATGTAGAGATCCTCAAAAAACTAAAGCTAGAAATTCAATTTAACTCTACTGTCCCCCTCCTAGGTATCTGCTTAAGAGTTAAAAGTCATCATAGTACAGTGATACATGCATACCCAGGTTTACAGCAGTACAATTATACAAGCTAAATCTTAAAAATAGCATATATCAGTGGTAGTGAATCTATGGCACATGTGCTGCAGCAGGTTGTTTGTTATCATTGAAAGCCCAAAAGGTCTGCCACCTCCAGCCTATATCAACAGATGAATGAATGAATAAAGAAATACGGTATTTATACAGAATGGAGCACTACTGTGCCACAAAGAATGATAACCTTGAGGCATTCAGAGGTAAATGGACACACCTTGAGACCATAATATTAAGTGAAATAAGACACATAAGTTTAGATATCACATGGTTTCTCTTGTACGGGAAACCCAAAATGTAACTAAAAGCACAGTCCGCTTGTCCTCTCAAAACAGACATTTTATCGAAAGAATTATTCACCCTCAGCCTACTTGGACCAGTTCTGTTCTCCATGGTCGGCAGTAAAGGCAGTCACATTGATCCTACCTTGCGATGGATTAATAGGACTACATTGGGCAATGTCAGTGAAAGCTCCTCAGACCACATTAGCACATAAAAACCCCATGAGTGAAATTAAAACCTTGCACATTTACATTCTTTTACCCCTGCCCTGAAACAAACTACCTGTGACCACCTATACCAAAAGAATAGCAAAACCCTAAAATGCACATCTCTACTTAGACTTTACTTACCAAAGGCACTGAATAGCTGGTAAAGGTCACTGCTTTTCCACTCTTTGGGGAATGTTACATGGAGAACATGATCGCGTTTAGGTTGCACTAGGAAACAAGTATGTGGTGACAAGTTGAGAGCTGAAAAGTGATCAAGTAAACCAGGGATGCTTTGATGAAATGGGCCCACACTAGTCTGGGGAATTACCAGGGATGCCTTGCGAGTACCAAAGAAGTTCTACGTGTATTCTCAGGTCTGGTGGATTCTGCCATCACAACCTAGACCTCGGCATTTTTACTCTACGGGTGTGACCTATCACAAGTTGACCCTTAATCTAACGGAACACTTCTTTTCATGAAGTTCCTGCAGAGATCATTTAAAGAGGAAAGAAAAGGCTACTGTTATTCAAGAAGCTTCAGTAAACATTTGACTTTTTCCTTTTATGCTAGCAGCTTACGTATTTAAAGATACAGTGTCCAAATAAATGGACTTTTTTAGTAGAGGCAGGCTTTAGGCACAGTTTGGGCTCCAATCCCGGATCCATCACTTAACCATGCAACTCTAAGCAGGAGATCTAAGCACTCTGACCATCCCTAGCTATGAATGGGAGTAACTGTGAGGATGGCACACTAATAAGACAGTGCGCACCACAACAGTGTGTCCCCAAACGAGGGCTGCAGCAATTATCCCCACCCATTTATTACCACACTTTACCCGGCTCTACTGCAAAGACGCATACAAGTTTTAAAGCAAATAAACTGATGCTAGAAAGAGCAATGAAATTTAAGAATGACCCAAATCAAAAGCAACAGCAACCAAACAGATGACTTTTGAGATTTTGTGAGTTTTTTGTTTCTTTTTGTGTGTGTGTGCTGGGAATTGAGTCCAGGGAGCATGCACACCACAACTGAGTTACATCCACAACCTTTCAGGGTTTTTATGGAAAACAACAACAACTCACTAAATGAACTATATAATTATTCAAGCAACTGGAAAATATAAATTTTTAACAAGTGACTGACATATACAGAATATCTTCAAATCTATTATAAATATTTATAGGAAATGATGAAATGAGAAATTTGAGGGAAAATCCAATAATAAAATGATGTATTTTTTAAAATTCAACTCACACTTAACTGGAAACTAAGTAAAGAGATGAAACCCAAAGGGTCTCCTTAAGTTTAAGCAAAATACATCAAGTACCAAATCACTAATTTTATAGAAAAAAGTTCCTTCTTCAGTATTTTTCTGTTATCTCTTTTAGACCATACACTTAAATATGCAGATGCGATGAAAAAATAAAAATTTACTTACAGTCTGGTCCTTCCAAGTTTAGATAGGGGATATCCATGACCCTCATAAGAAATAACCTATAAAGAGAAGAAAAAAAAAAAAACAGGCAATAACTAAAATTTTAAAAAATCAATAGAGACATCCATTAAAATGTTTTAGGGGAAGCTTCTTGATTATATTACTCTATTTCTAAAATAATAAATGGTCTTAAAACTCATTTTCAGAGATTTTTTCCCAGGCTAAATATTAAAAAAAAAATGAACTGGCATATCCTCAAACAGTTTCTGGTACTCAGTAGTTGCTCAGTGAATGAAATTAGTAATCAAAAAGTTGAAAGGAAGTCCTGTGCAGAGCTGCCTCATGTGCTAGTCCAAGGAAACTCTAAGAAAACAAATATTAACCATTTTACCAACTTATGAATAAGCATTCTTATAAATTATAAAGCTAACTCTAATGAATGATGTTTGTGGAATAACAATATCAGTTTTTCTCTTTTTTAAAAAAAAACATGCAAACTTATTTTTTGCAGTGCTGGGGATCAAGCCCAGGTTTTCCCATAGTAGATAAGTGCTCTACCACTGAGCTACAATCCTACCCTTGTTTCTTTTTTAAACGAGAAGAAAAATTGCTGACTAAATGCTAATTTCTTCGGGTAAACCGCATAGTCTGAAACAAGTGACTGTCTCAAAAGCCCACATCATTATGGTCATTTAAAACACACTAAAAGCACAAAGGAAAGCAATTCTTGGTAAAGAAAATCATCACACAAATACAAATCATAGTATTCACTTCACAAAGGCACTTAAAAAAGAGAACTTGTTAATTACAACTCTCTGTAATGCCATTACATTTTGCTTTATTTGCAAGACTATGAAAAAATATCAGACATCCTATTCTTTGTAAGATGATTTTAATGAGTTTTACTCAGATAACAATATATTGTGTGTTTCTAGTAAACTAAATTATACAGCAAATTAAAAAGGCAATCCAAATGCCCAACAAGCAATTACTCTGGCTTCACTGACCTGCAATTAAGGCACATTATTACCGGGCATTCACAAGCCAAGCAGGGTATGATCTAGTTTACAAATAGAACCATCAGCATGAACAACACTGTTCTGTTAATGCCCTGAAAAACCAAAGTTGTGGTAGTCTGTGGTTTGAGAACTTGTATGGCCTACAATTTAACAAACCAAATCCATGGCTAAGAAACCAATTTTATTTTTAGTTCACTAATTTGAGCTAAAGTATACTATTCTGCTTTTGTAAGCTATGTTATCCTCATTTAATCAATATTGTTTACAATACCAGAAAATAGTAACATACATAAAACACCCAGCACAGTAGGTTCTCAAGGATAAAGGCAGCTGTCATTACTGCTGTCAACCACAACCTGGTAAGACATTCCTAGGTTAAGAGACTCATTATGTTTATGCTTCATGCAATTTTCAATTCTCCGTTTAGTAAATTCAGACATAGTCTCCAAATGCTAAAAATAAAAAAGTTTTAATTAATTAAAAAGTTAATAAAAAGCTGGGGGTGTAGCTGGATGGCACAGCACTGGCTTCATAAGTGTGAGGCCCCGGGTTCAGACTCCAGCAACATATATACACATATGTGCACGTGTGTGCAGTTAATGAAACATATAAAGCACCTGAAAAGTAATTTAAAATGTTTAATTTTAAAAGAAGAATAAAAGTTGAATCACCAAGCTGCTCATTGCTATACTATAAATATATCCATCATAAAAATCAGCTTCAATAATAAGGGTCAATATAGTTTAAAATTTCAATAGCAAATAACTACTGAAGAAAGATAACAACACATGAATAACCTGGTGTACAAATTTTAAGTTTTAAAAAGCACAAAATATGGTGGCATTCTAGCACTACAGAGGCTGAGGCAGGAGGACTCTGAGTTTGAGGCCAGCCTGAGCCAAAGAGCAAGTTCAAGGCCAACTTTGAAGTCCATAGAAGGACCCTGTTAGGGTCTGTGTCTGGATGTCCCCCAAAGCCTCTCCTCAGTCACGGGGTGGGGTGTCCTGGAGGCTGGTGAACCTAGAGTTTGTGATTGGTTCATCGTTTAGTGCTGGGTTAGGGATATGAATGTACACCTGCCCTAGGGCAGGTAGCCTGCATACAGCGTGAGGGAGAATGAAAGGCTCACTCCTCCCTTTTTGCTCGGTTGTTTTCACTATCACCCAGCTGCCACGAAGAGTTGCCCTCTGCTGTGTGTCACGCTGCCTTGGAGCCAGCTGATTACAGCCTGAAACCTCTACAAAATGAGCTAAATAAACCTTCCTTTCCTTAATTTTGAGTGTCAGGTATTTTGTCTCAGCAACATGAGGAAAGTAACTAAGTCAGACCCTATCTCAAAAAACAAAGAAACAAAAAAAGCTGAGCATAGTGAAAAGACCCTATCTCAAAATAAGTAAATAAATAAATAATACATAAATAAATTAAATACATACATACATAAATAAAATAAAAAGCCTGGGATGTTGCTTATAGTAAGGGCTCTGAGTTCAATTCCCCAGCGCCTCCCACCAAAAGCAAAAACATTGTACACCATGATTATTGAGCATTTGCAAAACGTTTGTTTGTCTTTAAGTCAAGAAGAGAAAATAATCCTCCTTTCGCCTCCCCTACAATGGTTTTGGGCAACTCTGGCTTTGTTTTTCAAAATTCCTTTTACTACTATTTTTGAAACTTAAAGATAATAAAAGCTACTAGAATTAAAAGAGCCATGAGAAATCACTAGAGATTTTTCTTAGAAGTCAATGGAAACCACCATCTGAACTAATTTTGTGTATCCTATGCACTATCTTACCTAGTGCAAGGGAGAACATAAAGTAAAATCACAAAAAATAGGAGTCTTCAATTACTTTATGTATTTTTGTTATTTCTAAAATCATTTAGCCTCAAAAATGAGTTCGGAAAATCTACTGTCCTACAAATACAACCAATAATTACTCTTAAAATAGGGCTTCTCCAATTTCTCTCACCACATAACTATTAAATTTTTTTGAAAAATGTCTTTTGTCATGTAATATATAGGCTATTTGCCTTGTAATATGGCTTCTGAATTTTAAATATTATCTTTTGTTTGGTCTTTTTGAGACAGGGTTTTGCTATGTAGTTCAGGCTGGTGTGAATTCATTTTGTAGCCCAGGCTGGCCTCGAACTTGCAGTGATCCTCCTGCCTCAGCCTCCTAAGTGCTGGGATTACAGGTGTTCACCACCATACCTGGCTCAATTTTAAATATTATCTGATTAAAATAAACGTGCCAGGCACAGTGGCAGATGCCTATAATCCCAGCACTTGGGAGGCTGAGGCAGCAGGATTGCCATGAGTTCCAGGCCAGCCTGAACTACACAGCAAGACCCTGTCTCAAAAAGACAGCCAGGGGCTAGAGATATAGCTCAGGGGCATAAGTGCCTGCCTGGTAAGTGTAAGGTCCAGAGTTCAATCCCCGGTACTGCAAAAACAAACACAACAAAAACAAAAACAAGACAGCTGGGCATAGTGGCACATGCCTGGAATTCCAGCACTTGGAAGACAGAGGTAGGAGGATTGCTGCCAGTTCAAGGGCACCCTGAGCTACATAGTAAGTTCAAGACCAGCCTGATCTATATAATGAGACCATGTCTCAAAGACTGGAGGCATGGAGCAAAAAATAAATAAATGAAATGAAATGAAATGAAAGTACTTTTTAAAAAATAAAATAAACTTCACTCTCTGGTAAAATATCTTTTCAAAAAGTTTAGTTAATCCTACCACATGGTGTTTTGGTATCTTGATACTTTAAATAGAAAGCCATTTCAAATGAGGTTATTAATAGCACTGTTCATTCTTCCCCTATGCCTCTACCTTCATGTCTGGGCTTCAGAGAACTGAACGGCCCCATATCCTGGAAGAACACGGAAACCAACTCTGTGTGTGACTTGGCAGACTGTGGCTCTGGAAAGAGCCGTGCAATTGTGAAACCAACTCTAAAACTGTAGCTGAGCGTCTGCAAAACTGAACCAAATAAACCTTTCCAGCAGCCTCCCACCTACCTACCTTCTGCCATGCTGTTAGAGAGCCATCACTCTGCTAACAACCCTGCCCTTCTGAAGGAAAATTAAAACTTTCAGTGTATACAGGCCTCATACAAACTGGCCCTCAAAGGGCCTGCACTGACTTCCTGGAGCAATTTGATGAAACACTTCACATATGGATCAGCTAACTTCACAGTTTTAATCTTAACCTATGAGGAGACATGGCAGGCTACAGGAAGGCTGATGCATATATGAAAGGGTGCTCCTTCGCTGTGAGTGGAACTGAAGAACCATCTTTCCCAGAAGGCCTTTCATCTGCAGGTATCACAAAAGACTCATGGACTAACGTGCATGAAACGTGATTTCAATTCTCATGAGGATTTGAGATGGCTATAATATGGTCAAGGCACTCAAGCAAGATTATGCATAAGTCTGGCTACATTCCTGAATGCTTTCTGGTTTAATTTTATTTTCCCACCTCATTACTAAAGATTTGACATTAATCCTACCAAACACAAACATTAAAATTCCCAGTTAGTACAGTTGCCAAAGTTACAGCAGAATTCTATCCTAAGAAACTGCAAATTCAGGTTCACATTGTAGTGCCATAAAATAAAGGAAATCTTCTGTGGAATTTTTCATTTTATTTTTCCCATGCCATAAGACTATGCTACTGGGGATATCATGGCTTGGAAACAAGTCTGCAAAGATTCAGAGGTAAACCCCAGCATACTCCAAGGTCTTGTGCTCACACAATGGGTGAATCAGCTTGGTCTTTCAACAGGACATGGAATGCCTTCACCCCAAAGAACCATGTCATCTTTGTTACCCACATGCCAAATGGCCTCATAAGGAAGTGACCCTCAGAACTCTTTCGCAACCAAGGCAGTATAACACTGTGTCCCACAGAATGCGTAATGCTCCAGGATCACTGAAGAATTTCCCTTCAGAGAGCACAGAACCCTTACCAAAAGGTGGCTCCTTAAGCCTGGGGCTTGTTCGAGATACACATTCCCAGGTCTCATCCAAGAGTTCCTGACCCAGACTCTGGACTGTCAACCCCCAAGTTAACAGAAAAGCAGTAACCATTAAAAATGATTCTCTAGTCAGCTGCCTAATGATTTATGCTGAATTCTCAAAAAAATTTTTTTATTGTCTTTTTTTTTTTTTTTTTTGAGACAGGATCCTGCTATGCAGTTCAGGCTGGCCTTGAAACCACTGCAGAGGCCAGGCTAGCCTTGAATTCACAGCCATCCTCTTGTTTCAGCCTCCTGAAGCTGGATTACAGCCATACACCACCACATCTGGCTAACAAAATAGTCTTAATGATTTGTTTATACTAAATGATTTTGATTCAGAAAAACAAAAATATTAAAACCAGTATCAAGAACTATCTCAAAATCCATGAAGTGGGAACATGGGGCTTTTGCCACTTTCTGAAGCTAGGAGGGTGAATTATGACAAGCAACCAGGTTCTTTATAAGGGGATAATTTGTGGAAAATTATTGGTGACAGCTGTACTGCTTGTTTTTAAGCAGGCACTTTCTTGGCAACTCTTAGTAAAAGTCAAATCTATTTGTGTAAACTGGCCATAAATTATGCTTTGGCCACCAATGCAGCACCAAAGCGTGGCAAACATTTATTTAAAAAAAAAAAAGAATTAGACACTTGTCATCTTTATTAAAATCTCCAACCTTACCAACAATCTTCTGGCAACCACAGAACATGGCAGGCTGCTCAGAGGAAGGCACTAACATCAAAGGTTATTTGTTGATGGCACAATATCTTGCCTTGGACTACGGCTTATCCGAACCATCCCCCATTGTCCCTTGGACACAAAAAATATTGCACAACACCACCAGGATTGACCCATTTTATGCAACTCTGCTTCAAATACAAAAAGGTAAATGTGACTTTTTTTTTGGTACCAGAAATCGAACTCAGGATTGAGTGCTTGCCAGGCAGGTGCTTGTGCTGCTGAGTTATTTCCTAGCCCTATAAATGTGATATTAAAAAGCTCATGCAAGAATCCTGGCAACTCAGGAATATACTGTGTGGAGAGTCAAACCTCTGTGAACTGAAGAGCATTACAGCTCTTTAAAACTGCACTGCCAAATAAATGCGTACATGAAATCACTGATTTTCTACAGAAATGAAAGAAAATATTGAATTTTACTCCTGAAGCAACAGATTTTCCTATATAGCCACGGAAGGCAGAGGGCATAAATGGACGAGAAGGGTATGTGAACTGTCACTTTGGAAACTAGTTAGAGGGAAGCAGTTTGTAGTGATGGGAAATGCATGTGCAGATAAAAGAAGGTGGAAGGCGAAGTAAGAAAGATTAAGTGGTATGTACATACACAAATTTCCCGTGACTTATGTCACTATTATGTGTCACAGACATACACTAAATAAAAAAAGAAACTAAAAACAAACAACAAAAACAGCACCAGCACAGCACCAGCACAGCACAAGGGTTGTCTGAGCGCGGGACTTCGTGGAGAGGCCTCATCCAGCCCTGGAGAAAATGCCTGCAGTGCAAGCACACACTGACTGAGGCTCTCACTAAGGCAAGGGTCAGGGAAACCACAGCAGATCCAGCTGGTAGAGCAGTGAATGCCATCTGCATCGTACTGGCCACGAGTTTTGATGTTTTCTGAAAATTCCTTATTATGTGTATTTTAAACTACAAATATAACCAGTATCTCAATCAGTAAATGAGAAACACTGATCTCAGTAGATGAAAGATGCAGAGAACAGTAGAAGGAAATTCACTAAGATGACAATAGTTTTTCTTTTCAGCTAAGGAATTCTGAGCAGATTTTTGTGTTTTAATGTGGAAAGAATTTTTTTAAGTATCAACTTCCTAAGTAAAATGATAATATTTACCTTTCCTTGCCAAACCTCACGTGGTCCTGAGTGTGGAGGACGGGTAGAGAAGCAGGGGTCCCCTTATATGAAAAACGAGGCAGGTTTTCTCCATGTTCAGTGGCCTGGACTTGGCCACCAGGGGGGGCAGAGACAGGACTCAGACCCCAAACTCAGCTCCTCACCGACGGCCCTGCTGTCTCTGTTGGCAACTCCTCTCCACTGGACTTTTGATCCTGAGCTGTTTCCAAAGCCCCCGAGAAAACAGTGAGCCTCAGTCTAGCAGGAAGGGACAGGGACGAGGGTGCCTATCCCAAGTCAACACACATACACTTAGAGTGGAAAAGCGAAGCCAAAGCTCAGGACACAAGTGAAAGTCCTCGAAACTTTTGGAGGACGGTAATGCTTGAAGAGCTGATTGAATTATAGCTTTATGTGATGGCACAAAGCCCAGATTTAAGAAATAAGGTTGCTGTTTAAGAAACAATTTTGAAGGGCTGGGGATATAGCTCAGTGGAATAAGCGCCTGCCTAGCAAGCGTAGGGTCCTGAGTTCAATCCCCAGTACCGCCAAAAAAAAAAAAAAAAAGGATAAAAGAAACAATTTTGAATTTTCAAGGCAAAGGGCACAGACAGTACAGAGCCACAGATGAAAAGGCAACCTCTGTCATGTCTGTGGGACAAAACAAGCTGCTGGCTGGACACAGGACTTCCCAGTCACACCTGTCCCACATAATGGGTTATAATCAAGAAAACCAAGGAATCAGCACAGTTTTAGGCTGAGAGACCCTCAGAAGTATATAAACACAGGCATTTATTTTATTCAATGTCAGATTCACACACCTGTGATCCCAGTTGCTTGGGAGGTTTTTTTTTTTTTTTTGTACCTGGGATCGAACTCAGGACTTGCACTTGCCAAGCAGGCACTATGCCACTGAGCCATCTCCCCAGCCCGACTTGGGAGGCCGAGGAAGGAAGATTACGGTTCAAGGCTTGCCTGGGCAACTTGGTGAGACCCTACCTTAAAGTAGGATTTAGCAAAAGGGCTGGGGGTGTGGCTCAGCGGAAGTGCATTTGCCTACCACATGATTCCCCAATACTGGAAAAAACAGCCATAACACTTTATTCTGGTACCTCATTCTCAAGGCCCCAAGTTCTTTATTCTAGCTCCTAGAAACCCAGCTGTTTTCCTCCTCAAGTAGAAATGTGCACTCATTCATCTGCTTTCTGTTTCCATCAAGACCATACTTCCAGGCCAGGGATATAGCACAGCGGCACAATGCCTGCGTGGCAAGCCCAAGGTCCTGACTTTGATTCCCAGTACAAAAGTAAAAACCATACTTCTACTTCTCTAAAAAGAGGGCTCTAAACACAACTGCACACTCACACATCACTGAAGACTGGGACACATGAGCAGTAAATGCAATCTAATCCCAACACAATTTTGGCAGTGAATTATTATGTAGTCACCCCAAGTCCCAAGCCCTCCACTGGAAAAGTGAAGCCTGTAATGACTACCGTACTTGCAAACGCTCTTGGTATTTCCTTCAGGGCACAGCAGTAAAGCACTCCGTAAGAGCCTTGTATGCAAGAGCTCATCATTATACATATTTATGTGCTATAAAAAACGAATTTTATCATCAGAGTAGGCAGCATACAGACATCTCTCACAAAATAAGCTCATTTAGTTTGCTCAGTAGAGCTCCTGTGTAAAATAAGGGTAAGCAAGGGCCAGAAGAGAGTTTATGTGGCATCAGCTATTTTTAACTTCACTCAGGTAGGGAGGTTACAAGTTTCGATCCAGCCCCTTGCTGTTTTCACAAACAGAGCGTAATCCAACATTTGTCCTAAAACCAACCTGCACCCTTCCTTAAAAATTAACTCCACAAACAAAGGTAAAAAAAGGGGAGGGTACCAGCACTCCTTGGAACAGTCTCCATCAAATAAACCCTATTATATTACATCAAATAAAAATGTTAAACTAAGCATTTTAAAAGGCAACATCTACAGGGCCTGTAAGATGAAAGGATTGTAAAATGTCAGAGGAAACACACAACCCAACGGCCAGAGTCAACATTTTTTGGAATCACTGTTCAGGCTAAGCACTGAGACAAAAAAAAATCTCCCAAAGACGCTAACCTTGTTCTATAGGAAAACACACAACCCACAGTACTCCCTCTCTCAGAGACTGGGCTGTGGAAGAAAATGCATTCTCAGTCAAGGACAGACCTGGGTCATCCCTGACTTGGCCACTGCTGGAGCCCTGTGCACCTGTCCCAGCTTTTATTATCACCCACCAGTGAGGGCTGCTGTCAGAAAGCACAGTCAATGCAGGCCACATGTCCTGTATAGCAGAAGGTGTTCAGTGGGTAAGCTACTTGGTAGCTGGTCTCAATTTCTTAAAAGTATACTGCTAGAGGCCAGGTTTGGTGGTGCACGCCTGTAATCCTAGCACTCGGGAAGCTGAGGCAGGAGGATACTTGCAAGTTTGAGACCAGCCTGAGCTATAAAGTGAGCTCAAGACCAACCTGAACTACGTAGTGAGACCCTGTCTCAAAAAGACAAAAACAAAACAAAAAAGAATATACTGCTAACCCTTGAGCACAACACATAAATGCTAAATAGTCTTAGAAGTAACTATTGCCCATTTACTCTTGGTCAGGATCAAGGCAAGGACAGGAATACCAAGAATGCTGACTTTACTACTAGCATGTCTGTAGTGGTCTCAAACATGGCCTCCAATATCAGCTGGGGAAAACACAAGTGTAGAACTGCTCAGCCTGGGGAGAGGCCCCTGTAGCACCCGCAGGCCCAGCCTACCAAAGGGAGAATTCTGGGGCACCTTTCAAAGTGTCTTTGAAGGGCAGTCTCTGTGCACCCTTCCACAGCACATGATACTGTAACAGAGAAGATGAGCACAGCCCCCGAGCAACGATGTACAAATTCATGAGGTATGCTGCATTTCTGGGCTCCGTATTTTCCTTATCTCTCCTCTCTTTAAGTCAAGCCAGACTGCTATTACATTTATGATTATGAGTAAAAACTAAATGGCAGCCAAAAAACCTACCTTTTGATAAAGCCACAGAAGGGACCTATCTGATAAACCTTTTGGCAGCCAAGACTGCCAGGTGGAAATTGGATAATGTGAGATCAACTAGAAGTGAGCACTGCATTCCTGAAGAAGTCATGGAAACAAGCACTAGTGTCCAGTCCTAACACAACCAGCCTTAAGGATTAAGAGTAACTCAGTGTGTCCAAGACTCACCTGTGTTTTTCCTTTATGCAAACCAGTATACTAAATAACTTTCAGGACAGTCAAACCATGACTGATTTCAGGGCAGATCAATTCCTGGTTTTTTGTTTACTAGTTTGTTTTTTCTGTAGTGCTAGGAATTGAATACAGAGCCCTGCACATGGTAGGCAAACAGCACCACTGACCCTCATCCCTAGTCCCTCCATACCTTTTCCTACTTTATTTTGAGACAGGTTTTGGCTTTGTTGCCCAGGCTGGCCTCTAATTCACAATCGTACCTTAGGGTCATGAATAGCATGGATTGTAGGCATTTGCCAACATGCCTGGTTACAATTCTTCAAAAATCCTTTATACCCAAGTAATCTGGGGAACCAAAACTGACATGAACATTATTACTCTGAGGCAAAATGATTCACATATCTGACTCACTCTCAGGTATGTGAGAATAAAATGTCTCTTGTGTACTAGGGAAAAACAGATTTGTGAACTACAGAAAAACTAGCTTCGTGCCTGCTGGAATCTGGAAAAACCATTCTAAGTGCTGGCAGTACTGGGATTTTAGTCCTATGCAGCAGCTGACTCCAACATTTGCACAATCTGGAGGGTGAAAATGGACTCCATTTTTATTGAAGGGCTTATTTCCCAGGCTCTGTATGATTAAAGGGTAATGTCCACAGCAGCACTCAGTCTATGTCCAATCAGTTAACAATGAGTCATGCTCTGTATCTCAGGTTTCAGATCCACTTTTGGTAGAAGCTCAGGGGCAGAGGACATGCTTTAAAAGATGCGTGAGTCCTTTACTGAAGCACCACCATTATAAACTTGAAGGACAACAGCCACCAAGTTCCTAGGGGAGCCTGCCGATGTGAAGAAGGGCCCCAGGATTGCTACTGCCATTAATTTGCCTCTGTCCTGCCTGCCCTGACCTGGATTCTGGCATCACCAGGGGCTTCGAGGGAAGGGGATGTGGAAGCATAGGCAGACCGACAGAGGGTATCTCCTGCTTCAGTCTGCTGCCTCCCAACTTACACAGCCTTGCTAGCATCAGAATGCTCAATATGTGTGAGCATGATCAACATACAGGACAGGTATTTCTTCTCACTCACAACCCAACTGCGCAGCACAACTTTTAAATTAAGATAAACTTAAGGTCAAAGGGTATATCTCAGTGGTGAAAACTGTATTTTGCATATATAAGGGCCAGGGTTCAAGTGCCCCCCCAAAAAATTAAAAAGTAAGATACAAAGGCAGTTATAAAGTGTTCTACTAAAGGAACGTCTAAGCTGCCATGTTCTTTAAGAAAAAAGCTTCCTGACATCATATGCTGGTGGTACCTCTTTGCCCCTGCTACACAGAGGTACTACCTCATGGGTACTCCACTCTGCACATGCTGCCCCGTTTGTTTTTCACACTGCTCATAAAACCAGGAAAAACTAGACTCGCTGTTACTTTATTGAACTTCACAGTGGTGTAGGTCACAGTGACAACTAGCTCTCTACATGCCTACCACAAGCCAACTCAACAGCCTTATTGATGCAGCTACCCTGGGAGAGGCATTATTTCCATTTCGTAGATATGGAACCTGAGCTTCAGAAAAGACAAACGTCCTGCACAAGTGATGTGACTTAGCCCAGATGGCCACCCCGCAACCTTGTTCGGAAGCCCCTCTCTGTGGAGGTGGTCACAGGCACGCATCTGTGATGCTCCAGGTTTACACGCCACAGAGGCCTCACCGTAAGTTAGCAGCACCATTAAAAAAAGGAACACTCCCAGTACTTCTGAAATATCAGTACTTTTAATAAATTGCAATCTCCCTGAAACAATGAGTTTTTCAAAAAGAAACAGCTCACAAAAGGACACAAAGGATTTGCGGTGATAGGGTAGAGGGTAAGGCAGGGGGTAGTTACCCCTGGCTGATTACAAGTTTCTATTTGGGGTGACAAAGCAGTTCTGGAAATAGAGAATGATAATAGAGAGTGATAATGTTGATGTATGGGGCCTGGGGATATAGCTCAGTGGAATAAGCACCTGTATGGCAAGTGTAAGGTCCTGAGTTCAATCCCCAGTACCACCAAAAAAAAAAAAAAAAAAAAAGCAGATAATGTTTATGTAATTAATGTCACCAAATTGCACATTTAAAATGGGAAAAATTTTTATAGATTTTTCTACAATTTTTTAAAAATTAGAAATGTCATACTAAAAATTATTAAATTGTATACTTAAGTAAACTGTATGTTTAATTATAAATATCCTGTTTAACTCATATCTTAAGGAAGCAGTTTTTAAAAAGAAAAGAGGGGACCAGGGATATAGTTCAGTGGCACAGCACCTGCCTGGCAAGCATACGACCTGAGTTTGATTCCTGGTGCAAAAAAAAAGTCCTGTAATGCAGGAACTCAGGAGGCTGAGGTAGGAGGTGTGTTGCAAGTTGAAGACCAGCCTGGGCTACAAAGTGAGTTCAAGGCCTGAACTGAATAGCGAGACCCTGCCTCAAAAAGGCAAGGAAAAAAAAAATAAAACAGGGCTGCGTGTGGTGGCACATATGTGAAATCCCAGCACTCTGCAGGTTGAGGCAGGAGGATCATCGTGGGTTTGAGGCCAGCCTGGGCTTCACGAGTGAGTTCAAGGCCAACTTGTACTACATAGCAAGCAAAAAAGAAACAAAAGGCAAAAAAACAGCTGGGTGTGGTGGTGCATGCCTGTAACCCCAGCACCATAGGAGGCTGAGACAGAAGGACAACATGGGCAAGTCAGTGACTTGGCAGGACTCTGTTTCAAAAGTAAATAAATAGGGCTGGGGATATAACTCAGTGGCACAGCACCTCCCCAGCAAGTGCAAGGTCCTGAATTCGATTCTAGATAAAAGGAAAGGAGAGAGGGAGGGAGGGAGGGAGGGAGGGAGACGGAAGGAAGGAAGGAAAGGGAGGGAGGGAAAGAACTGGGGATATAACTCACCGTGAAGGCCCTGAGTTCAATTCCCAGTATGGGAGTAATAAAAACATAACACAGCCCTCCGTTTGCTCCCAACATCTGTCCAGGGAGATGTCTCAAACTTCACCATAGCAGTAACAGCAGCAACAAGGTCACTGAAGTCCATAATGGGTCAAACACCTCCATTTACTCATTTTATCCTTATAACAACTGTGGTTGTACAAATATTCTTAACTTATGGATGACCAAGTTGAAGCACAGAAAGGGTAAATAACTTGCCCAAAATTACACAGGTAATGAGTAGAGCCGGGATTCCACTTATTATAGTATTCCACGTGGTATCCTACAGTGTGCCACTCTACTGCAGGAATCAGGCAAACGGCTTTGTAAAATCTAAATCCAAATGAAAGCAATCCTGTGGAGTGGAGTGACATGCAGAGCTGTGTGCTCCCCAACAGTATGAGCTGCGCTGTAATGCTGGCTTGTTCAGGGCAGCTGGAAACCCAGAGGAGGAGAAGGAACGACCACAACACTCACGTGGTCCTCCAAGTGGGAAGGACAGGCACCATGGTCAGTTAAGCAAACGCTTCCCTCCAGAGGATCAGACCAGTCTGTACTTTAGACACACAGGGCCATTAATGACCCTCCAGTGACTCTGACCTTGCATATTGTGCTGCTGGGTGCAAAGAGCCACTGCACTAGAGAACGGCAAATGAGAGCTGCTCCATATACTATGAGTGCGAGGGCTGGGAAAGAAGGGTGGCATTTCTGAGCTGTGGTATTTGTTTTCCTCTAATTCTCCAGCTTAAAATCTCTCTGATGTTAAATGTCAAGCACCTGTTATAAGAAAAACCCAATTTGCTGCCAGCATCTGACTGCTATCCAAGAGGAAAAGGAAAAATCAGTGGTGTGCTTTATTTCAGGTACCATAGTAGTTCTTTTCCCCTCTCTATTATAACGCTTTACCTATACAACCTCTGATAAATTGTTGCACTACATGTAGTCAATAGAATAAAAGGAATCTTTGAATGTTGCAAATCAGTCTTTCCTCTCTTATGTTATTTTGACACAATCTTCATCTGATTTTTCAAACGCAAACACTAAAGTAGGTGCTCCACGTTTGCTGCCATAGGACTCCAATTTTATGTCTACATGATAACAAACCTTCCTTCTTTACCATTAAAATAAAAACATGAAACACTGTCCTACCATATCTATTTTGTGAGTGTATCAAATCCAGAGCCTTGTGCCTGCTAAATAAGGGCTCTGCCACTGTACTATACCTCTAGCCCTTCTTAAAATTTTATTTTGAAGAAGGTCTCACCAAGTTGTTCAGACTAGCCTCAAACTTGGGATCCCCCTGCCTCAGTTTGCAGAGTAGCTGGGATAACAGGCACATGTCCCACCATGTCCAGTCTATGTCTACTTTTATCAACTATCCAAGCATGTTAGATCTTGTTATGTTTTCTCATTTTTATGAATTAATTTATTTTTAGGTTTATAATACAGTGTTTTGTTTGTAGTGCTGAGGATAAAACCCAGGGGATCACACATTCTAGACAAAAGCACATCGTGAGCTACACCCCAAGCTGTTATCCATTATAGCTGCACCGATGTACAGTAGATCTCTTGAACTTACTCCTGAAATTTTGTATTTTTGACCAACATTTCCTCTTATATTTCTAGAAAGGGAAACAATACACAATGGGCACCTACTAAGTCTCAGAAACTATCTCATCATATCTCATACAATCCTTATGACCTCCAAGGAAAGCAAAGAGTTTTATCACCATTTTACAGAGAAAGAAACAATTTGTTCTTTAGAGCACATCACTCCGTGTTATGGCTCATCTCATTAATAGCTTAGAGAACACAAAACAGTGCTGTCCCAGAAAGACCAAAATTCCAAGGGGAATCCTGTCCCGAGTCAGAACATTGGTATCTAGAACACACAGTAACCCTGCACACGAAACTGCAGGCAGGTAGCTTTTCCTGTTAAGCTCCCTCACTTACAGAGAAGAGCCAAAGTAAAAAATTTATTCATTTCCTTAATCTTTCAAAGAACTGAGGTCAATGGAAAACAGCCCCCCCCCAACTTAACAAAAGGTTATCTACAAGAGAGTTCAAGGTGTTTTATAGAGATAGATGCCTATTAATAAGACATAAGATAAAAGTCAGACTTTGTGTTTTCTGGAGTAAAATAAAAACTAAAACCAACAAGTCTTTTTAGGTTTTTCCAGCCTGAAAGTATTTGACCAGAGGATCTTTACTGAGACTGGTTTTCCATGCATTGATTAAAACTGACCAGGATTATAAAAGAAAGTAGATCATTTCCTGGCCAGAAAGCCTCCAACATAAATGGAGAGGACATTCCACATGGCCTATCATTACCAGTGGTCTGATCCTGATTTCCATGGCTCACTCTGTTATGACTCTCATCCTGATTCCATCAAAGCAAGGCGGCTCATATGAGGTACCCAGGTCATGAAAAAGATACAATGGCACCATGCTGAGTCCTTGCACGATATTCTTTTAGACAACTATGGCTTAGAAAACAACTTGTATGACATTTGATCTTTCCATATTTTTCATTGCAAATCTTGCCGAATTTTTTTCCTGTCAATGATGAAGAAAATATTCTTCTTTACATATGAGAGGCAAAAAAGACCAAAACAATCAAGTTAGGAATTTTTGATACAAAAATTATAGGAGGATTTCTATCTTCCATTAACCTCTTTTCGGTATACATCTAGATTTCAGCCAAAAAAAAAAAAAAAAAAAAAACCCTCAATGGGCATATGCCTCAACTTAAAATGAAACCATATGTATTTACTGTACAGTTCTTCTGTATAATAGTACAGCATAATATTAGCAATATTAGGTTAATCTAAAATTTTTGAAGGTCTTATTTAACTTTTTTTTTTTTTGGAGACAGGGTCTCAGTAGTTAGTGCAGGCTGTTCTCGAACATGCGGCAATCCTCCTGACTCAGCCTCTGGGGTGCTGGGATTATAGGTGTGCACCACCATTCCCGGCTTAAGCTTTTTAACCAAAATTTATTTTGACTTCCTTGAATGATGACAGTCACAAACCTGACAGACTAGGTCTGTATCCAATTTAGTTTGTATCCATTACCTGATTTTATAAAAGAAGTGAATTTAATGGAGAAGCAGGATTGTTGCTTCAGTGTTTCTAAATGAGTGAATAATGCCCACTTGAAAAATACTGTAGAACAACGAATTTAGCATCATGCACAAACAAATGTAACAGCCATGATTTGAGCCATGTTCACTGTTGCCTGTGTCTTCTATGGTCTGTGGCAATAAGCCATGTTTCCAAAGATGTACAGAGATAAACAGAGTTCCCAAAATAAGAGTTAAGAGCTAAGAAAATTCTCTTTTTCCCTTAAGGAAGTAGACAGCAAAGACTCAGTTATTGGCACAATTAATTTCTTCTGCAGAAAAATTCAGCTTCATTTCCAATATATACCACACTATCACACTATCAGCCAGTCCACTTTGAAAGAGGTTTTGAAAGTTGAACACATTCATCTGTGAAGCTCCAGAAGAAAGAACAAAGATAACAGCTGTCTGCAGCATGCCACCTAGGTGCTGCACTGTGGCACTAACATTTATACAGACATCTTAAGGAAACTGTATTCTAATTTGGTAAAGCAATGATAAAACTGTAAAGTGCTGCATATAATGGAAGGAAATGATGTAACCAGCCCAACACTAAAAGTTATTTCTTGCAATGGTAGTGATTGATGTGGACTGCCTTGTTCTCTCTGGCTCATACAGAATCTAACACAGCTGTGTAAGAGAGCTCAGACAAGACGAAGGTTTAGGGATGAGGCACAGAGCCAAAGTGGCCTGCTTAAGGAGCACATCCATGACTTTAGTCTCAACTTTACCAACCAAGCACAAACTTTGAGATAACAAGCCTGAGATTTTTTAAAGAAATGTTCCACACTTAAGACTTCTGGGCTGGGGATATAGCTCAGAGGCATAAGCCACCTGCCTGGTAAGCACAAGGTCCTGAGTCTGATTCCTGGCACCAAAAAAAAAAAAAATAAAAACATACCCCAAACTTCAGTCTTTCCCCTAAATCACGCTGACTTTGCGCTTCCAACAATGAAGATATATACGTAAGTCTTTACTTCAACTGGATCCATTCAGAAGAGGGTTCAGGATGCAGTGACAATCATAAGATTATCCTAAATGTCATTTCTCTAATATCTTCTTAGAAGTAATATTATATAACTGGATGATAATGCAAACATAAATAATATTTGCATGTAAACTTTGCTAGAGGAAAGGTCTACCTGTATATATATCTCTTTTGTAGAAAACTTAAATGCCAAAACGACAAGTTTCTTTTTTTTCTTAGAAGAGACACACTATCTTTAGCAACGTTTTCTTTTATTATCCAGTATATGTAAGAAATTATTTCCAGGGGTAGGGGATATTGCTCAGCGGCACAGTGCCTGCCTGGCAAGTACAAGGTCCTGAGTTCAATTCCCGGTACCAAAAAAAAAAAAAGAAAAGAAAGAAAAAGAAATTATTTCAAAAAACGTCAATTTCTATTTTCAAAAACCATCTGAATTATTAGGTATGAGAAATATTTTATCTAAAAATGTACCTCCCAGTCATCCCAAGACATTAGGTTTATCCACAGTCAGGGAATAGGGGACCAGGACCTCCTGATTACTTACTTGTTAAAAAAAGGTTCAATGAGTTTTGATCTGGCAGACACATGAATTTTTGGAGGACTGAGAAAAGAACCTAATAAAGAAAAGAAGCAGGATATTATACACAGTCAAGTGGACAAAGCTTGAAAGTTCAGACAAAAAAGAAAAAAAATTGAAACAATGGTCTGGTTAGGCAAGAGTGAAGGTCCACTTTTGGACCAGGTACTTTATACCAAGTAAGCATCAGCAGTTCTCCTCTCTCCTTTTCCCTCCCATCTCCTCCAATTCTTTCCTTAGACTCGCCCATTTCTAAGCTGGTAAATGGATTCTAGGGAAATGGTAGTACTATAGCTGTAATGATTATGCCTTCAAAATTTATATATAGAATCTTAATCCCCCATGTGATTGTATTGGAAGGTGAGACCTCTGGGAGATAACTAAGGAGATCATAAGAAGAGACAACACAGCATCTTCTGTCTGTTCTC
Organism: Dinomys branickii; assembly: GCA_004027595.1. Lineage (NCBI taxonomy): Eukaryota > Metazoa > Chordata > Mammalia > Rodentia > Dinomyidae > Dinomys > Dinomys branickii. The sequence continues at coordinate 79,948 of PVLD010000359.1, read as the reverse complement.
CACCATGTTTATAAGCCAGGATATAAGCTTTCAGCAAATACCATATCTGCTGGCACTTTGGTCTTGGGCTTCCTAGCCTCCAAAATTGTGAGAAATAAAGGTCTATTGTTTGAGTAGCCCAGTCTGTGGTAATGTGTCATAGCAGCTCGAACTAAGGCAAGGAGAGAGGTGAGATCAACTCTAGCCACTGTGTGTCTGACAGAAACACATATAGTGAGTACCTAGGTAATTGGCCATGGAGATGAAGCACAGTCCTGTGATATAAGCATCATAGCCTGCCTCGTGGAGCTGTTCGGAAGCTGTGTCATAACTTGGAAAACCTTCTGCGCTTTCTAGAAAGAAAAAAGGAAAAAAAAGTTTTCCCCAGTATATCACAAACATGAAGATGAGTAAACATGATGCCTTACAAAATCTAAATTGGATTACAGTGTGCCACAAATCTTAAATCTGTATCTTAAATAAGCAGGAAAAAAGCTATTTCTTAATTCTTTCTATACAACATCTTAGAATGAGCAGAGTCCTGAAAAGGAAGACTTTGGTCCAGACTAGAAAAATTCTTCAGGTATACAATCAAAGATTCAGCTAAAGGTCTCTTTAACCTACATTGCTATTTATAGTCACCATCATGTGCAACTCTCCCTACAACAATTACTCCTCTTCTGGTTGCCCTGTAAAGTCATAAAAATGAAATTCTTCACTACACACAATGATACCATCAGGATACCACAAAGATTAATAGCAGGACTCTGGAGCTACATAGTCTTAGTCTGAATCTCTGCTCTGCCACTCACTTGCTTTGTGACCTTGGGCAAGTCACATCACCTCTGATCCTCTAGTTTTGTAAAATGGAGATAATGGCTTTTCTGAGGCTCACATGACGCCATATAAGTAAAGCTCCCACCTAGCTGTTATCTATCAATACTCCAGGTAATCCTCCCCAATAAAGGACAACTTCAATTCAGTGCTGGCAGCTCAAAGTCAGCACCGTCTCTACTCCGCTTACAAGCTGAGATCTAAAGTTGATGGCACAACTCGCTCCAAAAACATTAGAATTTTCTGTATACTGCTCTTAGATCATGAGCCACTTCACAGCAGAGATCATCTCATAACATGGATCTTTTGTTACACTGAGCCACACAGATGCTAAAAAGATGAAGTCTGAGAAGAATAAGGAAGAAAAAAAGTCTGAGGAGACCAACTTGCTTTAGACTAATTCTCTACCAGATACCAGAACACATATGAAAACAACAGAATAAAACTATCATTCTTAAGTAACTATGTCCTAGAATCATTCTGGAAATGAATGTCAAGAAAGCTACAATACAGAATTTGTAGCATGAATACAAATTTACAGTGCAAAGGCTGTAACTTTCTATGTCAATACAATGCTCTTTAACCAAGAATTCTTTAACTTCCACTTAAGTATTAAAGACCAGACTTGAAGCTTTTTTAAAAAACCTTTTAACACCTAAGTAATATCCTCCACACTACCATCAGCTGAAACACACTTCCCCAATCATTTCCATTATATTATAACAAATAAAGCCAAGGTTGTCTTCCTCCCACCACCCTTAATTCCTTACTGGACTATTACTCACAAAAGGGAATAGATAACTGTAATACTGGCTGCTTTAATACCTTCCATTATCAATTTTGGAATTATTAGTCCTATTAACATCTTTACAAGTTTTCAGGTTACAGATGATGGAATGCTAACTACAGTATCAGCAGCACAATTAAGCTATCAGGATCGATGACATAGCACAAGGCTCATCAAATACATGGGTGGTGAGCAGACGTGCCCAAACACCTCTATCTCACAAGAAACATTCCGCTTAACTTCTAATTTTCCCCAATACTACTATATCCACTCCCTAATCCAGCCCAGAAGGAAGCAGGAGTGGGGACTCTCTTTTAATCTCATCAGTACATAGACCTTGGTTTTTCTGAGACAGAAAATGTATTTTCATTCTCCTCAGACAATTAACTACCAATTCTTTATCTGCTTAAACAATGTACCATATAAAAGAACATCATGTTTTGGGAAAATTCCAAGTATTAGGATACAAAAGCCTTGAAGTTTTAGTTGCTAGATTTCTCAATGAGTGCCTATCAAACTCTATTAATATAAAATAGATGTAGAACTAGAAGATCATCTTCATTCACAAAACAGTAATTCAACACGGGCAAGTTAGCTTAGTCAAAGTCTACAAATATGCAATATAGATTTAGAGCCATTTCACCTTTCTTCTACAGTGTACATCAATAATCATCAAAAAGACTTTGAGGGTTTTATTCTTACCAACTTTAGGAGGGTTGAAGGGTGTCTCTTTTAACCGCTTTTCCAATTCTGCAAGGGATGTGTTGTTAATGATATCCTGAAAACCAGGAAGTGGAGAATTATGACACTTTATCTTCTCAGTGCAACGTATATTAAAGAATTCCACCGGTAAGACACAGTCACATAAACAGCATCTCCTAGTGCCCCCTGGTGTTCTTTGTGGAAACAATTCCTCCTTTACTCAAAGGAAAAGCAAAGCAGCAAGCTGAATTTTCACTCTATAGGAAGTACTGTATAGCCAAATGGAAGAAGGTTTTTACAGATGCATTAAAAACACATAGAATTCTGCCAGAAAGCTGTACTGTTCTGGGCATTCATCTCACTCAGTTATTTAAGGCTCTTTACTAAGTGCAAATGATTATATACTTTGTCTTGAAATTTCTTGGTTAGAAAATATATTCAAAATATATAAAATAAGGAAAAGAAAATGAAGAAAGGAAGAACTATGTATATGTAGCCTATTCAAGAATAAATTATAAACATTAATATTAAAACTTACATTCAAAAACTAAAGGATAAAAAACCCTTAACTCCACCACCCAAAGACAATCATTGTTACATTTTAATATATTTATTTCTGGCTTTTTTCTGATTGTTTTTTCTCCATTTCTTTTTTTTCCCTTGAATGTATCTTAAATGACATTTAAGTAGACTAGAATTCCAGAACTAATTTAAATTAGAAGTAATTAAAAAAAAATCTCAAAATAGTTTATCAGTTATAAAGTTTAAATAGTACCTTAAATGGTTGTGTGCTGGCCATCAATTTAGTATCCAAGAGTCTAAAAAATGAATTTTAATAAGGTAAACAAAACGTGTACCAATGTTCAAAATGTACTCTATTTCAAATACCTAAAGTATGTATCTAACATATACTTAATACATGAAATCTCAGGATATGGTTAATGCATAAAACACTTAAATATAGGAACCAAACACCTTTCCCTGGTGGACCCTAGGAATAGCATTACTGCCTGACTTCTTCAGGTAGGACAGTCCATGTTCTAAGGAACACGTGAGGAACCATTTCTAGATGTGCTTGTATCCTGGGATGGTGCAATGTACATCAATCTCAGAAGTCAGTCATATGGCCTCACATACTTTCACATGGTTCGAATACCACCGAAGGTCTAACTTCTCACATCACTACCATCCATGGCTGCTTCCTGGGTTTATAGGATATAAATTCTTATGGAGGACCAAAATCTGCATTTGGTAGTTTCATGCTGTTGTTATTTCTCATTATTCTATTTCAGCGATTGAAAATACTAAAGAGAGAGACAAAGACCAATACAAAAATGGTGTTTCTGTATTTTCACACAAATGTGAACACCGTGGATAATATGACAGAAATAATCCACCTGAAAGACAAACTGCTTAGCTACCAACCTGTTCCTCTTCAAATGGATCCTAAAACACAAAACCTTGTTCTGTAGGCAACCCATGGCTGCCATGTGGTCTTTCAGACTTGTGACACATGAGAACTAGCATGCAATATTAACTATGAAAACACTAACAAGTAAAGGCACTGACTTATAGTGGAGGGGAAAAAAATCTATAACCAGACAGTCTGACTGAAAGGAGAGAGGATTCTGAACTGAATCCTTGAGGACGTCCAAGGCACACCCCACACATAAGAGCCATCTCAAAGACCGTAGCTAGTCCTTCAGGCAGCAAGATGTGGGATAGCAAGCCACCATCTGCTTTCACTCTCGGTTCAAAGTTGGATTGTTTTCAAAATTGGATTTTTAATGGGATAACAAAACAAATTATAAATTTTAAACAGCCAACCATTACAGAGTTGGATATACTACATAATTCCCCAACTCACATGAACTGCATTCTAACCCTAACCCAGGGGTTGTCATAAATTACTACTTATCTATTTCTGTTGTGTATAAGACAGACAAGCCCTCAGAGAAACTCTACCTGGGGAAGACACATGTTGTCATCTCTTTAAACTCTTTCAAGTCCTAAAAAACAAGAGAATAAATCATTACAATGTTCCTAACACAGTATAACCAACTTACTGAAAATAAATATAAGCAGCTTGGGTATACAGCTGTCCTCTCAAACTGTCACACTTCACACAGGCCTTCAGCTAAATTGCAAAACTCATTTCGAGTTAAGAATTACTTTTTAAAAAATCTTCCCAATTTCCTCATTGGTTGGGAACAGTATTACCTGGTAACTAATCTCTCTGAAAAACCCAAATAGTCAAATTTAAGGATTTTAGGCTCAAATAAAAAAAAGAGTGCCCTATTATAGGCAGAAAACTGCATATTTGAGAGACTTGCAATACTTTCAGGGAAGTTACAGTCACAGCTAACAGATTGTGTTCCATTATAGAAAGTTATCGTAAATGTGAGACTAAGCTGGGCATGGTGGTGAATGCCTTTAATCTCAGAATTCTGGGAGGCTGAGGCAGGAAGACTGTAAATTCAAACCCAATCTGAGCAAGTCAGTGACTCAGCCAGACCTGGCCTCAACATAAAAATTTTAAAAAGGGGTAAGAGTATAGCTTAAAATCCTTGGTTCAATCCCAGTAACACCAAAAGAAAAAGAAAGGGAAACTAGCAATGTAATTTCTATTAAATAGTTTATATAGGAAATGGATATATTGTAAACTAGCTTTTATTTCTGGAAACACCTACAAACATTAGTTAAAATAGACATTAAACAGACATTTCATTATACATACAATCTTGATTTAAGGACTCAGAAAATTGCTGAAGTGACACTAATAGCAAGTGCTTAAATCAGACAATTAATTTCCCAAATTTACTTTGAACAAGAAGTCTAGAGCAGAAATTAGACTGTTCTAACCTAGAATTAATTCATTTACATACATAATTGCAATGTTAGACTGGGTAGTCACACCCCTGACCCTTTGTAAGCTGCACTTTTCTCTGATGTTACTCATGCTGCACAGGAAACGGCCATTTCCAATTAGCATTCAAGCCTATAAATATAGATTATATTTAGCTAGCTTGAAATATTTACCAGGCTTTCAATGGCTATCATTAAATTAATGGACAATATGTGAAAAAGTGGTTTCAATGTAAGTCAAACAAAAATACCATAATGACTGTTGATAATCTCTTAATACTACTGCAAACCTTTACAAACAAGAGAAAGGTACAATAATGGCTACCTTCAAGACTGAAGTACAGCAGAGTTCCACATCAAGGCCTTCGAAAAGGTCATGCTAAAGTACCAAGCAGTCCCATAGGAAGACTTTCCTCCAAAGCAGCTCCAAAATGTAGATTCTTTGGTACCCTTTTAAATGCAAAATTTGGTGCCAGTGCATGTAAAAGTTCCTCTATTGTAAACAGGTTTTGTCATTTTCATGATTTCCTCAAAAGGTAAATAAAACATCTGTCTCTGACAGTGACAGAACATAAGTAATTTCCTCAAGCTGCCTTAGTGATAAAGCAAGGGATAAAACTGCTTATCCTAATCCACTTCGTATTATATACCAAATGACATGCTTTCTACTACAATTTGATTCATGACTGGTCTTACATTAGTGCTCACATATAAAGCACTATGCCAGGCACTTAGACCCTCTAAGGAGCTCACTGCTGAGAAAGAGGCTGTGCTGTATACCACAAGACAAAACCTACGCACCAGAAAGCACCAAATTCTGTTCAAGTTCAGAAAAAGATCATTTTCTGAGCAAAAAGACAGCAAGTAGGGAAAACTGTGGAGGAAGCATAAGCTGGAGTTTGGAAACAAGGTAAAGCCTCAGGTGACAGACACTGAGGAAAGCTGAAGAAAACGCAAGTTGCAAAAAATTATATGCCCAACCACAGGCACTTCTCGGGAGAAATGAGCCAGTCTAGCCGGGGAAAAGGAGAGTAGAAGCGCTAAGACTATAAGGAAGGTTGGGTTGGATCACAGAAACCTGATATGCCAGGCTAAAACGTCAACTATACAGAAAACAAATGTGCAATGGTTTGAGAATCTTAAGCAGGATCAGTGATGTCAACAGAGCCACCCATCAGAATGTTACAAAACTGGTACAGTCTGAAGATGTTCATTAAATCAGTATTAATGCCTCCTACGTGTCACACTGTTTGCTATTTAAAACACCTTGAAACAGTATTAAATATGCTTTCCTCTTTCCTTACTGATAACTTCGTTACTTTAAAGGTTAGAACATCAGGAAAGGAGCTCCCACTTAGGTCTGTCTAACCAACGATTAGATGATCTGAAACAAACTTTATTAGTCCTTCAGATATAAAATGCAAATCTATTCCCATCACACTTGTTTTGAGAGTTACAACTATGAAGCTTTGGTGTCTTAGAGGGTAACAGAGATGTTATGAAATGTAATGGCAATCTTAAGATAGTTGATGAGGACAGGGGAGAACAGACCTGCCCTGCTCATGGCCGAGCTGGGTTGTATTCTAAAGGATCATGACGCTGATGGGAGGCAACCTCACCTAAGAGATGTAAAGTATGTGGAAGTTTTTAGATGCACAAATGAAACCTTACTCTCACATGGATGTCTTTCAGTGCACAAGTAACAGAAGACTGATCTAATCCTGTATCATTCTAAAGAAGGGATTTGCCAACTATGACTTGCCAGACCAACTTTGGCCCACCATTTATTTTTTAAAGTTTTACTGCAATGTGGCCACACTCATTTCTTATGCATGCTCTGGCAGCTTGTGGTTACAGTGGCAGAGTTAAGAGTTGTGACAAAGACCATACAGCCTCAAAAGTGAAAATATTCTATTTGGTCCTATAGAGAAAAAACTGCCAACCTCAGGTTTAAAGGCAGGCTGAATGTTATGAGGGGCAGGACTAGGAATCCCACCTGGAGTCTGCTTAAATTATAGGTAATAAAGCTATTTGAAACAAATAAAAAACTCTAATATAAGAGATAACAATGAGATACAGTTTTGATTTTGCAAAGGACTAGATCTAGAAACAGAGAGTAAAAACATACTGAAAATAGGATGGGAGACTGAAAATAATGTATAGTGAAGGAATGAGGAAAAAACACTGCTATGGAGACAGTATATGGACAGTACAAATTTACACTAGGATTTAAATTACCTTATTTGAGACCTATAAATCCTAAAACAACCTTACTCTGAAGCTAGCCATAGGGAAATGTCTGGAGGCAGGGTGAGAGGCACACCAGTTCTGAGAAAGACCACAGCTAGGGACTGAGATGCTAGTGTCTGAAGCTGACGTGATGAAGGTAAGTGAGGTCACTAAAGGACAGAAAATAAAGGAGAATGGAGGACAAGTGATGCTGCAAAAGATGCAGCTGTGTGCAGTTTGGGGGCGAGAGAGCAAGAAGCGGAAGAAAAGCCAAACAAGTCTATGTTTAGTGCACTTAGATGATTTGGCTTGAATCATGGAAAAGGAAAAAAGAAACAGAAAAAAAAAAAAAAACCAAAACCCCACTACCATGGTCAATAGGAAACCTCAGGGAAGTGACTTGGTAGGAAGCAGTCCAGAACTTTGTAGAAGTTGATCCAATTCAGCTGGCACCACGTACCTTCAGAGGTCCTGCTACATCTAATTTTAGCAGTACTAAACTAGTAGCCCACGCTGTGGCTCAACACTTAAATGAGCAAACTGTGACATCAAGATGAGATCAATATTTAACCTTATGCTGGCAACGGCAGATGACTGAAGATCCCTTAAAATAGCTTGTGTGCACATCTCATCAAACATGTACAACCAAGAGCACAAGATTCTCTCAGATCACAGTGCATATAAGGAAAGAGCACCCATGCAGAGAACGCGGAGTAAGAAAACACCATGCATTTAAATGCAGGCTGGTGAGCCACTTACCACAGGCAGAGGACAGTAGAACTGATGAATTGTGTGCATGATGTCCAAGAGCATATTGTGTCCAACAACGAGTTTTCCCTAAAGAAAACAAGGTTAGGTTCTAGGTTCACATTTACACTAGGATTTGAGAATAAAATATATGTTTCAGATTCCATTAAGATTTTGTACAAGCTAAACTTGCTTTTCTAATTTAAAAGGTATACGTATATGCAAATACAAAAATTTGGGCTGGGTTCGTTTTTCTTCAATTTTGAAGTGTTAAATCCAGAATACAAAAATAAAAACTCCTAATGATTTTTATTTCATTGATTTTTTTCTGATTTTTATTAATTTCTCACCCTTGAGAATCAGAAGTAGTAAAAATACAAAATGTTTTTTCAAGACAGGTCTTACTAGGCTCCCCAATTAGCCCCAAACTCCTAGGCTCCTGTCTGAACCTCCCAAGTAGCACTGCAGCACTTGCCTAGAAGTAGTGAAATTTTTACTTTTTCTTTGGTCTCTTGAACTGTTAAATAATTTGTGAGCAAAACTTGAAATACATATTTTAAAACTACCCTTTAAAATAACCCTCTTATCTGGGTATGGTGGTATATGCCTGTCCTAGCATTTGGGTGGCTGAGGCAGGAGGACTGCCATGAGTTTGAGGCCGGCCTGAACTACATAGTGAGACCCTGTCTCCAATCAATCAACCCTCTCACTTATTTTAAAAGATACAGTTATAATAGATGCTAAAAGGCCAAGTAACTGATATATATTAAACATAATGCATTTTCATTTCCTACATCATTTATGTCAAAATTCACAAAGCATGTAAGTACATTTTCATTACACCGCATTGCTTTTCAACCAAGTGAAGTACAATATCTATGCAATAAATCACTCCATTCTTATAAAAATTAAACTACCAAAAAAGAACATCAACTTAAGACTTAACTACCCAGGTCACATCATTCTTAACATTATTTATCAGGTCACTGCCCTGAAATTTTCTTTACAAGGTCCCAACAGCTCTTCAGTGAACCAATGCTGGGGTCATAGAGCTCTCTGAAATAAATAATCCTACACAAAATCTCCCAAATCTCACATGCCGGGCTTTTGGCTCAGTATTTGTGTACATTCTGAACTCCTATACAAGGAGTATTCAAGTACTAGTCAAGTACTTGAAATGCCAAGTACTGAAAAATGATGGTGGGTAGGGAACCCGACATGGGTTCCCTAAAGACTAATAAATGAGGAAGTTGAGAAGAGAAAAAACTTGGAAAACAGCATTTTGACTGGATGCAGTGAGGCACATAAGTACTTTAATCTGGCCAACATGGTTCTCACAGGTATGGATGAGCAATTTGGAACTATTTCGTATGTACACCAGGTTTAAGCAAATATAGATAAGACAGGGAATAACTGCATTTCTGTCAGAAATAAATTACAAATAAGAAAAGAGTAGACTTAAAATATACTCTGTGGTATTTAACTGGAATCATATATCAGTATAAAGGGATGTTAGGATATAGTCATGTATATAACATAATGTTAGGGATATGTCCTAAAAAATGAGTAGGAGGCAATTTCATTGTTAGGTAGACATCACAGAATATGCTTACACAAACCTAGATGTACTACCTAGGTGGTTTAGCCTACGACATGCTAGGCTCCATGGAACCAACCTGTTACTCCTACTCTAGGTACAAACCTGTACAACATGTTACTTTATCAAATATTATAGGCAACTCTGACCACAGTGCTAAGTATTTTTTTATCTAAACATAGAAAAGGTACAATAACAATACTAAACAACATGAAATTTTCAGCCCCATTATACTGTTATGGGAGCCCCACAGATGCAATTCACAGTTAACCAAAACATTGTTACCAGTGTGTAACTGTGTGCACACGCACATACAAATAGACACTGTTCCCTCCTGGTCCAAGGGGACTGGACTGTTCCCTCCTGGTCCAAGGGGACTGGTTCCAGGATCTCCCATGGATACCAAAATGATGAAAGTCCTAAAAGGTAATATATCACAGTAGGAATTGAGGGCCAAATGTTGGTTTAGAAACGCCACTCTCCTATATAGGAACCAGAACTCCTTAGAGAAGTCACTGATTCCTGAGCTGAGTCAGGGAGAACACAAGATGAGCCTAGAACTTCTCATGCCACTAGAAAGTAAGGAAGTGCTCACAGAGGAATAGGCTCGGTCAAAGAACACAGGAGTCAAGCTAAGGAAGTGCCAATAGCCAAAGGTAGTACAATCTAGGTAACAATGTAAACAATAAAAATACTAGATTATAATCCACAAGAAAAAAATTCCTCAGTGCAAACACCTATACAAAAGGGGATAGTGCTTCTTTAGAGAAAGCTATAAAAAAGTAGAAAAAAAAAGCAAATATAGATTCACCATTAGATACCCCAAACTAATAACCTTTGTAGACAAGATCCACTAACAGATGCTAACACTAGTGGGTAAAAGTTTGAAGAAAAATAGGTTTTTCATAGCCTCAAAGTACCTCCCCCAAGATATTTATTATCTACAGAAGAGAAAAACCAATTTCACAGACACCACCTTCACCTAGTCATCAAGGTCAGCATCATGAACAGCACTGCTGTGGAATTCTGCCCAAAACCATGTATTTCAATCCAAAGAGAACACAAACCCTAAATGAGGGACATCTGACCAAGTGTCAATATTCATCAAATACAGAAAGACTGCCAAAGTGTGAGGGACACTGAGAAGGAATAACCAGCAAATGTAACATGGATCCCAGGACGGGAAAGAGAAAATGGACATAGTGAGAAGACTGGTTAAGTTTAAATAATTTCCTGGTTTTCATAAATGTACAATGGAAGTATAAGATGTTAACAGGGATAGCTGTGCTAGGCATCCATGGAACCTCTGTGACAATCACAAGCAAAGGCTGGTGGAGTAAGAGATTGACTAACCTGATCATAAATGAGGCCAACACTTGGACAGAGAAAGTTCACAGAGTCAGCAGCTCCAGGGAGAACAAGGGACCAGGCCAGCAGTGTTAGCCTGAAGAAAAGTCCACAGTAATCGTAAAATGAAAAAATAGTGTGAGGTTTTACTCCAAAAGTGATTCCTTCTGCACAGCAGGTTAGAGCTGGAGAAGAAATCTAGTGAAGCATCTGCCATATTTAAGACAATTTAATCAAGAATCATCCTGGGAAAGCCTTAACTGTTTAAGACTGAGCCACTTCACTTCAGGGTTTTCAGTGTTACCTTACCGCAGAGATGTAGTGAGAGACTGCTGCAAGACACAGTCACAGAAAAGATGCAGGCCAGCCATACATCCACAGAGAAGTTTAAGCTCAGGCTGGGAAGGGCATGCGGCTCTGCCCTCCATGGTAAGAAGCCATGGCATGTGCGCCTTTCAGAGGAAGCTGGATCTGAAAGTGCTGGTACTGAGTCCATCAGTCTGCATGAATTCCCACCCCACTGCCTACAGGTAGCATATAGATCAGTACTATGATTGCTTTCCCCATCTACCAAGGTGAGAAAGGACATGGCTTTGCCTGGATGGCTGCTACAGTATGGGGTGTACAGACAGATGGGCCACTGGTATTGGGGGTGGGTGTTTCTCACAAACCCATTAAGCATAAAGCTAGGGAGCGAAAATCATGACTTGCCAGATTCCAGGCCTGTATATCCTAGCAGGGGAAAAAAAATCATTCTAAAATAAAGTAATTTTTAATTCATTTTTTAAAATTCATGGTTTTGGGGGAGTTACAGGTTTTTTCTCTTCTAATTTTTTTTGTTTCTTATTTTACTACTTTTTCTTTCTTCTTTCATGTTCTTTTGTTATTTTTATCTAATTCTATTCATTTCCTTTTACTTCTTAGTGGGATTCTTTCTCTCATTTTCCTTTCTTCCTTTTCATTTTTCCATTGTTCATTTTTTCAAATTTTATTTTTTTCATTACTTTTGTATCTTTATCAGTATAACAATAAACTTGATTAACCTTTAGAGAGTAAGCTCTATGCTATTACTGCTAAATTATCTTCTATTATTAGTGGAGGTAGAGTCATTGCATTTAGTACCACGTTTTCCCAAAAAAAAAGACCAAGCCGGAAAATAATCAGCCTTGAAAACTAGAGATCCAAAGTGCCAGCCCTGATCAGCATATCCCTGCTTAAGCTGCCATCGTTATGCTCATGCTCAGTGGCTACTTTGTAAGACAAGGATAAGCTGACTGATCAGTAGTTTTTAAGGCTCATTATCTTCTAGCTAGATGTTATTTTGGGGCAAAGAGGGAAGGTATCTGCTATCTGTTAATGTTTGGTTTCTCTTAGTGATTATACTATAATTATTGATCTCTTTTCTATGGTTCAGGGTGGAACATTAGTGGTTCTTCTGGTAAGTCAATATCTGGTTTGTGTGCAACACTATTACTGTTGCTAATTTTGTTGCTATTACCAGGTGGGCATAGTCATTCATATTAACTGGTTTCCCCTATATGCCAATAACTGGATTACCTTTGTATCATTAATAATACTGTAGTCTACTCCCAGAGAACTGGGTCCTGGGGCAATTACATAGTATTCTCCCCTCCCAAATTAATACAGGTGATCAGATCTTAGGATGAGGCAAAGGAATATAATTAGCCATGCCCTGAGTGTATCACTGAAAAGCAGACTAACAAAAGATATCTCTGTACTATCAAAAAAATATTGGATTCTTGAGTATGTCAATACTGTATTTGTTTTTGGTAATGTTACTATTGCTGATTTACTTGATTTTTCCAAAACTGCATAGTTGTTGCTATTAATAGATTTTCTCCATAGTCAATACTCAAATTACCTTTGTGACATTGACAACACTGGGGTCTATTCCCAGAGAACTGGGTGCTGGACCAAATATACTGCATCCTTCTCCCATATTAACAGAGGTGATGGGATCTTGGGGCAGAGGCAAAGGGCTATAGTTAGTCATGCTCTGAATACATCACCAAAAAGCAGATTAACGAAAGACATCTCCATACTAGCAGCCTTTCCACTATAAGCAGCCACATACCTAAGCACAAAACAAAACAGAATAAGCAAACAAAAAACAGAAACATGAGAAGACAAGATAAAATACTTCCCAAACTCCTAACTCCCCCAGAGGTGACCACAGGGTACTGAAGAGAGGAAAAGCAAAAGCCAAACATATGAATTACTCAACAGAGTAATAGAGGAGATTATTTTTTGTGAGCTTGTGGGCTCACAAAAAATATACCTAATCAAAACATGGAGGTAATAAACAAAACAGTAAGGAAGCTTACAGAAAAAACTAGTAAAAAGCTAGCTGGGGCTGGGGAGATAGCTCAGCGACACAAGTGCCTGTCTGGCAAGCACAACGTCCTGAGTTCAGTTCCCAGTACCAAAAAGAAAAAGCTAGCTGAACTAACAAATGATACAAAACCCGAATGACCAGTAAAGCAATTAATTAAGAGTCCATGAAAGGACTCCAAACAGAAATCCAGGTGATCCAAAATTATACTGCTATGCATTGTAGTATCCCTTAGAGAGACACTGGCCCAGAATTACTCAATTAACCCTACACAGGCAAGGACATTGTAATGTTCTTTCCAGAACTCTTCAAGGGTTAAATCTATATCTGAGACCATCTAGAAACACTTTAAAAACAGTATCCTGGTGTTTAGCTTCTTAAAGTTAGCTATAACCTGCTGGTATAGGCTGCACTAGAGGAGTGGTATTCAGTGGGAAACACTCTACTGGAAGCCATGGGAATTCTTCAGCCAATTCTTCCACATCTCCTGGGCAAGCAGGAGCACTGTCCATGATAAGGATAGTCTTGAGTGGTAAAACTTTGTTTAATGGTTGATAGTTTGTGCCAACTTGAGACATTCAGAAGCTTGGCTAAGTGATTCAGCAGTTGAGCATCCTAAAATATAGATACTACATACCACAGGGCAGCTGTTTGCTCTACGACATTGCGATGGTTGACTCGTGTCAACTTGAGAAGTTTAGAAGTTTAAATAAGGGAGGTCAGAGGACCAAGGGCCTCACTGTGTAAACATGCTGAGCCTGTGCAAGAGGGCACTGAGAAGGTGTGAATGCTACACCTGCCCTAGGGCGTAGCGTACAATATAAGGGAGGAAAAGAAGCTTGCTCTTCTCTATTTTTGCTCTTACTGCTTTTGCCATCTTCTGCCGCCTTGAACTGTTGCCCCTCAGCCATACCACCTTGCCTTGGAGCCAGCTGCTTACTAAATGAAATCTCCAAAAACTGTGAGCTAAATAAAATTTTCCTTCCTTAATTTTGGGCATTAGGTATTTTGTCTACTGCTTAACAGTAGGACAGAAAGCCTCCCCGTGCCACTCAAAAGAAGTACTCTTGTTACCCAGGCTTTTGTGTGAGATCTCCACATGATCCCTAGCCTATTCTACATGACTTTGTGTTTTCTGAATACTATAGGGATCTCAGAGTCATAAACTAAGAGAGGCTTTATTTTGAGGTCACCACTCGCATTGGCACGTAGCAATAAGGTTAGCCTATCCTTAATAGGCTTATGGCCTGGAATTTTCTTCTCTTCCTGGGTAATCTATGTTCTCCTGGGCATTTTCTTTCAGAAAAGGTCAGTTTTATCACAGCTGAAAACTTGAAAGCAAAAGCCATTCCATGTGTCACTGGTTTAAAGTGGTGTACATAATTTTCAGCAGTTCTTCTATCAACTCTGGCTGCTTCACCATGCCTAGTTAGGCTATGAACCCCCGTTCTCACTTTAAAATTGTGAAACCACCACTTACTGGCATGAAATGCTTCACCATTAGCACTTGTTGATGGATTATTCTTTACAAGATCCGCATTTACAGCCTTAGCTTTTTCAGAAATTATAGACTTAAGCTATAATCTGCCATCTGCCTTTTGTTTATCCACACTAATAACATCTTTTCTACCTTGTCTAACATTGTTGACCATGACTTACTGATTTGAGTAACAACTAGCAATGATAGCTTTCTATTTTGTGTGTTTGTGTGTGTTTTTGTTTTTTTAAAGACAGGATCTCACTGTGTAGGCCCGGGTGGCCTTTAACTCACTATATAGCCCATACTGGGCTTGAACACATGGCTATCCTCCTGCTTCAGCCTCTAGAATGCTGAAATTACAGGCATGTGCCACCATGCTCGAGAGCACTGGCTTTCTTATACAAATCTTTTCTCTTTAAGATTGTCAAGACAGTATTCAACATGCTATTCATATTAGCAAGATCAGTCACAAGAACTCCACTTTCACATTTCTCCACAATTTCCTTCTCTTTGATCGTGATTGCTTTCTTTACCTTCTTTTTCTTGCTTAGCTTCTTTTCTAGCATATTTGGGGCCATTTTCATAGCAGTAATTGCAGCAATTATATAAAGCACTGACTGAAGTCATGCCCACAAACACATACTTTTAGGCTCAGAATGACGCTTACATACACTTACACACACTTTCAGGGCATCATGAGTCTTTGTTTACAACCCCGCAAGTGGCTGGCACTCAGGTGGTAACTTAAGACTGGTTGTAAGTTAAACCTAAAATTCCTGTTATAACCCAAGTTGTTCATATGTGAGGCAAATCATAACTCGAGGGTCCTCTGTATCAGAATTAGAAGTTAGGGGTGATTTCAAAGAATAATTCCTCAGAGACACCTCAAAAACAAGAGAATGTGACAAATAGATTCAATAGCTGCCAGATGACACACACAAAAACCTAATCTGAGATTAACTGGAGTAAATGAAAAATCAGAAGACAGAACAAAGGGCATAAAAACCTTTTTACAAAAATAATAGCCAAAAACTTTCCAAATATTGGGAAAGAGTTAAACACAAGTAAATGAGGCACACAGAACCCCCAATAGCCATGACTGAGAAAGAACCTTACTATATCACATCATAGGTAAAATATCACAAGTCCCCTCCCACAGTGGATGGCTCTCCCACCCCTGCCTCTCCTCCCAGCTCAGACGAATTGGGGAGCACCAGAGGGGAGTGCCCCCTCATCAGCACAATTTCTCAATGAGGAGATAGGATCTTTTAAACTTATGTTCACTATGAAGTGAACATAATGCTTCAATAAAGTTATGCTCGTATGAAATTTTTTTTTTAAAACTCAGAAGTCTAAAACAGAAACAGAATCTTAAAAGCTCTTACAGGAATCTTAAAGGAAAGCAATGAACTTATAAAGGTAAAGCCATTAGAATTACAGCAGCCTTCTTAACATAAACCTTAAAGGCCCAGACAACTTGAAGTGTTTCAAGACTTAAAAGGTATCTTCCAACTCAGGCTTCTATGTCTTGCAAAATTATCTTTCAGAACTTATGGAGAAATGAGCCCTTTCCATGACAAAGACTACCTTAAGAAATTCATGACCACAAAATTCTGCACACAAAAAATTGTCAAGGATATTCTAAAAAGAACAATGAAGCCAATGATGTCAAATAGAACAGACACAACGGGCCGGCTGAATAGTTAAGCAGAAAGTGTGTGTGTGGGAAGAATCAGCAAAGAAAAACAATGCAATGACAAGAACAACACAATACTTTTCACTAATAACAATGTGAATAGTCTCATTTCCCCATTTAAAAGACACAAATACACAGAATAGATCAAGAAATAAAATGCAACAATATGCAGTACACGAGAAACATTTAAAATCAAAAAGAAATACACAGATTAAAAGTAAAAGAAGAAAATATTCCATGCAATAGGAACATGGGAAAAAGTGGGAATAACAATACTAGTTACAAAGAAAGTGAATTTCAAGCCAAAACTGACCAAAAGAGGCAAAGTAGATTACTATATATTAGTTAAAGGTAAGAATGCAATAGGAAGAGATAACAATTATAAATATATATGCTAACATAGCACACCCAACTTCATTAAACAAATACTACTGGACATAAAAAACCTGATAAACACCAACATAATTATAATGGGAGACTTCAATACACCACTGTCGCAAATAGATCAACTAGAGAAAAAAAAGCAACAAAGACATATCAGAGTTAAACAAAATCTTTGAAAAAATGGACTTAATAAGTACATACATGGTGTTCTACCCAACAGAATACACATTCTCCTCAGCAGTTACTTAGGACGTTCTCCAAAACAGATGTTAGCCCATAAAACATGGTTAAGTAAATACAAAAGGTCAAAATTATCCCATGCATATTATAAAATCATACTATAATGAAACTAGAAATCAGAAACATAAGAAACCACAGAAATTATGCAAACACGTGGAAACTGAACAATACACTCTTAAATAGCTATCCTTCTGAATTAAATGAAGATGTGTGTTATGTACATATACCAATTCCCCACAAAAAATGTAATCATGTACTGCAAACATATACTAACAAAAAATAAAAATTAAAAAAGAAAAAGAAAACAAATTCTGTACTTTTAAAAACTACTTTGTATCAAATCCATACAAATTTTAACTTAAAAAAAAAAACTATAGAAAACAGCCAGACATGGTGGTGCATGCCTATAATCCCAACCTTGAGAAGGGTGAGGCAGGAAGATCACCTTGAGTTTGAGGCCAGTCTGAAGCACATAGCAAGACCCTGCCTCGAAAAAGGAAAAAAACAAAACTATTGAAAACACAAATTTATTTATATTGATCAGAAAATAATCTGGTGTGATATGACTATTTAGGGGCATTTACTTCCACTAGATTTATAAAACATATATATAGTATGCATGTAAATACATAAATAAATAAATATATATGTATATATTTCCCTACACCCTCCCAGTACAAACCCACAGTTACTATACCATTAAACTACATCCCTACCCAAGTTGGGACTCAAATTTGATGCCTTCCTGTTTCAACCTCCTTCAGTGTAGGGATTATAGACATGTATTACTATAACCTGCTGAATATATTATTTTTAAAATATGAACCTACAAATTTTAAGATATGTAACCTGCAAATTTTAAACATCTGAATCACTGGTAGAAGTTTTCCTCTTTGGGGGGCTGGGGATATAGCTCAGTGGAATAAGTGCTTGCCTAGCAAGCGCAGGGTCCTGAGTTCAATCCCCAGTACCACAAAAAAAAAAAAAAAAGTTTTCCTCTTTGATACTTTGATGTTAACTACCAATGGTCGGAAATATAGTGTGTGGAACAGGCTGTCATAGACGAGCAAGTACAGATACAGCAAGCTAAGGTATCAGAACAGGGGCAAGGTGAACTAATCCCCTAATCTCGAAAAAATGTACTAATCTATCATAATAGTTATCTAAGAGCTCAAGGCCAACTGATGTCCCATTCTCTGTACTTTATCTACATTGATCAGGTGTGTACAACCTCAGTAGGTGTGATCAGAACCACTTCTCTGCTTTTATGGACACTTGTGGTGTCAGTGGATGTCTCCTCTGATTGCCTTATTTACATGAAAGAGCTTTCCTACTGAGTCAATCTTCTTTTACAAAGCTCTGGAACTAATATTTGCCCCTGCTCCATGAGAACAGCAGTACGTATCCCCTCCAAGGCCCATGCGTTTCCAGGGCTTTACCTGGTAAGCCACAGAACTCTGTCTGACAGGATCTTGGTAGCCTTAAAATTTCCTGATATAAAGCTCAGGATCTGAGGACTTCCGGGAAGATGGTGACCAAGTAAGCAGCAGAGAAAGATCTTCCCAGAGGATCACCACCCAGACACTGGAATATAGTAACATGAGAAAGACAAAGAGAGAAATGGGTCCCCTGGACCCAGAAAAGACCTGAAATGAGAATTGAAGCCCTCAGAAAGAGCAAAAAAGACCTCTGCTGGAGGAAAAGCTTGGAGGGCCACCAAGGTGCAGTCAGAGAAAGAGGAGGCAGAAAAGGAGGGCCAAACACACCCTCGGCCCACTCCCTCCATTCTGGAACTCGCAGCTTCAGCTTCAAAGGCCCATGCTCGAGGGAGCCTCCCGACTTGGCCAGGGGAGAGCAGAGTTCTGAAAGCTGGTCCAAAACCAGAGAGGAGAAAGCACAGACCGGAAAAGGGGCAGTGGTGGTGAGGAGGTGTTGAACCCAGTGTGAGGATGAGAAGTTACAACAGCCACTAAAACAGAATCCCCACTCTGCAGCAACCTTTGTAATCAGCATCCAGAGGCAAGGTGGAATCAAAGCAACCAGTGTACCGCCCACCACAACTAGCTCTACACCTGCCCTGAGGCTGTGGCCTCCTACCTCTCCACTGTATGAGCAACTACCAGCAGAGAGCAGCAGAGAGCAGCGGCAGAGACTCCTGGGCCACAGCAATTCCCAGGGATCCAGCCAAAGAACAAATGGGAACTGGAGCACAACAGTAAAAGAGGGCTGCAGATGGAGATGGACCACAAGGCCCCAGGCCCTTCTCACTCCAACACCAAGCAGGAAGCACCAGCTGAGTTATCAGGCTTCAGTTCCCACCCTGAACTCCCTCTCTGAGCACCTTGAGTCTTGGCAACCCTCGTGCTCAACATGTGTTCATGACAGCAACAGGCTGAGTCCACAGGCTTCAGGACTCACCCTAAACTACCAATATGTGAACCAAGTGGGACTTCATACTGCCTTCATATATGAACCTTGTATGAACCCATATCGACAAATCACATGAAAAGCAGCGGTCCTGGAGTCCTAGAGACAACAACATATTCTACACAGTGGACCTGAGAAAATCCTCCAATTCTCTCCTAGAACTAATAACTAAAGTTAGTACACACCCTGGACTACCACAGTGAGCATGGGTCGGGGAGACTTCATGCCACTTGTGCCCAGCATTGTAAGTGTGTCCAATGCCCAGCTGCAAGGGGCGGGAAGTGGCAACACTGGAGAGATTGAGAGGTGGGAGGAGGCAAAGACCTAGAACTAGGGTGGGTGGAGATAGCCTCCAAACAGTCATAGGCAGCCTGCAGGGAGACACTAGTGGCCCATGAGGGGACCCCGGGGGCCCTGACAGGGAGCTCAGCAGCCTGAGAGGGGAGGGGGCTCCCTCCAGGCTACATGAGAACCCTGAAGACCTGGACCAGGCCTCTGGCAGTGCAGCAACAGGGCAGAGCCTGGTGATCTGTTGGGCCACTCTGTGGACTGGACCAGGCCCCCGGCAGCGTGATGGGGTGGAGCCTGGCAGTCCAAGGGGGCAACCCGGTGGACTCCACTGGGCCCCCAGGAGTACCTTGACAGGGTGGAGCCTGGTGGTCTCCCCGGGCGACCCTGAGGACTCCAGAGGCTGTATTGAGTCAGAGCCTGGCGGTTTGCTGGTTAATCCCGCTGACTCGGCCGGACCCCTGATAGCCTTAAGGGCTTGTCAATGGGGGTCTGACCATAGTGAACCTGGTTCCTTGCCTACCGTCTTTTGAGGATGGGTGCTTTTCCACCTTCTGCCATAGCAATTTGTGTACACCCATGTTTGTTACACCGTAATTTGAAGCAGCATGTCTCCTCCCAAAGTGAGAGCCCGAGGGAGTAAATAAACCAAAAAGTACAGTTATTATCAGAGGGAAGACGACTTATTGGGTGGTAGAACAGAGATGAGGGTGGAGGAAACTGATTAATCAAACGAGCCGTCATCTGTATAACCAAGTAACAAATGTGAAGATAACATTATGTAATACAGCATGCAGTGCTAATTCCCTACTATCTTCTTTATAATTTGGTATTTCCTTTATTGTTTTTATGTTAACAAAGATAACATTATGTAATAATGTAAAGAATTAGCATCCAGTGCTAATTCCCTACTATCTTCTCTACAATTTTGTATTTACTATATTGTTTTTGTGTTATTCTGGTTTATATGTCTCCATTCTTTTGTCTTTAAAATAAATAAATAAATAAATAAATAAAAGCTCAGTATCTAAAGGACATGATGATTCCTTTGTCCTGGGTTAGCTGTTCAAGAAAAAGGAATGTTCAGACTCCAAGTAACTTAGCATCCAAAGAGGCAGCCTAACGAAAACCACTGGTAGAATCACCCAGTTTATCAGTAATAATGTGGATGCCTTTTTTCAAAGAAGGAAGTAAGTGAAAACATTTATCACATTTATCATAGAACCCTTTATACCAATAGCTAATAAATTCGTAAAATTTATCAAATAATATTAAGACTATCAGATGTAAGATTCAATTACCAAAAATTCAGTTATAGTTATATGTAAGAATTCAACCATGACATAATTTTTTTATCTCTGAATTCTTCTACTTGAAGAATAAAATACATTCAATCTCATATGATTATTTCTCCCCTTATTTCTTACTCTCTTATTCTCCTTATTGGTTTTGAGAATAAACCATAGTTTCATGTAGCCATGTAACATCACAGTATAATTCCTCTATGGATTTTTTCAAGGCTTTCTGAAGCAGTGTATCATATCAAGCCTATTCTTCTATTTCTTCTTTTTCTTTCTCCTTTTCTATTTCTACTTCTATTTCTTCCTCAATAGCACATAAACACTCTGACCAAAGGATTAATTTGCAATGGTGACAAGTCACTTCATCTTCACTATTAACTTAGGCAATATAGCTAAAAACAAAAATCTGCTTCACTTACCGAATTGGCAATGGCATGAATGACTCTTGAAAATCCTACAGCATCATTTAGTTCCTCCTAATTAAAAAAAAAGAAAAACTATTGAGTATATGCATTGAGTATATTCCCTATTTGAATGAACTAAAAATTTAGCCAAAATAAGCAAAGCACTGAAAATGTGTATCAAATTAGCTTTGGTGTTATATGCTTTGTACCCATCATCCTAAATAACTGCCTGTAAAATGATATACATGCTCACCATTCTTCTGTTTTAGGAGGTATAATAAGCAAGTGAAACATTATTCATTAGGTACTACAATAACAATGTCTATAGCTACCCAAAAGTTCACATAATTTGTTAAATTTCCAAGTCCATCAGGATGTCTTTTTGAAAAAAATCACCTTTAAAAAGTGGCCATCTGCTGGCTAAACTCAGTGATGCATTACATTCTGAAGAAACCTAGTCAGTACAGAGTTTTGTTCCCTTGGTAAGTGCATTTTTTCCAAAATTTTTAGAGAGCAGCTTTCTGAGATTCATTCCCACTCACTTTCTTCTCTCCTATTTTCTTCCCAACAGTGTTTGAAGAGGCTCAGGATGTCTCCCACCATGTCCTTAACTTTGAGCCTTATGCAGCAACTGTCCCTTCCCCATCCTGTTTCAGCTAGTTTGCTTAAATGTTCACTGGGGGGCTGGGGGTATAGCTCAGTGGAATAAGCGCCTGCCTAGCAAGCGCAGGGTCCTGAGTTCGATCCCCAGTACCACCAAAAAAAAAAAAATGTTCACTGGTTCCAGTTTACCTCCCAGGTACTCCCAAGTCCTCTGCTCTTTGGCTTCAACTTCACTGAAACTGCTCACCTGCTTTAAGCAACCCCCAAGGCTAACAAGTATTGGAGAGGATGTGCAGAAACGGAAATATTTTGTGTACCATTTATGCAACTGCTATGGAAGACAGTATGGAAGTTTCTCAAAAAAAAAAAAAGAAAGAGATACTTGCACACTCATGTTCATGGCATCATTATTCTAAATAATTAAGCTAATTAAATATCCACCAACAAATGAACGGATACAGAAAATGTGGTGTTTCTATACAATGTAATATCACTGCATTTTAAATAGAAGGAAATTCAGACACGCTACAACATGGATGAAACCTCAAGGACACTGCTAAGAGAAATAAGCCAGTCACAAACTGTACGATTCATTTATATGAGGTACTCAACTAGTTAAGTTCAAAGAAAGCAGAACGGTAGTTGCCAGAGTATGGAGAAAGAATCAATTGTTTAATGGATAGAGTAATAACCTTACCTCATGAAAACAGTTCTGGAGAGATGGTGTAATGGTTGCAAAGTAACATGAATGTACTTAATGCCACACTTTAAAACAGTCTTAAGAGGATAGATTTTGTGTCATGTATATTCTGCCACAATTACAAAGTCCTAAAAATGTATTAACAATGACAAACTACTCTCAGGGTTCAACCCAATGGCTATGCCTCAGTCCTTACCCTCAACTCTTAAGATCCTGCAGAATATGAAAGCACTAAATTGCAATCTACCCTTCACCAGACATGCTCTCCCCTGGCTATGTGTCCTCAGGACCTTGTGGCCCACTTGTCCAGCCTCTACCTATCAACTAAATGGCAGTCCTCAGCACTCTGCCTGAAGTTTTCCTCCCATTCCTTATGCATGTTGCAGATGCTATGAGCTAGTCCCGATCCCTCTGTCACTGACAACCATGCCTGGCTCTTACCTACCTCCTAGAGTGACAAATCTGTGAACAGGACATACTCCTTGACTATTCCAAAGATACCTATCAAAGGCAAAATGCAACACCTTTTTCCACTAAGGGGAATAGTCCCCCCACAGTGCCCTAATGATCCCCCACATACAAACAGACCATGCTGGCAGAATGTCTTAGGAGAAGGAGGGAGGTACAGGCTGCCTCAGGCCATCTCCCATCTGCTCCTGGGAGGCTGTCCAGAGACATTTCCTTATGGTCTTTGGATTCTGAGTCTCAAGCAGGTTTGAGGCTTCATTTGCCAATACCCCGCCTCCCCACAGAGCTGCAGAATATAAAAGCACTGAATTGCAATCTAGAACTAGCTCCTCAGTAATGAGGTAGGTACCCCACAAACAATCTGGCCCCTTTTGTTTCATTGTTGTCCTTTTTGGTGTGGGGACAAGGACCACAGGCAGCTGGCTTATTTGGCTAATCTCCCTTCCTGCCCACTTGTGCCTGTCACCAGTATCACTCAGCCCACCCCATCTACCTGAGCTGACTACAGTCTACCTGGCTGCTCAATTTTTGGCTGGAGCATCTTCCTTCTCCCTTCCTCTTTCACCACGCATACCATGCACAAATTCACTCATTCTACTTTCCAAGTTTCTAGTCAGTCTACACTACTAACCCTACCATCCAGGTCATCCAGCCAGATTACTTCACAGCTCAACCAGTCTTACTCTCTTCGATCTAGTCTTCATACAGCAGCCATGGTAACGTTTTGACGAGGCACAGATGGCCACATTGTCCTAATCAGTCAGATTATATGTTCTGAATTATGTGGAACTAGACATGGCAACATTAGTTAACACGCAGTAAAGCCCAGCGCCATACTGCCTGAATGGTCATCAAGGATAAGCTCTTTTGTTGTTGTGGCAGGACTGGGGATCGAACCCTGAGCCTGGCACATTAGGCAAGCGCCCAACTGCTGAGCTACCCCTCAGGCCCCAAGAATACTTTCTTCAAGACAGCTTCACTGAAGTGGAGACTGGCCAACACATGTCAGATTCACTTTGTTGGTTATTTCTAATATTTAAGTTCAACCTTCCCTTTCTTAGTCCACAGTTTTCCACCAATTCATTTTTTCTATGGCAGAAAACTATTCATTAAGTTGAGTCCAACATATGATCTATGCACATAAAGGAATCAATGAGTATGCGGTCACTTCTAACCCAAAGGCACACAACCTATTACCTGTTCTTTAGCATGTTTCTGTTGCTCTCTTCTTTTGCGTTCTTCTTCGTCCACTCTGCTGATAACAATGTATCGCTCCTTCTAAAAGACAAAGCAGATAAACAGTTTTCTGGAAGCAACTCGACTCAGGAGTCAGAATTCTACCACCATTAAAAACGATCATTTTTAATTGAGCATGGTGGCACATGGCTGTAATCCTAGCACTTGTAGAGGCTGCAACAGGAGGATTGCTGGGAGTTCAAGGCTAGCTTGAGTTCAAGGTCAGCCTCAACTACATAGTGATACCCTGTCTTACTAGTACAGTCTCTCATGGGCTAAGTCCAATAGAAAATATTTCAAAATACCACTAATGTTGAGATGATAAACTGCAATCAAAATCCTGTCTGTTTCCAAAGTATTACCCCATGGATTATTAATTCTAACTCACAGATAAAAGTTAAAAGTATCAACAGACTGGGACAAGCAGATATTTGCTTCTCCTTCTCTCTTCTCTCTTCTCTCTTCTCTCTCTCCCTCCCTCTCTCTCTCTCTCTCTCTCTCTCTCTCTCTCTCTCTCTCTCTCTCTCTCATACTGGGGATTAACCCAGAGTCTTTATATCCCCAGCCCATTTTTTAATTTTTTATTTTGAAATAGGGTCTAAGTTGGTTAAGTTACCGTGGTTAGGCTTTTATCCTCCAGCCTCAGCCTCTTACAGTGCAGGGATTACAGGTATGCATAACCATGCCTGGCTATGAATTGTTAAACAAACAGTTTTAAAGTAAAATCTCTACATCATATTTTGTGGACATGAGAAAAAAAAAAACCCGAATTTTCTTCTAGTTGTATGGCTTCTTTCTCAAATATTGTACTTTGTAGCCATTAAACATACCACAAAGATTTTTATGTCAAAGTTTGGAGCTTATCCTCCAGTAAAACTGTTTTTAAGTTACATAAGCTCTAATTTGATACATGACTTCAGAGAAATAAGCAAATTTAAAAATTCTGTAATTTTACAAAAGGAACCTACCTCCAGCCACCACCACCAATCACTGTTCCATCAGTACACTTTAGGAATATATGACAGTAGCTATGCTCAGGACTCAGATTTTAAAATTTCATTTAAAATGAAATACATTTAAAATGCATTTCATAAAACATGAAACCACTTTGTTCATGGGTAGCATTTCAGTTTTCTAACATAGCAGGAACATGAATTAACATTTGTATACTTTCAAATGTGTAGAGCATTTGTCCAATGGATCACCATAAAAAAGTAGTGAGATAGTACAGATATCATCATCTTGCTCAACCCGAAGGTACACATAAGGTAAGGTTCAGAGAGGTTC
This sequence comes from Dinomys branickii, assembly GCA_004027595.1. NCBI lineage: Eukaryota > Metazoa > Chordata > Mammalia > Rodentia > Dinomyidae > Dinomys > Dinomys branickii. Next base: position 53,994 of record PVLD010000359.1, on the reverse strand, counting down.
GGTGACCTTCTCAGGTGGTAGCCAAGGTGTAAACTCTGATTTTCAATACATCACTGTGTCACTGAGTAAGGATTACCTTTTCAGTTTCTAAAGTCTCAATGTGAATGCCTTTGGGATACCTAAAAAAAAAAAGGAAAATGTTATCAATACATGAGTCAGTAACAGCTGAAACCCAAAGTACTTTAATAGCAACTATATAGTTATAAACTATGTAAGTTTTAAAAATATGAAATAGAGCTGGGCATGGTGGCACAAACCTGTAGTCATAGCACTTTGGATGCTGAGGCAAGAGGATCTCTGTGAGTTTGAGGCCAGCCTGGGCTACACTAGTGAGCTCAAGGCCAGCCTAAACTACAAAAGCAAGAATCTTCCTCAAAACAAAACAAAAGCCATAAACAAAAAAAGTATGAAAGAGGCTGGGGAAATAGCTCAGTGGTGTGCCTAGCATGCATAAGGCCCTGCGTTCATTACCTAGTAAATGGAGAAAAAGAAAACATTACCATTATAGTGAACACTTACTATAAGCCTGTTTTATAACATTCAGCAGTCAAATATTTCTCAACTCTTGTTCTTAAGTGCAAAGGAATGTACCAATTTCAAATTACTTTTTTTATGGCTGAAGCATTTTATAAAATGTACTGCATCTTTTTAAAATTTTTATATATGCTGGGTATGCCTGTAATCCCAGTACTCGGGAGGCTGAGGCAGGATTGCTGTAAATTTAAGACCAGCCTGAACTACTCAGCAAGACCTTGTGTCAAAAAACCAAAAAATATTAGTACATGTTTGCAGTACATAATGATTACATTCACTGTGTGGAGTTGGTACATCTTAATTCTTTCTACATCTCCTTCCCCACCCCCTCAACCCCGTTCCTCAATCTCTTGGTCCCTCTCCCATCTGCAAAGAGATGTATTGCATCTCTTAATACAGTTAATCTACTGCCACACAGTCAAATCTTGCTTACGCATATAACAATGCTGATTCCTTAACTGAAGCTGTGAAGGTCTGTTTAGGTTGCACAGGGCACATGAAAGGGAAATCAAAGGTGACTAGCTCTGCTCTTTCACCTGGCAGTTTTTATCAGCCAAAGAGAGAGCTCTGAACACCCACAGAGGACGGTATAAGGGTAACGTGACAAGAAAGGAACCTGTGCAAACTAGACAACGCACGTCACCAACAGATTCTAACAGAAGAAGATGTGACCCAAAATCAAACGCAGATGCCTATCTGTCTGGTGTTCAATGTTTTGGGGTTTTTGTTTTATTCTTATGGTACTCAGAATAGAACCCATAGTTTGCATATGTTTGGCAAGCACTCTACTACTGAGCTACATCCCCAACCTTTCATTTCACTTATATTTTGAGATATGAGCTAAGTTGCCCAGGGTAGGCTCAAACTTATCACCCCTACCTCTACCTGCCAAGTAGTACCATGACACCCTGCCCAGTGTTCAACTTTTGAGCTGAGTCAAATGAAACCAAGGGAAACATCCCAAGAAAAAAATACATGCACAAAATCTTGGGTGTTATTTCAAATTTACAGATGTCATGAAAGCAATCACAGTCCAAACCCAAGTTAAGAACCCCTATTTTAGAAAAAGAACACAAACAAAAACACAACATAATCAGAGCTTAATGGACAAGGTCAGAAGAATAATTAACCAATATTTCAATATGTTTTTAAGTACTTACTAAGAAGCAATAACAAAGAAAATAAATTAAGTGGGTACTCAACTTCAGAAAGTAGGGAGAGCTTACTATGGTCAAATTATGAAGAACTGCAAAATTTCAAAAAGAAAATGATACTTAAGAGATCATATTTAGTCTTTAAGTCCTGGGTCCCTCACAGAGCTTTCACATAGAACACAAATACTTACTTCCAGCTCAAAGTCTGATAAATTAATTTTCTTTGAAACCTACAAAAGAAAAAGAAAAAACACTCATTTGGAACCATTAAAAATAAAATCTAACTGACCAAACTTTTAGAATATACATGGAACATACAACAAAACTAGGTAAGATTTTTGAGGTGGAAGGCTTCATGTGTTAAACACTCCTGCAGGCCAAGGTAATTATGTCACTCTTGGGAACAACGTAAAGTCAAAGCTACACAATAATTAAAAAAAAAAAAAAAAAAAAAACTCCTTCTGTAGGGACAGGACAAAACATTCATTCAGTGTCTCAATATATAACTATCCTTACAGAGTTAATGCTAAAGTTAGTGCACAATCTTGGGAACATATCTATACTAGGAAGGTTTTTTATAAAGATGTTTTAAAAGACCAAATGCATGAAATGCCAGAAACCATCTATGTTTAAAGAAAAACCCACCACCACAACAAAAAAACAAACACATGAAAATGTGCAGGACAACTAACCCAGTACATGGCTCTAAATCCAAGGTCTTGTTTTCTTCACTTTGTAATAAATCTTCTATTTTCTCTCTAAAGAATCAGAATAAGACCACAACCGTGAGTACTTGAATGAATGAAATTACCAACAAAATACTCATACTCAAAGCAGTCTGAATATAAGAACATACATGTGTATGTATGTGTGTGTGTATGTATGTGTGTGTGTGTGTGAGAGAGAGAGAGAGAGAGAGAGAGAGAGAGAGAGAGAGAGAGAGAGAGAGAGAGAGAGAGAGAGAGAGAGAGAGAGATTTTTGTTTATTTTTTAGTGCTGGGGATTGAATCCACAATTTTCTCACTGAGTACTATTTCCAGCTCTTTTTTGTTATTCATTGTGAGAAAGAGTTTCACTAAGCTGCTAACTTACCCAGATTGGGTTCAAACTTGGAATCTTTTTCCTGTCTCAGCCTCCCTCCCAGAGTGCTGGAATTACAGGCATGCACCATCATGCCCAGCAAGAACATGTATTTCTTACATATGTAGTTCTTACTTCTGTACATGTAGAACAGTACAACTCCACCCAAGTGTGTTAGACCTTTTAGTTCAAATACATTTAAAAAAAAAAGATTTTGGTATAGGATTTAGATGGGATTACTGTTGCCATTAATGAATTAGTGATAACTTCTCAAGGATACATCTATTCCAGTGATTTTCTACTTTTGTAGTAAAACAGTTATACCAGTTACCAAATTAAGCAACACTAGTACTGCTCCAGTGGCATGTGTGTTTGTTACTGTAAGACCAAAAACCTTATATACTGCAACCTGGGAAGGTCTGATCCACTGAACACACTGTGAAGCCTACTTGCTGAAGTCTCTTGCCTACTGACATGGAGCAAATCCAGTATGGTACACGTGACTACAGTCTGCTGTGGCCGCACAGACTGATATGCCACACTTAGATCCTGCTACTCACCTCACATCTATAGGTGTACTCTGTGTGCAGTACAGGCATGAGACGCAGACATCAATCTGGCCCCAATGCGCATTTGGTTTCACTTTAGGAACTTACACTACTTGGTCAATAAACTTCTTCTGATCCTCAGGAATTGTCACAGGACATTTTGAAGTGTTAGGAGACACATACGCCAGAACTCCTGCACCATTGGTCTGAGAACGTTTTTCATCATACTGCTCTCTCAACTGTCTTTCTTCTTCCTGATTTAAATATGGAATTCCTATATGTAATTTTAAAAAGAATGTATTAGCACAAGCTACTGTTTCATATAAAAAAATTTTTTTCACATAAAAATTTTTAAACAAACTGAAGAGTATAATACTCAAGAAAAATATATTCATCTGCATTTCAGAAAACCAACAGAAGAAGCAAGTGATTTTATAATGTGTCTGTTCATTCGATTTTCTTTCAGCAAATATATAGTTGGCACTTATGCTGGGCCAAGCATTGTATGAGGCACTGGCAGCTTGATGGTGAACAAGCAGACACATCCTGCTCTGTAGTCCGGAGAACTACTTCTGACTACTTCATCAAAAAAGCCACTGTCAGTGAAATCCTGAAAAACGAGAGCCAGGGCAGTAACCAAGCACAAATGCAGGGAAGGTGGAAATGGCTTAGACTATTACAAAAGCAGCAAAAAAACTGCTGTGACCAGAACACAGTGAATAAAAGGGACATGGTATGACACTGGGTTGGAGAGTGAATAGGGCAGGATTATGAGAGCCCTACAGGTCCTGGTAGGAAATTTATTTTTCCTAAGAGCACTGGGACCCCATGAGAAGATTTTAAGCAAGATAAGAACATTATCTGATTCATGTTTTAAAAATCACACTGACTGCTATGGGAGGAGATATAGGGAAACGAGTTAGGAGCAACTGTCCAGGCAAGAGATGACAGCTCTGATCAGAAATCAGCAAACTTTCTCCTCAAGGGACAGACAGCAACTTCTATTGTTGCTTATGAGAATCTCTGCCCCAGTGCTCAATCCTGCACAGAAGCAGATGTGCACAACATTTACATGTACAGGCATGGCTGTAACCCAGTAAGACTTTTTGACAAAACAGAAAGAAAACGGCAAGTTGTCGTTTGTAATCCTAGCTTAGAACATGGAGACTACAGAATAGAAGGAAATAGAATGGACAGAACTTACTGGTAGACCTGCAGCAAGGCATAAAGAGAAAGACCAAACTGAGAATGAAAATTATCTGGTTTAAGAAATTGAGAAGGAGGAAGAAAACAAGAGGGAAGACAGGCATTGGTGACTCCCATGGGGTGGAAATGAAAAAGTTACCGTGCGACGTATCAAATTATCTAAAAGTAGACGTGAATTATAGCCCAAGAGACATGTGTTATGACATAAATTTACTTATCACAATATGTGTGGTATTAAAAACCATGGGACATTAACAAACTTTCTGGGATGGTAGAATGAGAAAAACACCATTTGACAACAATACTATGTTTGAAGCAAGAACGATCAATGGATGCTAAAAGTAAATGGCAAAAAAAGTGATCCAAGTTCACATCTCTAATGATGGGACCAACTGACATCTCCTAACACAATGCACTGAGGACACACACTTCTGTGCTGTTGCTACTGAAAATTCAAATGTATTAGTAAATGTATTTGAACAGATCTGAAGAAACACCAGGGAAGTCCACACAAAGGGGCATTCTACAAAATAATCTCTTCTATTCAAAATTGTGAAGATATTTTATGAAATAGGAAGAAAATGTTTAAATGGGAAGGGGAACTAGGGGGGAGGAAAAGAAAGGAAATGAAAAAAATAAGGAAAGAAGGAAAAATGGAAACAAAGCTTTTTTAAATAAGGAGGGGAAGAAGGGTTGATGGGAGGGTAGAGGAATAGGAAAAAAAGAATCAAGTTATATCATGTACAGATACAAGCTCCCTACGATGAATATGATCATTATATACACATAAATGTGCCAAGAAACAATTATTTAAAAAAAAGAAAGAAAAATTTTTAAAAAGACAGAGAAGTGGTTGTGGATTTAAAATAGAGAGGGTCGGGGCTGGGGATATAGCTCAGTGGAATAAGCGCTTGCCTAGCAAGCGCAGGGTCCTGAGTTCAATCCCCAGTACCGCAAAAAAAAAAAAAAAAAAAAGAGAGGGTCAGGGTACAAGTTAGTGGTAGAGTGCTTACCTAGCATGAGCCCCAGTACTGTATGTACATAAATAATTTAATAATAAAAATCATAAAGCCATGAAAGTATAAGACCAACTAGGGAAAGAAAAAATTAGAAGCTGGTGAGATAAGTAAGAGCCAGTCAGGAGGAGCCAAGAGTGAGTCAGGAAAAGAAATAAAAGAACAAAGAGTGCTCGCCAGGTGTGGCGGCACAAGCCTATAATCCTAGCATTCTGGGAGGCTGACACAGAAGGTTCACAAGTTCCAGAACTTAGCAAGACTCTATCCCAAAATTTAAAGAAATAAGAAAGGACTGAGAAGCAGTTCAGTGCAAAGGCTCTGGGCTCCATTTCTAGTACCAAGACAAACACAAACAAACAAACAAATAGCACTAAAGTCAGGAGGAGAGTGCTGGACACAAGAGGCAAGAGGGAGTGATCAACAGGGCCGAATTCTACTGAAAGGAAGAGGGACCCGCTGCGCTGAACCACAGCAGGCCCTGGGGCAGGCAGCCAGCAGAGCATCCATGGAGAACTACAGGAAGAATCCCAGCTGGCACGGGGGGGGGGGGGGGGGGAGGAAACCGAAGAAAGGCCTGGAGATGTCGCTACACAGTACAGAGCTTGCCAAGGATGGATGGGCCCCTGGGTCCTGTCCCCAGCACAGAGAGGGAGGGAAGAAGCAAAACAGAGAAACCAGAAATAGTAAAAACACCTCACTGGTTTAAAATGCTTTGCTGAGTGGAGACATTACGGAATAGAAAGGAAATGGGATGCAGAATAAGTGAAGGGTTTGGTTTTTATCTAGTTGGCTTAAGATGGCAATTACAATGAAATAGTTACAAAAACGCTTTTAAGCATGATATAGTAGAAACCAGGCATGATGGCATAGGACTGTAATCCTAGCACTTGGGAGGATGAGGCAGGAGAACTGCTGTGAGTTACAGGCCAACCTAGACTACATAGCAAGGTCCTGTCTCAAACAAACAAACAAAAAAACCCACAAAATATGATGTAATACGATATATCAGCTTCTTAATCAACATGTCTTAATCAACATGTTAAATAATAGAAACTGGTGGCAGATGAAATAACTATGATAATTTTGAAGCACTGATAAATGCAGAGAAATATTTAAAACATCTACACCAACTAAATGTCATTTGAAGATAGTGTTCCCAGCGATGACCAGGCCCCAGATCTGCTAGCACTGTTGTGGCTGTTGCGTACATTCACAAGAGAAGAAACTGCAAAACTTCAGCAGCTCAAGGTTGGAGAACTTAACAGACACAAATGTCTTCCCCTCCAAAACCACAGACTTGAGTTCTATCTTAGGGGTGGGAGAAGGAAAGGCATCCAAAAACATTAAAAAAATATCCATACTCATATTTATAAAGGTTGAAGGGAATGATATATAGAAAAAGGAAATAGTAATTCAGGAGTGAGAGGAGCAAACTGGAGGTGACAGTGGCTGACAAGGAGACAGACCCACTCGGCGTCACTCACTCTTCCTCCACTGTAATAAGGGCAGGCAAAAATTGCTGGGTTCAGACTCAGGATGGACTTGTGGATTTGGTGGTGAGAAAGAAAGCAGTTCTTTACCGAGGGTTCCAATTTTTACCAGAAAGACATGGACATGAGCTGGGGTAGAAAATCAAGGAAACAGATAACAGAAAAACAGGTCCTAAAGAGAATTAGAAAGGGAATTTGTAGGTCAGGAAAGCAGGGTTTTTAAGCAAAGCTGAAGGCTTATTTGCAGCTTGTGTCCATAAAGGCAGAATGACAAACTGACCTATGTATGTGATATTTTCAGCACTATTCAGATGTTCAGAAACAAAAAAGGTGGTTGGTCAGATTGGACTTTGAAGTACAATGGAAAAGGAGAGGACCGGGGATATAGCTCAGAGGCACAAGTGCCTGCCTGGAAAGTGCATGATCCTGAGTTTGATTATTACTGGTACCCCAAAAAAAAAAAAAAAAGAGAAAGAAAAAGAAAAAAGAAAAGGAGAGAAAAACAAGAGAATGATGCATGAGGATAGGAAGGAAAGTTAAGGTGTAAGAGGGCACAGTACAGTGACAACACAGGAGGTGGGCGGACTGAAGCAGGAGTCAGATGAAAAGTGGTGCTCTAGGAGGGAGGGACCCTGGAGGTGGTTGTTGCGGTTGATACATTGTGTTAACTTGGGGAGTCTGGAGGTTTAGCTGAGTAATTCAGCAGTTGTAGATCTTGGGGTACCAAAAGGACATGCCCTTACCCGTCTAGGATGTTTATTGTGTTAATTTGGAAAGTTTAAAAGGTTAACTACGTGATTCAGCAGAAAGCCAGGGTGCTTACTTTGTACACATCCTGAGCCTGTGGAAGAGGAGGGTATGGAGACTGTGTGAGAGCTACACGCCCCCTGGGCGGGGGCAGGCTAAAGGTAAAGAAGAAAAAGAGGCTGCTTGCAGCCATTCCTCCCTTTTGCTCTTGTGGTTCTTTTTGCTGTGCTCTGCTGCCATAAAGTTTGCCCTCTGCCATGTGCCACTCTGCCTCTAAAGCAGCCAAGTATGGACTAAAACCTCCACAAACTGTAAGCTAAATAAACATTTCCTTCCTTCATTTTGGACATTGGGTATTTTGTCTCAGCCACAAGAATAAAGTAACCAAGACAGAATTTGGTACCAAGAGTGGGGTCGTTGCTGTGACTATACCTGACCATGTGGTGCAAGAGCCTTTAAAAATGGCTTGTGCAAAGAGTTTGGAAAGATCTGGAGATGTCTGGTCAAAGCTTAAAAGACCAGAATGCTGATGAAAATATTGCTGGTAAAGACCAGGTTCGGGAGGTTTCTGTTGAAAAAGACTGTATTGATTGTTGGACTCCAGATGATGTATGTTATGGCTTGGCAAAAAGTTTGTCTACATTTTGCTTGTGTCCAGAGAGTTTGCCTAAGACTGAGATTAAGGGCGGCAATAAACTGATTAATCTGGCAAAAAAAATGTCAAGGCATTAACATGTTGGGGCAGTGGCATGGCTATTGTTGGGGGCTTTTGGCCAGATTTATATTGACAAGAGCAAAGAGCCCAGCAGGATAATTTAAAATGTTGTGAGTTTGGCCAGAAAAAAAGCTCCAGTAAAACTGTGGACTGCAAAGATAAGGCTGAGGAGGTCTCTACTGCTATAAAGAAACAAGAGAATAAAAAAGATGGCCTAAGGGCATTACAGGAAGCAAGTCTCCAACCTCTGCAGTCTCAAAACTGCAAAGGTGAAAGACCTTGCCTTGAGAAGGAAGCCAAAGAGTGCCATGTTCCAGAATGGCAGCGGTGGCTGCACCAGGTTCCAAAATGGAGGCAGCATAAAAAATTTGCTTCTCAAAATTGGATTCATTGTGCTCAGCGATCCAGGCACTCAATCCCTATGGCCAAGAGAGAGAAAAGTTTGGCTACTGCTCCAGGTGGCGGCAGACCTTGGCATCATCCATGTGGCCCCGGCTTTAGATACAAAAAAAATGCAAGAGTTCTAAGGTTAAAGAGGTTCCAACAAGATTTCAAAAGGCCTGGGAGGCCAGGCAGTGTGCCCCTGACAAGGCAGTGTGTAAAGCTGTAAATATAAAGCAAAAGGTGCCCTAGAGACCTCAAAAGTTTAAAAAAGGACCATGGATCATCTAAAAAAAGCTGCAAAGAGGGAGCAAAGCGAGCCTAACAGAGAAGCCATGGGAGCTGTAACCACCAAAAGTGCCATAGGGGTGGACTCAGGCAAGCCCTTTGGAGCTCACAAATATACATGTTGCTTCAGATGCTAGATGTAAAATTACAGGATACAACGTTAGCCCTGCTGGATTTTAAAACTGCTTTTGTCCCAATGCTCTATATTACCCTATTGGTGCCTTTTAGAATGGTAATGTTTATTTTGTGCCTTTAAACGTTTAAAGTGTTTAATTTTCATTTATACAGAAGCAAAATGTTGTGGTTCTAATATGGCTTTGTATCTAAAAAACAGTTTAAGAAATTGTATATAATTGCCAAGTTGACAAGGCCTGGAGTGTTATGGTTGACACACTGTGTCAACTTGGGGAGTCTGGAGGTTTAGCTGAGTAACTCAGCAGTTGTAGATCTTGGGGTAAAAAGGACATGCCCTTACCCGTCTAGGATGTTGTTTATTGTGTTAATTTGGAAAGTTTAAAAGGTTAACTATCGTGATTTAGCAGGAAGCCAGGGTGTTTACTTTGTACACATCCTGAGCCTGTGGAAGAGGAAGGCATGGAGACTGTGTGAGAGCTACGCGCCTCCTCGGTGGGGGTAGGCTGTTTACAAGGTAAAGGAGAAAAAGAGGCTGCTTGCAGCCATTCCTCCCTTTTGCTCTTGTGGTTCTTTTTGCTGTGCTCTGCTGCCATAAAGTTTGCCCTCTGCCATGTGCCACTCTGCCTCTAAAGCAGCCAAGTATGGACTAAAACCTCCACAAGCTGTAAGCTAAATAAACGTTTCCTTCCTTCATTTTGGACGTTGGGTATTTTGTCTCAGCGACAAGAATAAAGTAACCAAGACAGTAGTAAACAAGATCAGCATGGCACTGATGACCCCTGCCCACCATGCTGCAAGGATGGAAAAACCAAAAGCAAAGAGAAACCAAGACTGCTGGCGGCCAGCTCAAGAAACAGGAGAGGGCATTTGCTGGTCATCCTAGTGGATGCCGAGGTCATCCAGAGCCAGGAAAGGAGTGAAGAGAAGGACAATAAACCAGCGCCGCTGCTACTATATGCGGTGTCTAGAAGTCAGCAGGGGAGAGTGACAGAGCTGGTGACACGGCCCGGGGAAGAACGGTGGTTCCTGCGGAAGGGAAATCCAGGTGCCCCGACAGTGGCGCACAGAAACAAGAACACTGCACCTTACATGGCCTGGACAGAGACAGACAGGATAACAGGCAAAACCACCTGCCTTACACAAGGATGCATCGGGGACAGTAGAAGAGTTAGCAGGCTCCCTTCCTGACAAAGTCAGAAGACTGCTGGAAGATGAGATTTACCAGCCAGAATGGCAAGATATGATGAAGAGGAAACAAGGGTCTAGGTCAGATTTATGAATGTCAGGAGTACATGGGGATAGGTCTTGACAATAATTGGTGCCCTCTTGACTTCTGATTCTGTTGCAACCAAAACATTCCAAGGTCTTAACTACAAAACAGAAAACAAGGCATACTCCATTGTGGCTGTTTCTCTTCTTTTATATAAATAAAACCAGCAGGCTAGAAACTGTACAATCATCTGAATACTGATTAAAGTAATTCCTCCCAAAGACATTTGGGATGGGGGTGTGGTTCAGTGGTGTAGCACTTGCCCAGCAGATGCTAGAACCTGGGCTCCATCCTGGCACAAAAGGAAGAAAAAATATTTAAAAAAGAAGTTGGGTTTGGTGGTACAAGCCTATAATCTCATAATCTCAGTTACAAGGAGGGCTGAAGCAAGAGGATCATAAATCCCAGGCCAGCCCAGGAACCTGGTGAACCTGCCTCAAAAATAGAAAGTACTGGGGGTTAGCTCAGTGGTAGAGAGCTCCTGAATTTCACGTTCACTACCATAAAAAGAAGAAGAGAGAGAAGCCGGGCATGGTGGCGCATGCCTGCAATCCCAGCACTCCAGAAGCTAAGGCAGGAGGATCACTGTGAGTTCCAGCCTGGGCTACAAGGTGAGTTCAAAACCAGCCTGAACTGCATAGTGAGACCTGGTCTCAAAACGACCAAAAAAAAAGAGAGAGAGAGATGTTTGCACTATTTCCATATAGTTCTTTAAAAACATGAACTTCTAATATTTATAATGTCTTTCATAATCAAGTATAAACAAATTTTTTAAAAATTTACTTTAGAACACCTAAATTATGATGCCTAGCTGGCTTACTCATCATGTGAAGCAGTTTTCGTACCTCAATTTTTTTTAGTACTTCCAGTTAGCAAAATCATCAATAAAAACTAAGCTGCAGCATGATACAATTAAAAATCAATAGAGCACAGGTTCTAAAGATCAGGTAAAGGGATTCATTTGAAGTCTGTGTAGCATTTTTGAGAAAAATCCAGTACTTTTGTTGCAATAAATCTCTTTCCTTACTTTGCTCATTAATTCCACATTTTCCATGGGAAAAAACACAATTTTTAAAAATAATTCAGCTTGGGCTGGGGATATAGCTCAGTGGAATAAGCGCTTGCCTAGCAAGCGCAGGGTCCTGAGTTCAATCCCCAGTATCGCAAAAAAGAAAAATAATTCAGCTCAACTAACAGACTGGCTATCACAATCACTCACACTACGTAAAATTTCTTTCTACTGGGAGATATGCAGATGTCTCCAAATACAAAACAAATATCAACAGAAAGGGAAGTTTTCACTGGACAAGGTAGTGCATACTTATAATCCTAACTACTTGGGAAACTGAGGCAGCAGACCTGACTGAGAACAGTAGCTCAAGACCAGCTTTGGCAAATATAGCTTGTTTCAAAAAAACAAATAAATAAAGGAGGGGAAAAAGGCTGAGTATAAGAGAAGCTAATGGAATGAATATGATCAAAATACATTATTCACATTGACATCCCCACAGGAGAGTGCAATTAGGGGCTTGGGTGGGCCATGCGGGTGAAAGTAGGTGGGGGGTAATTAAAGTATGCTATGTACACGTACAAATCTGGCACAATGAAACCTATCAATCTGTGTAATCAATATGCACTAATAAAGCATACAGGGGATAAAAAGGAGGAACACCCATGACAGTATTACTGGAATCGATCTACTTGTCACACTGGAAGAAAACGGAAGCATTCCCCTCAGGTGGTCAGGTAGGTGTGTAAGTCACACTAGTAGTACAATAAACTATGGTCAGTAAAATCAGGAGGCTGGGAGGCCACATTAGCACTCAATGAAGTAGTGTCCACTCTCCTGCTCAGTTCATGGTTGTACTGATTAAAAGTCATGATAAAAGAGTTTCAAAAAACTCTAACAGTGTGCTGGAACTCTAAAATTCTGTCTCACATAGCAGGCACAAAATAGTAATTCTCAAGCAAATCCAGATTTACTTCCGAAGGTTTATAAACTCTGAATATAAGGGACACATACTCTTACCATTGCGAAAAACTTTATTGAAATCAAATCCCTGGCTCGCTAAAAAGTCGATACTGGAGCTCTGAAATAGGAGAACATGCATTTCAGTGATGTTAGCGACAGGCATACAAACACAGGTAGAGAAGTAACTCTGTCAAGTGAATCCAAAGACAGCCAGGTAAGGAAGCAAGTTCAGAAGACAAGAGATTTCTACCCATGGCAGCCTTTTTACTTAAAATAGCTGGACTTATAAACCAACATCTTTTGTTTTACAATATTTTTTAAAATCCACTGAGTGAAAAGATACTCTCCCGTTTGGCAGAAAGGTCCTGACCTCCTGGTTGCTGTGCTGAGTAAAAGACTACAATACAAGTATCATGTAGCTCAAATCTTATAAGAATGATTATCCAACAGCCTGCTGTGGTGGCACAGGCCTATAATCCCAGCACTCGGGAGGCTGAGGCAGGAGGATTGTTGTGATTTCCACACCAGCCTGGGCTACAGAGTGAGCTCAAGGACAGCCTGAACTACATAGCAAGACCATGTATCAAAAAGACAAAAAAAAGAATGACTACCCAACATCTAAGTAGATATTAAAAACACAAAATCCTAACTGGATGCTGCTTTTTTGTTTGTTTTGTGAGTAACAGGGATTGAACTCAGGTCTTTGTCACTCAACTACATCCCAAGCACCCTCATTTTTTTTTTTTTCATTTTTAATTTTGGTACAGGGTCTCACTAAGTCATTGAAATGCCCAGGCTGCACTCAGACTTACGACCCTCCTGCTGCAGCCTCCCAGAGTGCTGCGACTGTAAATGTGTGCTACCATAATTGGCTCTGAATGTTCTTAATGTTCAAGATCAAGAGAAAAAGGTTCCCAACAACAATACTTACTAAGCAAACATTTTAAACCTAAGCTGAAATATATATTTAAATAAAAATATTAAGGAAATAATACCATACATGGTGTACAAGTATGCCATAACATGAAGTTCTTACTCCAGCAGATCCAAGAGTCTGCCGTAGCTATGCAGGTTTATTTTCACTAAAACTGGGCCATCAGCAGTCCGTACTCTTGGAACCCTTTAACCTGCTCCCCTTGGAACTACCTTTACTGACCTGGGCTTGGGTATCAGAGCCCTGGTCTAGAGGGAAGGGCACTGTAACGAACAGACCCAAAGGACTCAGAACATACTCACGTCAGAGACAGGACACGGTTTCTCACATTAAGGTTCTCTATGATAATTCCAGGGTGGAGCTTCTGGGGAAGCTGCACTTCTCCTGGGTCCAGGGTTGTCTAGACGTTTTGGACCACTGAGGATATGCTTCCCTCTAAACAGCTGAAACTCTCTTTGGCACAAATTCTGTGTTCTGAACATACCATAGTAGCTATACTTTTCTTTTGGTTCAATTTTTCATTTACTTATTTCTTAAAATTCTTACTCTTTTTTTTTTTTTTTTGCAACAGGGTCTTGCTATGCAGTTCAGGCTGGCCCTGGGCTCACTTTGCAGCCCAGGCTGGTCTCAAACTTGCCACGATCCTCCTGCCTCAGCCTCCCGAGTACTGGGATTATAGGCATACGCCATGATGCCCAGCCCTTATTCTTATTTCTTGCATGAAAAAGTAAACTTATTAGTATTAGCCAACACAAATTCTCTTAAAACACGGTAAAAGGGCTTGGTAGTAGAGCGCCTGCCTAGCATGTGGGAGGGCCTGGGTTCAATCCCTAGGACTGCAAAAATTAATTAATTAAAATAAAATACAGTGAAGTATAAAAAAATCTTATGGCATACACACACAGACACACACACGGGTACATGTGCATCATCTGCTATCCTGTCCAGGTTTTCCAGTTTACAACAACTCTTCTCTCCATCCCCACTTCTTTTTATTCTGTCTTGAATTAAGACCCGAGATCTTTGCACTTGGCCTCGTAACCTCTTTCTTGTCTGCTATCCTGAGTATTATAATTAGACTCACCTAAGTACCCCATCTGAGAGGCAATTATACAGATAAACTATAGAAAGGCATTTTTGTCTTTCTTGTACTAAATTCTAAAACATCTTTATCCCATCATCCATTCCCTTTTGGAAGGTATTCATTTTTCAACTGAAATAACAGTGTTTGGATTGCGCAGCAAAATGAATGTACTTAATACCACTGAAATATACAGGACTAGAAAATGGCTAGAATGATACATACATTTTACGATTAAAGCAAGCCGCTGAACCAACAAAATCTATTTGTTATTTATTATTCCTTTAAGTGTCTTACATGTACTTTTCTCAAGATTCAACAGATAAGCATGGCTATTCTGGGGGATTATTTGTGGCATCTATCCAGTTTAAATGCAAATATTGTATGACTCCACAATTCCTCTTCCATTCTAGAGAAGATGTCCTACATACACAAAAAGATAAACTGCACATAGATGTTTATTATAGTACTTTTTTTTTGTTGGTCTTTTTGAGACAGGGTCTTGCTATGCAGTTCAGGATGGCCTTGAGCTCACTATGTAGCCCAGGCTGGCCTCAAACTTGCATCAATCCTCCTGCTTCAGCCTCGTGAGTGCTGGGATTACAGGCGTGCGCCACCATGCCTGGGTATAGTACTATTTATAACTAGTGGGGAGTCTCCTTATAAAACTTAAAAACTGCTTAAATAAATTATACCTATCCATACTATGAAATATGAAGACATTTTGTTAAATGGAAATTTCAAGTTATGTAAAATATGAATAGTAGATATAATAAAAATGCTAAAATTCAGTATGTGTGTCATTAATATGGGTACACACACACACACACACACACACACACACACACACACACACACGCGCGTATAAAAACTAGGTAACAGGAGTGAGCCAGATGTGGTGGTACATGCCTGTAATCCTAGCACTTGGGAGGCTGTGGCAGGATTGTAGCGAGTTCAAGGCCAGGCTGAGTTACATAGTTAGTCCAAGGCCAGCCTGAACTACATAGTGAGACTCTCAAAAAAAAACCAAAAACAAAGAAAAAAGACAGAAGGCAGGCACAGTAGCACACACCTGTAATATCAGCACTAGGGAGACCGAAGCTGAAGAATTACTATGAGTTTGAGACCAGCCTCATCTACAAAGTGAGCCCAAAAGCAGCCTGAAATGAATAGCAAGACCTTGTCTCAAAAAAAAAAAGACAAAGAAGGGACATGGAGAAAAAGATATAAGAAGAAAAAGGTACTCATTACTCTACATTCAACATTGGTATTTTAATTTTTTACAACCACCTTCATTTTCTATGAATTCAGCTATAGGTGTTCATTCAGGAAAAGGAGGAAGAATAGAAAAAGACAGAAATCACGTAAATGCCACACCATCCTGCCTGCCACCTCACCCCACAAGCACAGTCTCCTGGGTGTCTGCAGTTTTGTCCTTCCATTCCCCTGATCTTGGTGTGTATCTCACCAGGTATACAGATACTTACTTTTCAAAGCACATAGTAAACTGCTTTGCTCTCAAATCCTACATGCTTTTTGGGTGAAAAGAGCCCCTGGAAAGTGATTTTGAAATACTTTCATCTACTTGCTGACTCTAGAACCTGACTCCCTGGCAAGACCATAAGAGGTAACTGTGCTATAGTCCCATATAATTTTATTTTATTTTATCGTTTGTTTATTTGTCTTTTTGAGACAGGGTCTCACTACACAGTTCAGGTTGGCCTTGAGGTTACTTTGTAGCCTGGGCTGGTCTCAAACTTGACAATCCTTCTGCTTCAGTCTCCCAAGTGCTGGGATTACAGGGGTGCACCACCATGCCCAGCTAACAGTCAAACAATTTTAAACAAAACCATATTCAATGAGGGACAAAAGGAAATCCAAAGATAACATACTTGACCCTCATGATTCACAAGGTTAAACACTGAATCTTTTCTCTGCTGTTCCTTTGCTTTTTCAGACTAGAGAATCCCAGTGCCATTACTCCTTTGTCCATTTTAGACACTGGTCTCTGGGCTACCTTCAGGAATATTATCTTTATTTCTGAAAGTGGCTGGCAATTAGAACTGTACTAAGGATTCCAGATGTTACCAAGTCATGACTCACACAGTGGGTGGAGCTCTTCTAATCTGTTTCCAATACTTCCCAATATTTCCCAAAATAACTATACTTGCGTTGTCTTTTAGAACAAATCAGCATGTCTAATGTCTTACTGTCACTCTGTTTTTGTTTAATTAGCCCCTGGCCAAAGCCATAGAATCCACTTTAAGTAATTCTGTGCTCCTTGCATAGCTGGAAAACCAAATCCACATGAATTTCCAAACAGAGCCTAGTTTTGACTCAGTGAAAATCTGTAAATGCTGTTTAAATACCCTATATTGAAGTAATTATAAATAGCTGTCAACAGGCTGTAGGGAAAAGGAAATATTAACTATGGTTTACTTGATAATTTAAGAAACTTAACTACAGGATCACAAATCACCCTGACTTTTTCTCTTTTGCCCTCAAGCATACAATTAACTCAATCTCACTGGTTTATACCTTGCCTTATTTCAGAAAGAATGTACCAAGAAGCCCAGCCTCTGGACCTTCACAACTGCAGTCTCATTTCTATACCAGGGAAGGGAAAGATGGCAAGACTCAAACAAACTGTTTCTACCGGGAGAGAAGCGAGGACGCAAGGTATCACGGAAGAGTAGCACTCTTCAATAACATACGCACACGCTCGTACCACTCAGTCACACCCTCCTTATCCACAACTGAAATAACAAGATAATCAAGAAGGCAGAACGGGGAAACGCCCAGGTTAGCTACACCAAAGCCCCCGAGAACCTCCAGGAGGAACTCTCCTGCATCCCTACTGTGACCCACGAAGCCCTCTCATCCTCAAAGGAAAACCAGTACAGTTTGCTTTTACAGCCGCCTCTCTCCTAACTGGAGAGCTGAGGTAAGGCCCGAGGGATTAAGTAGTTTAGCCCCTTCTGGGCTCTCTTTTTCTCACAGTCTACAAACATTCCACTCTTCAAAATACAAAGCTCCACCCTAAGAGGGATCCAAAGAAACAGAGAAGCCCAAGTCCTGATGTATAATTTCAATTCAGAGATATCAAAAACCCCAAATGGAGTCCCATTATAAGCCACATTCTCAAACTCACTTTTTTGGTTTTTCTGAGACAGAGTTTCGCGATCTAAGTCAGACTGGCCTTGAACTTACTCTGTAGTCCAGGTTGGCCTCACATTTGTGGCAATCCTCCTGCCTCATCCTCCCAAATGCTGGGACTATGGGAGTGAACAACCACGCCCCGCAAATTCAGCTTTATAAATAATAAGGTTTATATTCTGGTCTCCATCTGCCTGTCTTTGTATCTTACTTCTTACTTCATTCTAAAGGAGAAGATAAGCAGCCATTAACTTACACCCCTAAAACCGGACATCAGAAATGTGAAATAATTTGCTGAGGCCCGAAGTTAGTAGCTGAACCAAATTTTGAAGAGAATTTTGATTCCACACTTCCACACTGCCTCACTGACAATTCATAAAAGAAAAAACCCAATTACACTACTAACCTGACAAACAAACTTGACATCAGGTGAGGATCGATTGAAGGGTTTCGGGAAAACATAGAAATTAAAGGACTTCATGATATACCTGAGAAGACAACACAAAGGAGACTCAGGGAGTGCACTGCGCCACCGTGAGAATTCCCACCTCTTATGGTAAAAAACCTACTTTGAATCTGTGCAGTCATACTTAAAAGTGCAAAGGCCAAACTGAAACAGCAAAAAGTCCATGGAATGCTGGAAAAGGGAAATAAAACATCCGTCACAATACTGCAGCGAATTCAACATGAGCAATAGTGTTCCCAACTAGGTGGCCTTTCTGAATCACTCAACTTGACTTTGGCAGAATACTTCCAATTAAAACAGATTACACAGATTATGAATCAGAGACATGATTAATTT
Organism: Dinomys branickii; assembly: GCA_004027595.1. Taxonomy (NCBI): domain Eukaryota; kingdom Metazoa; phylum Chordata; class Mammalia; order Rodentia; family Dinomyidae; genus Dinomys; species Dinomys branickii. The sequence continues at coordinate 35,485 of PVLD010000359.1, read as the reverse complement.
ATGTTCATTTCTTAATTTTCCCCAGTTGAGCACTTTTCATCATCACTGAGCATCACCTATAAACTTTCAAACTATTAAAATAAAAATTATTAAAATAACATTAGTGTTCTATAGATCACATTAACATTGAAAATAATAATCATTCCCTGAAATGTTTTTCCAGCAAACAATTATTTTTGCTATTAAACATAATTAAAAGATCATTTTATATCAGGAGTTGGGAACTGCTACATTTCTTTAATATGCAAATTTAACTATTTCTCTGTAATTCAACAAAAGGAGGATCCATGTGGCGGGAAAAAAAAGCTTTCAAGCACTTTCACTTACCTTCTTAAGCTTCTGATACCTCTCTTCAGGAGTGTCAAAACCATTTGTCAGGGCACTGACTGACGGTCCATCACTGATTCCTAGATTTTAAGATACAAATTTTTAACTTAGTGCTGGTGTAATGTCAAGCACTGAACACCTCTACAATTTCAAAGTCTTACAAAGTAAGACTACATAAAAGTGCTCCCTGCCTCACTTCTTCAAAGTTAGCATTAATTTGGGGCTAGAGGTATAGTTCGGTGGTGGAGTGCCTGCCTACTACCCACAAAGCCTACGCAGAGCCTTAGATTGGGTATTCCCTAGGAGAATGGTGGAGAACCTATGGGGCCGTGCAGAGGCTTTTTGTGATCACTGAAAGCTTACAGGATTCACTATCACTGCCCTAGGAGCTGGAAGGAGGAAGGATTACACGAATACACCTGCAGAGGAAGGTAACACCTTATACTGTATACTGTATAAAAGAATATACTCATTTATACGCAAAATCTTGACCCCGGCCAGTCACAAAAGGACGAATATTGTATGATTCCATTTATGTGATCAGACTATGCTAGAGAAAAATACAGACAAATTCGTAGAAATAGTGCTTGACAGAGGCTGGAGAAAGTGCAACTGTCCAGTACCAGTTTGGGAATATAAACTGTATGTCATGTAAATTCGTCACACAAATATGACACACACACACACACACACACACACACACACACACATGAACACACACCAATTCTGGCTCTAATCCTCAAGCTTTCTACCTGGTACATATAAATTGTTTTAAGCAGCACCAAAACAATAATCTGTCCCCAGCCTCACAGTCTGATCACTCACAAAACCACTGCATCTCTTCCATGCTTTCTGAAAACATTAAAGAGAAAATGCTGAGACTTTTGCAACGTAAGGCTAAAAAGTGCAAGGAGCAGCCAAGGGGCGAAAAGTTAGGGAACCGGGGGATAGGAAGGAGGCAGCTGAAGGAGACTGAGCTATGCGTTGCAAGGTGCTAGCCCCGAGCTTGCAAGGGAGGGATACCTGAAAACTCCCCATCGATGGCGAAGAAGTCCGCCTCCTCTATGGCCTGGTACACTGTATGAAGGTTACTCTTAAAATCTGCGGAGAAACCGAGAAGAAGCTCTGAAACTGACACCTGTCTTCCTGCCTAGAGACTCGCAAGGGGAGAGGGAAGGAGCACCCAAGACTGATATGCGTCCCTGGCTAATCGAGACGCCTCCCAGAGGTGTGCAAGGTCTTAAGAGGGTCAAGTCCTGAGGGGTGCTCGGGCCAGGTCAGGTGGCTAGGCCGGAGAGGAACAAGGCCCAGTGGGTCCCAGGCTGGAAGAGAGCAAGGGCCCTGGAAGTGCACGTTCCGCAAAGGCGCAAGGCCCCGAGAGCGCACGGCTGAAGTGGTGCAAAGCGCACAGGAGGTGACTCGGCCCGGGGCCCCGCCAAACTCGCAGCCGCGGTCCGGGCCTAGCAGCCTGGAGGAGTGTAGTCGTGGGGATGCTGGGAGGGGCGCCGCGGACACGCACTATTCCTAATTATCTCCATTCCTCAGAGTGGCCGGAACCCCGGCCCCGCCTAGGCTCGCCTCAGCCGTTCTACTCGCAGTGTCCCGTAGCTACCGCGTTGGCCTCGGAGGTGGCAGAGGCAAAGGCACAGGCGGGTGGCAACAGAACACACGGCCGGGACGACTTCCGGAAACAGCGCGCGCCCGCTGCGCTTGCGTCAGCGCCTGCGTCAGCGTCGGGGGCGGGGCCAAGGGTGAGGGCTTCTTGCTAGTTCCTGGACCCAAGAAGGCACCTGGGTAAGTCCCTAAGGTGATGGCTAATATAGGAAGGCATTGGCTTGGAAATATATGCAGTCTCGACGTCTAGTTGACCAACAACTATTTACTGCGCTCCTTGTATCGCATGTGCACACTCTGATAGAGGTGGAGATACCCTGATGAACGGGAAAGCATGGTTCCAACCCCCATTGGAGCTTAAACTTGGGGTAGGAAGGAGAAAGACTGGGACCAGATTTACCTCTTGGAAACGCTATGAAGAAAAAGAACAGGTGCTGTAATAGAGACTAATTAGGGTTGGAGGATTACTAAGTGATCAGAGAAAGCAAAGTGATTATAATCATGATGCAAAGACTAGCTTAGGAATGAAGGACAAATTCCTGTGCCTTTCACCTGTCATTCACCAAAAGTATGATTTGTGTTTTCTGTTAAGATGATGAGGGACTCAGAAGTGGTTTTGCTAAAATTGTGACTCTTCATGTGGATCTACAAATGCCTAATAGGTAACTCACAGTAGATGAAACGACCTTTTTTATAAAACCCTGGGTCAAATCCTTATCAGCAGTGAATATAGGCCTGTTAATCATTTAGGGGTGGGATCCCCAACCCCCAAGCTATGGGATGGTACTGGTCCTAGGCCTATTAGAAACGGCCACAGAGCTGCAATGTAGTTACAACCATACCCCAGCCCTTGAATTGCCACCTGAGTTCCGCTTTTCCCGTCAGATCAGCTACACAGTGATGGTGGTAGACACCAAGTGCCTAAACTGCAACCCCAAACCCACTTATTTATCACAAAGTGCTGACACTGCAATGAAACCTGAATACTTGGGTTTTGGTTTAGAAAAAAATGTACAATAACATCTTTTGTCTTAAAAACACAACAGAGCTTTGTGTGGTACAGATTTAACTGAAAGGTAAAAGTTTGCATTTAATGTGCTTTTGAACAATTAATGTGATCTTTGCAGCATACCGATTAATTTGTCAAACCTTGGCTCTGGCGACTTGGTTCTTATGCTTTTTTTTTTTTTTTTTTTGGCGGTACTGGGGATTGAACTCAGGACCCTGCGCTTGCTAGGCAGGCGCTTATTCCACTGAGCTATATCCCCAGCTCCAAAATTACTATATCTTTCTTCTTTTTTTTTTTTTTTTGCAGTACTGGGGATCGAACTCAGGACTCTGCACTTGCTAGGCAGGTGCTTATTCCACTGAGCTATATCCCCAGCTGTGGTTCTTATGCTGACAGGGCTTTGCATGCCCACTGTGGCACGTGTGCCATAAGTTCACCACTACATAGCTAGGGATTAGATTCTCACAGGAACAAGAACCCTCCTGTGAACTGCACATGTGAGGGATATACATTGCATAGGCCTTTGAATCATGGGGTAATTTCATGCATTGAAAAATTGTCTTCCATGAAACTCATCCCCTGAGGCCAGGCATGGTGGCACAGCCTGTAATCCCAGCACTCAGGAGGCTGAGGCAGGAGGATCACTGAGAGTTTGAGGCCAGCCTGGGTTACAAAGTGAGTGTAAAACAACCTGAACTGTACAGTGAGACCTTGTCTCAAAAAGACAAAAAAAAAAAAAAAAACTGGTTCCCTCATGCCAAAATAATTGGGAACCACTGATTTAGGGAGTGTCCATCTAAAGTTTTATAATGCTAAATTTATCTAGCCCATCTTATTACTCTTCCAACTGAGGGTGCTAGGGTAAGAGATTTATAGAGATGTCCAGCTGTACGTAGAATCTCCCCTTCCCTAAACCTATAGTCACTTTAGATTCCAGCAGAACCTCACAGGAGTGGAATTACCCCTCAAGTCAAGCAGATTCAACCTGAACTAAGAAACCAGGATCAGAGAGGAGACTCTAGCCCCCCTCAGTTAATCCTTAAAAACCGGCCTCCTGCTTTTGTGGGCAGGCCAGTCTGCCCCTCTTCGCTGGAGCGAGCCCCCTCAGGTACTACCCTAGCTGGTGCCATTTCCTTACCTTACCTTTCAGTTAAAACTTTTTCCCCCTGCTTATTTGTGCTTCCATTTTGAATTCTATTATCATTGAAGTAAAGACCCACTATCTACAGAACTCATCCTTGGGAATACTATGGTGTCACAGAGGAGAGAGGTGGAAAAGAGTTCTCTACCAAGGAGATCTTACCTGAGTGGAGTTGTATGTGGTGCTGAGATTGCAGTTTATCATCAGAGTCTAACACTGAGCAGAGATGCAGTAGGTGTTCAATAAAATATATTGAGCAGATGAATTCACTTTGGTCTTTCACAAAAGCTAATCGAGAAGTTGGTTAGAAGATCTGTTTTCAAAGGTTACTTCTGGAATGTATTCAATCTTCCTCGGCTTCGGTTTCCAGGGGTTGTACTGAGGATCATTGGTGTTAAGGTATATGAATTGTATCATATCAATAAACCCGTGTGTTTAATGGAAGCAGAGTTTCAGTTTGGGAGGGTGAGTAGTCATTATAATAGTGACAGTTGCCTCAATGTGTTAATATACTTTATGCCACTGTATTGTAAAATCCTGTAACATGCTTAAAATAGTAAATTTCATGTTGTGTATATTCTAATACAAGAGAAAAAAACTTTCCTGTCAAGCATGTTGGCACAGGTATGCTATGCATGTTGGCACACAGCTGAGGCAGGAGGATAGCAAGCTCCAGCCCTGACTGGTCGACTTAGTGACTGAGATCCTGTATCAAAATTAAAAATTTTAAAGGGCTAGGGATGTACCTTAGCGCCAAGGCCCTGGGTTCAATTCGAAGTACTCCAAACAAAACAAACACCAACATTTTTTTTCTTTTTTGGGGGGGATAGGGTCTCGCTCTGTAGCCTTTCTTACTCGTGCCGACTCCGGTCTCAGCTTCCCGAGTGCTAGGATTACAGGCGTGTGCCACCTCACCTAAACTAACATCAACAGTGTACTACGTACCTATTGCCAGATTGTCTTCCAGAAAATGAGCTCACAGCAACTATGCTAGCACAGAGTATTACCAAACTTTACCAGTTTGATAGGTGGAGAAAAGTCATCTCAAATTAGCAATCAGACGATCTCGAGACGATTTAAAACAAGTAATCAAAATGAGTTCTCCAAGACGCAAGCACAGTGGGAGAGAGGACGTGGTGATATCATTTTAATTCCAAATCTCAAAATTGTAGAATTCAACTTTAGCCACAGTTCTGTGATTTTATGCATAAAATGTACGAAGAAAAACTGTAGCGGACACAGTGCGGTCTTGTAATCTTAATTCCTGGACAAGGCCGTAGGCGCTGAATATAGAAACAGCCACCTCGGAGGAGTTACTTAGTCTCAGGCAGCCACCCTCCTTCGCCTCAAGCTGTAACTCCCGCTCTCTTACTTCAGTGAAGAGGAAAGGGTGGGGCCAGAGGTTGTACGCATGCGCCCACGTCCTCCACCCGGGAGTGGCCGCTCTAGGCAGCGGGGAGGTCGCAGAGTTGAGGGGTTTGGGAAATGAGTGCGGCCTTTCCTCTATGGTCGCGGGCCGGGGGCTAGCTCCGCACTCCCTCCTGGGTTACCTCCGGAAGTGAAGCCGCAACCTCCCCCTCTTCTTCCGCGGGGGTCCGTGCGGGGGGCAATGGCCGGGTAGGACCCAGGATGGAAAGAATGGTGAGCTTTGGCGCGGGGGATTGCTGGCTAGGGGGCAGCTTGGTTTCAGGGCGTGCTGTGAAAGATGGACGGGGTGCCCTCGGCTGAGCCGCTGCGGCTGTGTTGGAGGAGACACGCGAGTTTTTCTCACACAGGCCCGGGTCCTGGGCAGCTGGGTCCTGGCCGCTGGGTGCAGACCCCAGCTCGGCCGACTTCCCCATCTCATCCCAACAACCCCACGTTTACACGCCTGGCCCCTCGGTTTCAGGGCCGGAGCCGTTAGCTCCCGGGGCTGCTGAGGCCGGGAAGGGGGAGCGTCGCCTCTACCCACCTTTGAGGGGTACAGAGGGCTTTTGCCCGTCAGGAGCACTGGCCACAGCTTGTGACAGCCCCACTAGACTTGATCCGGACCCTGATAAACACCAGGTTGAGATCACGGTCTCTTAGGGGGGAGTGATTGTTTCCCTTGTTTAAAATGGGGTAACGGAAGCACAGAAAGGAAAAATGAAACTCGAAAGTCACAGAGGCTGGGCTCGAATCCCAGCCTCATAGCTCAGAAATCTAAAAGTGTGCAAAAGGGAGTTTTGTTTCAGTAAAAAAGAAAAGAAAGATGGGAATGACTCAGGTTATGTCTAACTGGGGATCTTTCTTGCCGGGCAGCCCCCCCCCATACACCTTGGGTAGAAAAGAAAGTGATACCCCAGACGCTACCTTGCCCTCAACTGTCGCCGTTGGGCCCTCCCCGCCGAAGCCTATTGGTCGGTCCTTTGGGGAGGCCCCAACGTCACACCCAGAGAAACCAATGCGAAGGAGTTTTGCCCTCATCCTCAGGCACACCCCAGAGCCGGTGCAATCTGCACGTGCCAATAGGATTTTGTTCTTGTCACTGATGTTTTGTAAATAGTCTCGATGCATCCTGACCAGTGTTTATCTCTGGGTATTTCCATCAACTGACTGAAAAACTGTACTTCTCCAGGGCAGTTCTGTCTTTTGTGTTTCCCCTCAGCGTTGACTTTTTTCCTGCAGTGTTTACACTAGCACTCAGGAAATTTTGTTATTAATACCAGTCAACCATACAGCAAACTCTTTTAAGTATTTATGGATAATTTGTCCTCTAACCCTCTCGGTAATGCTTTGACGTTGATGTTCTTATCTTGGGCTGGTAATGGGAAATATGAAGCCCAAGGAGAATGAATAGAGATCTTGTTTGGAGTCCAGATTAGTCTCTAAGACCGTACTGTTACAGCTCTACCAACTTCTCTAAGGAAACTATAGTCCAGGAGATAAGGAAATTTACACAAGTAAAGGTTACACTAATGAACAGAGGCAGAAAAGATTAATTGCGGTGTGTGGGAGTTAGTATTTAAAGATATGATATGGATCTTATCACTGGATAAGACTCAAATGGTATGGAGTTGTGTTAAAGATGGGGAGAACAATGTGAAAATACGGAAAAACGCCCAAAGTGCAGAAATTAGTAAGTGGGACCACTGTGTAGTGTGTGAGTAGGGAACAATAGAGGAAAATCGCAGTAATAGTAGGAGTTAATGATTTCATGGTACTTGGCTGCGTCCCAGGCACGATTCTGAATGCTATGCATATAGAAATCGTTTTAATCCTCTTAAGGTTATTAACCTCCCTATTAGGCAAGTAACTGTTAATATCCTCATTTGACAGATGAGGCAACTGAGACAGAAAAGGTAAGTGACTTGCCTAAAACCATACAGTTAATAATTAGTTGAGCTGGGATTTTCACCTCACTCATTCTGGCTGTAGAGTTTGTGCAATAATTTAAAAAGTTATTTTGATTGAGGATGAAGGTATAGCTCAGTAGTGAAGTATGTGCTTAGCATGCAGAAAGCCCTGGATTCAATCCCTAGCACTGAAATGAAAGTTATGTGGGTTGCTGGTTGGTCTTCAATGTCTCATTTAGGACTGTTGATTTTTGTTTTCTTATAGTAGGGAAGGTTTTTGAGCAAAGGAGGGAGGGGTTTGAGAGGAATTTTGCTCTGAAAGGGTGATTTAGGCTCTAAAGAGAGGAAGGACTGGTAAGAGAATTATTTTTTTTAAGAAGAGAATTTGAAGTGTTACTTAAACTTCATTTTGTTCGTACCTTGTCTGAGATATATATGTGTGTGTATGTAATGGCTCTCAAGTTCCAGACTTGCCTGCACATACTAATGTTCTGAAGGGTTTGTTTAAAATATACACTCAGCTAGGTGTGGTGATGCAGCCCTGTAATTACAATACATGGGAGATTGGGAAAGGGGTATCATGAGTTTGAAGCCAGCTTGGGCTACATAGTGAGAATCTGTCTCAAAAAAAAAAAAAAGTAGTCACCCCTCCATATCCTGAGATCCCATATGTGTGAATTCAATCAACTGTGGACCGAAAATTTTGAGAAAAATAAAATTCCAAAAAGCAAAACTTTAATAACAACTATTTACCTGGCACTTACATTGTATTAGGTATTTTACGTAATCTAAAATGACTTAAGACATACAGGAGGATATGCACAGGCGATATGCAAATACTGTACCATTTTAAACATGGGACTTAAATGTCCCCAGATTTTGGTATTTGTAGGGTGTGGTGAAACCAATCTCCCAGGAAGGGTGACTGCATTTCTCAGTCTTGCTCCCAGGCATCCTGGTTCAGGGTCACCAGACTTCCCAGGTGATTCTGACAAATATGTTAAGAGCTATTATGATAAGCAGTCCAATGTTGTTGAGCTGCTTTGCAACTAGAAATCTAGAGTCCTGCTTTGTACCTGTCACTCTCAGGTATGAAGATAGGATTCAATGGCTTGGTTCCTTCTCACAGGAAACCCAGGTTTTGACTGGAAAGACAAAGGATGTGGCTGAACCAAAAGTATGTAAAAGGTGTAAGAGTGAATGGAATCTGAAAAGAATACTGAGTCATACTGAATTGTAACTGAATTTTTTTGTTGTACTGGGCATGGAACCCAAGGCGTTTTGTATGGTAGGTACGTACTCCCCTGTACCAAAAATGGGATTTTTTTTTTGTCTTTTTTGAGACAGGGTCTCGCTATGCACTTTAGGCTGGCATTGAGCTCACTTTGTAGCCTAGGCTGTTCTCAATCTCACAACAATCCTCCTGCCTCAGCCTCTCGAGTGCTGGGATTATAGGCATGCACCACCATGCCTGGCTAAAAAATGGGATATGTTAAAACTAGTATTTAAAGTATAGATTACTTGGTAGCCATTGTAGTAAAGCTTTCCGATTTGTTGCACATCTAGAGTTTAGTACAGGAGGAGTCCTTAGATATCTGCCACATAATGTGCAAGAGGACGGGAACAGAGAGAACCTGGATATCCTTCTTAGTCTGCCCTCATCTTGCCCAATGTCACCCAAGGCAGTAAATCACTGGGCTTCAAAGTTCAGGCAGCAAGTCAATATCCAAAGGAGCCAGCTACCTTTGTCCTAGTGATTTCTGACCGTACCCAAAAAAATCTTTCTGGAATAGGAACAAGAAAAGGTTTTATAGACTCTTTCCATTGTATTTATAAGCACCAGTTTTGCTACCTGTAGGAAGTACACTAATACTCTGTTCTTATTGCCATTTTTGACCCTTGTCTCACATTTTGGCACATTTGCTGTTTCACAGTCACTGGAAATGGATGGACACACTTTGCACATTTAATAATGTGTGAGTGTTTATAGTAGTGTCCCCAGCAGTAAGCCTGATGTGCCAGAAATAATAATTTCCCATTCATCCCTCCCTGTTTGTGCTGTGAATGTCTGCGTAGAACATTCTCACCCTAACAGCTACCCGCTGGAGTTTGTATTCCAAAATGGTGCTGTCTGATCCTACTTTGTTTTTCTCAGTTGTGCAGTAGCAGCTGTCTTACAGGGCCTAGGTAATAAAAGAGTGTATCAGTGCTTTGAACTAATGACTGTTAATAATTACTTTGTTGAGGTTAATATCTTTATGAAGGCAGGCTTTAAGTCAGACTATGATTTAAAGCTTGGCTCTGCACTTTACCAATTAGGCTTCTATCATCTTGTCTGAAAAGTGGAAATGATTATTAATGCTTATCCCATAGAATTATTATTGCTTATCCCATAGGATTATCAAACTAGAAGGGATCAACAAATACTAGCAATTGTTATTTCTGTTGTCAGATATATGTCATGAAAAGAAATAGCCTAATTAGAGGCCCAAAGAAGCTATAAGATTTTTCTTCCTCTCTTTTGTTTCCTGTGGTGCTGGGAATGGAACTGGGACTCTGAGCATGTAAGCATGTACTCTACTACTGAGCCACATCCCAAGCCCAAAATCTTTTTATTTTTTCACTGAACATCCTTGCAAAGAAATGATGGAGATCATATTGGTCAGGCTGAGCCCCCAATAAATTAACCCTTGAAAGGATTCTTCCTAAAATAATAGGAATCTATTATAGTCACAATAAATACATGTTGAATGAAGAGTAGAACTATAATATACTGCTAGAACAAGCAGTTTGAAGATCACAATTTCTAGCTGGTTGTGGTGGTGTATGGTGTATGTCTGTAATCCTAGCACTTGGGAGGCAGAGGCAGGAGGATTGATAGAAGTTTGAGGCCAGCCAAGGCTACAAAGTGAGTTCAAGGCTAGCCTGAACTGCATAATAAAACCCTGTCTCACAAAGAAAAATATGTATATAATTTCTAAAGAGTTAATAATCATTGAGGTCATTGATGAGATCCTTAAGCTAAGATATAAAAAACCCTTAAACTCAGAATCAGTGCATTCTCTTTCAGTAAGATCAATGGAAATTACTGTGTTGACTTTCTTCAATGGTAATGACTTTCTTATATGGGTGATTAAAGAAGCAAACAGGGCACAGCAGTGCTGTCCCCCCCTTCTGGATGGTTGCCCTGCAGATTAACCTATGGATAAGCTCACTACTAAGTCAGACAAACAATTTTCCTTCCAAAGGAGGCCATATCCAGCTTCTTTACTTCCATAGCGTCACTGCGAGACAGTGTCCTTGTCTTTTTTCATCATTTTCAGGTAACTACACCCTGTCAGTTGGGTATGTCTTTGGGAGAATGTGAAGAGGTCATGTTGATAGATATGTTGGAGGTGCCTAGGTCATCAGAGGCTAAACTGTGATGAGAATCAAGCCAACTGTGCCCTTGTAGACATGGTCCTTGTCCTCAGGTTGACTGGAGCCTTTCATATACACAGTCTGCAGAGCAAGGTTCTCTGGGCTCCCACTTCAAAGCAGAAAAGGAGCAGTGAATGGTGTGGGAGATCTCACGTGGGCACCAACTTTCTCAGCAATCTAAGCCTCGAAGTGATCAAGACAGGAAAATTTACAAACTGGTAGTACTCCAGAAGTTGGCTAGCTGAAGGCCAGTTCAGTTGGAAACAACCATACACTTACTGGACTCTAGAGGTGTCACAGTATTGACAGAGCATGAAAACTCGGGTCAGGCAAGTGACCACTGAGAAACAGGTGAGAGAGGAGCCGATCGTAGCTGGTGGCCCTGGCTGCAGGGGCAGCTGCTGTAATCTTGGTTCTGATTCTCATAGGACAAACCCTCAGTGTGGCCATGTTTTCTGATTGTTTTCTCAGGGGAAGTCAGAAATCTAGATTTTTGAGCAAAATCAGATTTGTTAAAAATGTTGGGACCAAATTCAATATTAAAAAAAAAGTCAAGCTGGCAGGGTAGTGCACAACCGTTTGAAGGCTAAGGCAAGGGGATAGCAAATTGGAGCCTAGCCTGGGCAGCTTAACAAGACCCTATCTCAAAATTTAAAGAAGACATGGTGGCACACGTCTGTAATCCCAGCACTTGGGAGGCTGGATTGTCGTGAGTTCAAGGCCAGCATGGGCTACATAGTAAGTCCAGGCCAGCCTAGACTACACAATGAGACCCTGTCTCAAAAAAAAGCTGGGGATGTGGTTCAGTGGGAAAGCCCTGGGTTCAGTGCCCAGGACTAACAAAGGTTGTGGGGTGGGCAGGCTCACTGGCACACATCTGTAGTCTCAGCCATTTGGGAGGCAGTAGAGGATCATTGAGCCCAGGAGTTCTAGAGCATTGTGGGCAACACAGTGTGACTTGATCTCAAAAACAAAAATTAAAAATAGAAAACACACTGTGAAAGAAAGCCTGCCTGCAGGCCAGATGTTACCACAGCAGTGTGGTGGCTGCTGAAGGCAATGACGTCCAGGATGTGAAGGATGGCACTGTAAGGCTGGGTCCATTCTAACCACTTCAACATGCAGAAGAATTTAGTAAAGAAGGAATCTTTGTCCCAGTGGGTACTCAGTATTTCTTTTTTTTTTTTCTCTCAGTATTTCTTAACCTTGTCTGGGTCATGATCCCGTGTGAAAGCCTAGTGAAAACTCCCTCCAGGGAACACACAGCTTGTGTACCCAGGGGGACCTGAAGTTCATACCTGAAGACCTCTCCAGGCTTCAGTTGCAGACCCAGCCTTTCATGCAGAAACCCAGCCCTTCTGAGTGATTCAGTCCCTGTGGGAACGCCTGAGGTTTTGCTGCACTCTACAATCCTATGCTTCTCAACCTATGATTTTAAACTTGTTTCTGTTGTTTTCTCAACTTTACCAAACTTAGACATTCTTCCCATTAGTTTTGAACTAGGTAATTAACGTGTTGCTATTTCATAAACAGAAGTGTGTCCATGTGAAGGGACTCCAGGGGTGAGAATGGAGTGATTCTCCTCCTAATTCTGCCCATGTCTCCCTAGTCTTCTCCAAGGCTGCTGAGAAGGGAAGATAGAGGGAAGAAGGTACCAGAGAGGGGCTTTCTAACATGCTTCCCCGTGTGGCTCAGGGAAAGCCAGGGAGCTGCGTCATGGCTTCATCCTGCCGCCGAGCTGGCCATGTTTGCAGAGAACAGCTGTGAGTGTTGTCAGACCCGAGGACTGTGGCCTCCTCCTCAATGAGGCCTTTAAGCATTGCCAGGGCAGCAGGGTGTGTTCACCCTGGTCAGAATACTGACGCCTGAGCTAGATTCTATCACTGAGAGACATTTTGCTCCTCTGAAAGTACTGCTTTCTTTAGTGTAAATAACCCCAATACACATGAGAGCAAAAAGATAAACCGAGTTTGGTGAAGGGTATGTTCTCTTTTCTCTGGTAGCTTTCAGTTTTTGAATTTAGAGGAAAATGAAACTTAACAACTATAGAGTAATCAAAGTCCACATAATTTTTAACTTGTTAAAGGCAGTTACAAAACAGTGAATGACCATGTCAGCTTTGCATAATGACTTATAAAGTACACACCGTAATGTTAGTGTGTGATTTGTGTTATGAGAGACCCAAATTATAAATAAACAGTAACATAAAAGATAGATAAATAGGAAGTAGGGAGATAGAGCTTTCTCAAATGGGAGGGAGATCAAGAGATGGGCAGGCGCAGAAAGGAGATGAGAAAGGAAGTAAGATGTTATGTACATGTTCCAACTCCACACAGGGAATGGAAGCATTATGTACTGCAAACATTATGCACTGATAAAAAGTGAATATGTGACAATTACAAAAGAAATACCCTGCTTTAAGCATATCTTGAAGAATGAATAATTAATAAATACCTTAGGTTTTTCAGTTGTAAAGTAAGGTGGCTATATGTTTTACTAAAAAGATTCATCTTGAAAGATAAATGTATGAATTTATTAGACAAGCAACTCCTGGGCTCTTCTAGTTTTTAAGAGTCTAATTTGAGAGGAACTTGGTGTCCTCTTTGCTGATGACTGAAATCATGCACGTAGCCTGTTCTCATTCCCAACAGTACCGTCTGGTGTCCCCAGCTATTCACCAAAAATTTCTGCTAGGTGTCTTGTTATTACCTTAAGCTCAACTTCTCCAAAATTCAAGTTATATTTGTAAGACTGACCCTGTTTACTCGCAATGACCCAGTTTCTATCAGAAGTGTAGCTTTTCTTGGTGCTAAACCCTAGCCAGTATTTTTGGTCATTCTCTCAAAGTCACTAAAGCCCAAGATGATTTTCTTCTTCCTTTTTTTCATTTTTTTATTTATTGTTCTGTTTTTTTATGGTACTGAGGATCAAACCCAGGGCCACGCATGTGCTGGTCAGGTGCTGTACCGCTGAGCTACACCTTGACCCCTGCATTTTCATTTTGGAAGATGAAGTAATAACACCTCATTTCTAACTTGTCCATAATTATTCCCCTTACTTCAGCCTACCCTCCTTCACAATGAGATTTATCATTTTTAAGCGCAGCTTGGTGTCCTCATTGCCAATCAATCTGTCTGTCTGTCTGTATATCTGTATACCTACCTATCTATGCTCCCATCTCCTATCTGCCTATCTCTCACTAATTTGCCAGGTGAGACTGTGAGTCAGACCTGGATCTCAGTTGTGTCATTCAGCTGTTTTCAGTGAAAATACTGTGTCTAACTCAAGCCCAAACTTGTGCAGCCCTCACTCCCAATCCTGCCCATAGTCTCTGTATCTTTCTTTGGACACTGAATACAGCTGTGATATTCATGTATTTTAAGGACCTGGCTCAGTACCCAGCTTGTAGGAGATGCTCATTAAATAGCAGTGTCTTACCTGGGCATGGTGGCACATACACAATCCTAGTGCTCAGGAGCCTAAGGCAGGAGGATCACCACAAATTCAAGGCCAGCCTGGGCTATATATGATGAGGCCCTGTTTCAAAAACAAAAGGTGACATTAGCACATTTATGTGGTACCAGATTACCAGAAAGAGTACCATATGCATGTTTGAGTTAATTGGGGGGAAGGGGTATATTGAGTCATGGGGATGGGTTGGCTTGGCACCGGAAAACAAAGTTGTGCTCATTTCCTGGAATTGTTCCAGTTAAAGCCCCAGAAATCAAATGTTTGTGATATACTAATGATCTACTGTTACTGTGTATTTTACTGGGCTGAGAAAAATCATACACATATAAAGGACATAGGAAATTTAATTGAGAATGTTGAAATCAGAGAAACTATATTTTGAAAGAAAAGGATCTAGAATTGTCTATCCTCACTTCCAATCCATTAAACCATCCATTATACTATATTTTGCTTCATGATTTTTTTCTTTAAAATTTTTTGGTGTGCTATATTGGGGATTGAACCCAAAGCCTTCACACTGAGCTACGTCTTTCCAGTCTTCTTTTAAATTGTGAGACAAAGGGCCAGGGATATAGCTCGGTGGCACAAGTGCCTGCCTGGCAAGTGCAAGATCCTGAGTTCAATTCCCAGTAACACACACACAAAAAATTGTGAGATGAAGTTTCACGAAATTGCCCAGGCTGGACCTGAACTTTCGATCCTCTTGCCTGAGCCTCTCAGGGGCTGTAATCCATGCTGAGATTACAAGTGTGCCTCACCACAGCCAACTTTTTGCTTCACCTTATTTTGAAAGTTGTGATAAATGGACCAGAAAGGAATTCAGCGTTGAATTTCTGGAATGTAGATTCTTATGAATCTATTATATTACACTTAAAAATTAGAGCTTTGGGGCTGAGGCTATAGCTCAGTGATAGGATACTTGCCTACTGTGTGCAAGGCCCTGGATTTAATCCATAGCACTGAAAAAAGCAAAAGTACATGAAAATAAAATAAAAATTACCTTTGGGCTAGGGGACTAGCTCAGTAATAGAGTGCTTGTTTATCAGTGCTGAGCCTCAGCCCTGGAAAAGATAATAAAGATTAAAATTTTTATACAGTGGCAGAAATGTCTAGCAATTTATTGTGGTTTTCTTGCTTTTCCCCCTAGATTCTGTGATGCTCTGCAGCAATTTCCTAAGTCTGAAATTTTCCATGTCTGTGGATCCCAGAATTTGCTGAGAGATGGAGGACCCTCAAAAGAAGGACCTGAACATCATGGGTCCAGAGAGAGAAGACCCTCCCGAAAGCACTGGCCCTCAGATTTCTGTCAGTGAGTTCTCGTGCCACTGCTGTTACGACATCCTGGTTAACCCCACCACCCTGAACTGTGGGCATAGCTTCTGCCGGCACTGCCTAGCTTTGTGGTGGGTGTCGTCGAAGAAAACAGAGTGTCCAGAATGCAGAGAGAAATGGGAAGGCTTCCCCAAAGTCAACATTCTCCTCAGGTAATGCTGGGTCAAATCCGAAGCACAGACAGCTTGTAAGGTGTGGTTTCTCTTAAGGAGGATAGCGGGTTTGTAAAGGTAGCAGGCTTGGAGCTGGCCTCCTGGGTGATCATTTTGGACTTGCCAGAATATGAATCGAGAAGTTTAGGACCTGAAAATCAAGACTCCCTTGTCACATGTGACCATAATTTGTTTATCCTTTATTCCAAAGGAAGGAGTGAAATTTTAAGTTCTGATTGTCAGATTGTTACTTGTAATATTCTGTGTCATATAATACTTGATATTGATTTGTATTTACTGAGAAATACTGTAGGGTCTAATAGAGTGGTGAAACTATACAACTATGAATAACTGGTATGGATTTTTGTAATGTTTAAATAAACTGTCAGTTAACACATTAATGATGTTTCTCACGCATAGCCATTGGTTAAGACTTTTCAGATAGGTGGTTCTTTTCTGCTTCCATGTAGTTGTAATATCCCCTGAGGCCTTGCAAGCTTATATCCTTGTCTCTTTCTTGGCTTTAGCCGTGTGTCCAGCCTGCTTTGTATCAGCAGTACCAGAACTTTCTGTGAGTCCATTAGCCCAGCCTTCTCTTGTTCACAGGAGATGTGTTTATACTTTGTTCCTATCTGTCAGTTCTGCTTTTCCCAACTGGCTAATGTTTTTTTTGTTGTTGTTGTTGTTTTGTTTTGTTTTTTGGTTCTGGGAATTGAACCCATGACCTCATGCTTGCCAGGCAGGCACTGTGCTGCTAAGCTATATCCTCAGCCCCCAACTGGCTAATCCTAAATGCAAGGAGGGTTTTCTGAGTTTTATGTATTTGAAAATGGAAAGAGCCCTTCAGAATAACTTGAAGGTCAGTCTTTTCTCCCAATAAACTTTGTTTTTTCCCCTTACAAAACTAAATTTTAATGATATAACCAGTATATTCATTATTTACATTATTATTTTTTTTTAAATTGGAACTTTACTGGCCAAGCTATAGACCCCTTTGACCCATCTTTCCCATCTTAGATTCATTCCTTATTTTTCCCTATCATAATAATTGCAGTTACTATTTAATTGTTTTACTTTTTCTTGCTTTTTGATGGTGCTGGAGATTGTGCTTATGGGCTCACCCATAGTAAGCACATGCTGTACCCCTGAGCTATACCTCCAACCCTTCTTTTAAATTTTAAATAATACTTTTAAACATTAATGTGCCAATAGATAATGCAAACCTTTTCTCAAATCAGCTGTGTGCTGTCTGTATCTGTGTGGTTCTGCAGTGTACAGTTCTCATTGAATCTACATGTGTCTTAAATTTATCCATCTTGACATGTAGTAATCCGTGCAATAGATTCACTGATAAAACTCTGTAGTACTGCTCTTTAGGGACAAACAGTATTTCAGTGAGTTGTTTCCCAGATAGTGGACATGGAGATTATTTCTAATTTTTGGCTTTTACCAACAGCACTATCAAAGATATACCTGTCCATTCTCCTAACCACCTTCATACTATAAAGTACTGTATTGACTGTTAGTTTTATTTTGGCCTCTAAACACATTGTATTTAGTCAAACAACTATCTCGTGATTTTTCTCTCTTCTTCACAGAGATGCTATTGAGAAGTTATTTCCTGATGCTATTAGAGTGAGATTTGAAGACATTCAGCAGAACAATGACATAGTCCAAAGTCTTGCAGCCTTTCAAAAATATGGGAACGATCAGATTCCTTTAGCTCCCACCCCAGGCCAAGTGAATCAGCAGCGAGGCGGGGGCTTCTTTTCCGGAGTGCTCACAGCTCTAACTGGCGTGGCAGTAAGTCTCTCCATTCCTCTGTGCCCACCGCACCCTCAGTCTCCACTGCAGTAGCTCTTGGTAACTGTTAAGCGGCTGGTAGTGCACCTGTGTGATTCACTGTGTCCGCTGACAGCCAGTGGGCTGTATGATTTCTTTAGGAATGTTCCTTACTCAAGTGACTGGAAAATTGTCAGTGCCCAGTGAACATTAGCTGCATCCTATTCTATCCTTTTCGTGATTTGTGCAAGAGGAACCACTACGCCATTGTGGAGATGAGGAAACAGGGCAGACACATGGTAGAATGGGACATTGAGACATGTGTCTTGATGACACGCTCCTACGAACATATTGTTAACTTTCAGTGTAAAGACTACTATTTTTTCAGTCCTGTGTTCTAAAAATCGAAACGCTCTTCCAGTAGAAAAGGTGTATTTGTGAAAATGTCAGTTGGGTTGACTAAGTTGATGAATTGAAGGCTGCAGCAACTACTGAGCACCTTAGGATGCGTCCTATTCTTCTCTCTGATCCCTCACTGCCCAGTGGAGAAGAGCCAGAGGACACTGAGCCTAGTCCTCCGTAGTGGTGGCATTGCGCTGCTACTGAGTATGATGACGTGCCATCGTCCCCTTCCAGCCCAGCTCAGCTCTGCCCTGCACGGCCCCACACTCCTGTACTCAGAGAGTGGCGACCTGACCTCTTTGCATCCTTTCCCCAGGTGGTCCTACTGGTGTATCACTGGAGCAGCAGGGAATCTGAGCACGACCTCCTGGTCCACAAGGCTGTGGCCAAATGGACGGCAGAAGAAGTTGTCCTCTGGCTGGAGCAGCTGGGCCCCTGGGCCTCGCTCTACAGAGACAGGTTCTTATCTGAAAGAGTAAATGGAAGGTGAGGAGAAGTTTCTGGCAGGCCCTGGGCATTTCTGTAACCAGCTTTTTTTTTTTTTTCAGTCAGAGTTTCACCATGTAGTCTAGGCTGGCCTTGACTTCACTTTGTTTCTCAGGTTGGCCTCAAACTTTCAGTAATTCTCCTGCCCCAGCCTCCTAAGTGCAGGATTACTGGCATGCACCACCACACCCATCTTGTATCTAGCTTTGTTGAGATACAAGTTCATGCCCCAAAATTCACCCATTTGAAGTGTATAGTTAATGGTTTTTAGTGTATTCACAGATATATGCAACCTTCACCACGGTTTAGAACATTTTTGTGACCCCAGAAAAAAACTTATTATCCTTATTGGTCAATCCCCATTTTCGTGTGTGTTAGCAAACACCATTCAACTTGGTGTTTGCAAAACTGAATTGGCCTGTTGTGGACTTATTGGGATCAGATACTATGTGGCCTTTTGTATATGGCTTTTTCAGTTAGCATATTTTCAAGATTCCCCCAAGATGTAGCCTGTATCGGTGCTTCATTCCTTTTAATCACTGATAAATATCCCATTATTTGGACAGACTACATTTTATCTGTTCCTTAGTTGATGGACATTTACGTTTATTCTCGGTGTTGGTTATTAGGAATAATACTGCTATGATCATTTGTGTACAAGATTTTGTATGGTCAGCTGGATACAGTGGCACATGCCTGTAATCCCAGCATTTGGAAGGCTGACACAGGAGGATTCCCATTGAGTTTGAGGCCAGCCTGAAGTACATGGCAAGACCCTGTCTCAAAAAAAACAACAAAAAAGATTTTGTGTGGGCATAAATTTTCAGTACTCTTCCTAGAGTAGGATAGTTGGGGTTGTAGGATAACTATGTTTATTTCCCCACTTCCCAAAACACTGTAGTTTAATATAACTTACATTATATATGTATATAACTTCCTTCAAGTAATTTTCTGTTTTTTATTCTACTTTATTAGTGCATGCTAACATAACATAATGGTAGGGTTTGTTCTGGGAAGTTAGTACATATATTTAACATACCTTAATTTCCATCCTATTTTCTCTTTCTCTTTCCTCTGTGTTTACTTTTTGTCTATGTGGTTTCCTGATTATAAAAGTAATGTGCATTTATTACTTTTTAAAAATAATGTAGGACTACATGATATTAAAAGTGAAAATACCTTTGTAATCCTACTCTCTAGAAAAATGCCCAGCATGATGGCACACTGTAATCCCAGCACTCAGGACCCTGGGGCAGGAGGACTGCGGTGAGTTTGAGGCCAGTCTGGCCTATATAAGTGACTTCAAGGCAGCCTGCACTGCACAGTGGGACCCTTTGTCAAAAGAAAAAAAGAACAGTGCAATCATGAATAGCTGCATCCCCAGGTCCCAGATTTTTTGATTTTTTTTTTTTTGAGACAGGGTCTCACTGTGCAGTTCAGGCTGGCCTTGAGCTCACTTGTAACCCAGGTTGCTTTTGATCTTGCAGTGATCCTCCTGCCTCAGCGTCCTGAGTGCTGGGATGCAGGCGTGAGTCATCACACCCAGATTTTTGAATATTTATACATAAAATATAAATGTGCATTATTTCTTTATTTAATTTGGAAACACAATTATACTAAGTGGACCTGTTTTTCTATGTGTGTATAGACGCAGACATATGTATAGATAGATATAGATGTATCCCTGTATATAGTGGTTACATAGAACACCACACATTGATAGCAACAGACCCTCCTGTAATCCATGTAATCCATTTATTTCAGACATGGAATCTGCTCATTGCCAGACCACCTGACTGCCCCACTTGCAGTCAGTACCTGTTCCCCAACCAGCTTTTTTTTTTTAATTTTAAGAACTGAGATGAATGTAGAGACTGCTAAGCTACATCCCCAGCCCTTCTCTTAGCAAGATCTTCCTAAGTTTCTCTGGTTGCTCTCCAACTTGAGATTCTCCTGCCTCAGCTTCCATAGTGGTCAAAATAATAGACATGCATCACTGTGCCTAGCTTTCACTGAGCTTTTTGACACTTGACTTTCCTGTGGAAAAGCAAAATGCTTCTATTTGAATTAGGTTCTTGTAAGAAATAGCTTCCCCCAAAGCTGTGGCTAAAAATTGCTCCATGTAGTTGTTACAGTGTATCTGAGTGTAACTGTTTCACTCTAGAAGATGAAGTCCTAGAACAGAAATCACTGGTCAAAAGGAATAAAACCATGTGTCTTTAATAAATGCTACTATTACTGAATCACCGCAGCAGGACCGTCACACTCGTGCCTCCAACCAGAGTTGCATGCCGCTGCTGTTGTAGCTTCTGCCTGCCTGTGTACAGCGATGTTTTCCCTGTCCTGGGGAACAAACCCAGGGCCCTGCACTTGTAAGGCAAGCACTCTTCCACTGAGCCACACCCCGCCACCCACACCAGCCCTACTGGCAGGAATTTAATGACAACTCACTATGGAAGTAGAGTCCTTCTTTCTGATGAGAAAACTAGATAAGGGACCTACAATCATTTTTATTAAATTAAATCCCTACCCCAAAATAACCACTCTGTGTTTTAAAATTTTGTTTTGTTTTGAGATGAGACCTTGCCGTGTTGTCTAGGGTGACCTCCAGCTCACAGTCTGCCCACCGCACCCGCCCAGTGCTTTGTACCCACCCACCCACCCATGCCGTGCATCACCACACTCAGCTCAAACAGCCACTCTTACTTTTTATATTTTATTTTATTAATTTTAAAGGGGAAAAAACAATGAAAGCAATGATACAACATTTTAAAACAAGATAATAGGAAATTAACAATGGTTAATATATTGCATATTGTTATCTTCAAAGCAGTTGCTCAGATTACCAGATACAGGCATATAAGACTGATCAAACAGTGTAAGCACAGAGGGTCCCCTTCAATGAACTAAAGCAAATTAGTAGTGTACCTACCTTAGCTGTCTTGTGTGTGTGTGTATATATAGTCTTTGTTTCTCTTTTCTTTTTCCTCCCTTTTCTCCTTCCCTCCATCACAGTTGTTCTTTCCTTTTGGGCAGTTTCTTTCCCTTTCACAATATCTACCATAGATTTTGGTTCTTATTCACTCTTTCAGTTTCTTACACTAGAACAGCCACTTTTACTATCATAATATGATACTGGACATTCTTCCAAATTTTTTCCTAGACATAACCCAGAACAGCATGTAAAATTCATAGTCCTTAGCTGAAAGAGCAAAGGCTTAGGAACAAAACAGACCCTGGTGTGCTGTGGACAAATCACTTTATTTCCTAAGCCTGTGTTCTGGTCCACAGAAAGGGCAATCACCACTCACCCCTACAGGATTGTTAAGTAACTGGCCAAGGGTTATGAAAAACTACTAGTAGCTGGCAAGTAGTAAGCATTCACATATCTGCTGCTGCTGCTGCTACATACGTTTAATGCCTCGCTTTACCTCAAGCCTGAAATACTTGTGTTGTTAAGGTGGATGTCAGTGTAGACACTTTGCTCCCAGGGTATAATCTCAAAAGGAATCTTTTCTCCCCTCTGCAGATTACTTTTAACCTTGACAGAGGAAGAATTTTCAAGAGCGCCCTATGCCATAGAAAACAGTAGCCACAGAAGAGCCATCCTCATGGAGCTGGAGCGTGTCAAAGCACTAGGCGTGAAGCCCCCTCAAAATCTCTGGGAATATAAGGTGAACTCTTGACTTTTTTTAATTGAAAAAAGAATAGAGTACAGCATAGCATCATCTCCTTGCCTGCTGTGTAACTTAAGAAAAGCTGAACCTGCCTTCCTGTCTGGGCCAGCCCTGTTCCTGCAGGGCTGCGGGGCCTGCTCTCCTTCATACTGCGGTGGTGTCCCCAAGCTCAGGGGCATTGTTTTCCAGGCTTTAACCTTAACAGGAGAGGCATGAATTGCAAGTGTATCCTTCTGCATGAAGCTTTGATCTCTGGCTCCAGTTTACTGTTTTTACTCTTGCACTGGGTTCCCCTGGACACATAGGTGACAACTTGTAGATTTTCCTGTTGATGGTTGCTGCTGGGAAACAGGCCGCTCTGGACATTCTTGGGAAGCCTTTGGGCTGATGTACAAGAGTGTGGTGCACAGTGAGGAGTGGAATTACTAGGGCATAAGTAACGCACACTTTCAGTGTCAGCTAGGTTCTGGTAAACTGATCTTTAATGTGACCGTGCTGATTGAGTCTCCTTTACAGGTAAGATTTAATGAATGCTGTAAAACAAATGCTGTTATTAGTTTTTTTTCTTTTTTTTTTTTTTTTTTGCGGTACCCAGGATTGAACTCAGGACCTTGCGCTTGCCCGGCAGGCACTTATCCCACTGAGCTATACCCCCGGCCCAAATGCTGTTATTAGTATAAAATATCTGGAATATACAAATTTAAAGTCTAAAAATCAGACAGCATGGAGAAAAATCAGATAACTAATAAACTTGTGAGAAGAAGTGCCCATTCACAGTTCAAGAAGAGTCAACTAAACAAGCAGATGACTTTTCTCACTTATGCTATTGTCAGATTTCACATTTAATGTGAAGAGGCACTTGTGTGTTTTGAGGATCGCCAACTGGTACAGTCTCTCTGGAGGGCAGTTTGTCCTAACATTTCAGTTTAAACTGCATCCTCCCTCGATCTGGCGTTTCACTGCTTTACATTTGAAGTGGAGGCAGCATAACGCAGTGATCAAAAGCAAGGCTATAGTTAGCAGAGGGGTGCATGCCTGAAATCCCAGCACTCAGGAGGCTGAGGCAGGAGGATTACAAGTCTCAAAACAGGAAAAAAGAGCAAGGCTCTGGGGCCATCTACCCGGCTCCTTGCCAGCTCCATCAGGACATACTGCCTGTGAATCCTCCTGCCTCAGCCTCTCAGAGTACTGGGATTATAGACTTGCACCATCATTCCCAGCTTGTACAAGTGATCATTTTTAATATTAACCAGAGTAAATGGGAACTTGAGTCTGAGCCTGCTGTTAAACCAAGTTTATCTCCCCCTCAGTCATCTCCTTTGCCTGTTCCTTGAGTGTGCACATTTGACAAGTAGCCGAAAGATTCCTGCAGCCCTAGTGTGGAGGTGCGGCTCCATCTAAACGCTGAAAAAGACCGCTGCCTTCTTAGTGCTGTTGTCACCATCACCTCCCTGTCAGCTGTTTTTCCTCCCTATCTGATGGGAAGTGAACAGAAGTTGGCCAGCACCCACACTGATGCCAGAGCTGCAAACGTGGAGCCTGGCATCTCCCTTTCTCTTGTCCTTATCTGCTCTGGCCGCCCACAGCAGGATTTACTTCTGCGGCCTGTCTTCCTTGAGATCATGTATCCTTAAGTGCAGTATCGTCCCCAAGGGGCAAAAATGGGCTGTTGGAGGTAAAAGAAGTCACTGACTTTTTGACATCTGCCCAAAAACCCACAGTACATAAACAGATTTATAGTATATCTGTGGTATTAACATTTCATGGGGCTAAGCATGGGGGCACACGCCTGTTATTCCAGCACTTGAGGCTGAGGCAGGAGGATCACAGGCCAGCCTGGACCATATAGTGAGTTCAAGGCCAATCTGAATTAGAGTAGACGTTGTCTCAAAAAAAAAAAAAAAAGTTCATAGAGTGTGGGCCAATGAAGAAATGTCTTACGGTGCTAGAGGCATAGCTCAGTGGTAGAGCATTTGCCCAGAGTGTAGGAGGACCTCCTCCCTGGGTTCAGTCCCCAGTAATCATCAGCATCTTCATCATCTTGGCAGAGAGTCATTTTGACCTGAGCTCATTGGTCCGTGATGGTTTCCTTTCTTACATATCAAGATGTTCAAGTTACTCTTTTCTGCTCTAGGCTTAGAATTTGCCATTTTATAAATGGATATTTGTAAATCTTTCACTACAGAAAATTTCAGATGTATACAAAAATGTAGGAAAGGATAAGTCTAAGCATAGCCAAGCATATTATTTCATCCCTACATACTTCAGTGTGAATTTCTAAAGAGAATCTTTTTAAAATGGTATTCATCACATTTAAATATTCAATAGTAAACCATCTATGACATCGAGTAAGTTAACTAGATTGGAAGGTTTATTGAGGTTGAATTAACACACACACACTTAAAAGTGTATAGTTTGATATGTTTTGACATGTATACATAACTGTGAAACCACCACAATCAAGGTGGGGAGTACATCCATCTCCCCACAAAATTTCCTCCTCTTCCTTTCTATTCCTCTCTTCTCCCATCCTACTAGGTGTGTGTCTTGATTACTTTTCTCTCCTTGCTGAGACAATACCTGACCCCCAAAATTAAGGAAGGAAAGGTTTGTTTAGCTCACAGTTTGTGGAAGTTTCAGTCTATACTTGGCTGGCTCCAAGGCAGAGTGGCACATGCTAGGGGCCAACAGTTTATGGCGGTACAAAACAGCAAAAGCAACAAGAGCGAACGTGGGAAGCGGTGGCAGGCAGCCCCTTTCCCTCCCTTACATTGTATGCAAACTACTACCCCAGGGTGGGTGTAGCACTCACACTTACATAAATCCCTCCGGGATCATTTCACTGTGCATTTCTCTAAAGAATGATGGTATTAAGCCTCTTTGGTGATCTTAGTTGCCATCTTTGTGTCTTCTCACAATCATAAACTCTAGGGGCTAGGGATATAGCTCAGTGAATAAGCACCTGCCTGGTGAGCACAGGTCCCTGAGTTTGATTCCCGGTACCACACAAAAAAATTACAAACTCTAGAAGGCCACCCTACAACTGCATGAGGTTTTGGGGGGCATCCAGACACAAACCATGACAGTGTGCATTGATTTCCACTGTTTGTTTTGTTTCACTGCACTAGGGCTCACACCCAAGGTTATGCATGCCAGGAAAGTGCTGTACCACTGAACTACACCCCAGCCCTCCGGGATCATTTCAGTATGCATTTCTCTAAAGAATGATGGTATTAAGCCTCTTTGATGATCTTAGTTGCCATCTTTGTGTCTTATCTCAAAAAGCACCCAGTTTACTTGATTCTAAATGTCGGCTACGTTGAATCACTTGTAAAGTTACTTTTATAATCAGGAAAAAAATAAATGTTCATTCGTTATAGTAAAATTTCAAAGATTTGCAAAAATGAGGAAATTACCCATAATCTCACTTGAAATTCAAACATGATTAACATTGCAGTTCTATTTTTTTTCCCTGGTCTATTCTGTGAGAAGCTTTTACAGTCTCAAATAATATATGTTGACTGCATGTTGAGAACAGGTGACCCTGCAGGAAAGGTGTCCCAGTGCTGAGCAGGGCCCTGCTGTCATGGCCTTGATACTAAAGAGATCATCTTGCTATACATCTACCTAGGCCATAAATTTTGGCGCTTTTCACTGTGACAGTGCAATAGCAAACATTTTATACATGAAGCTTTCGCTAGTTCAGTTATTTTCATTAAATGGTATCCACTTACAGACAAGTTAAACTGAACTCTTTTCTTTCTTCCCTTTCTCCCTCCTTTCTCTCCTGTCTTCCTGCCTCAGCCTCCCAAGTAGCTGGGATTACAGGTGTGTGCCACCACATCCAGCTTTAAACATTTTAAGGACTGATGTTTTTCAGAACTGCAGTCCCAAAATGTTGTGTTTGAAGAGCAGGGCGAAAGAGCCAGGTTCTTACTTCTGATCTCATCTGTGGGTAGAAATTGGGCCTCCTTATAATGCAGCCCAAAAGATGGATTACTTGGCCTCTTATTGCCATTATTTTTTTTTTTTTGGTGCACATCACACAGCAAAAAAGCCGATGGCAAAAAGCATGAGACCATGGAAGGAGCGTGGGTGGGGAGCTGGCCACCATGGTTTTAATGTGGCCTTCTGCCTGCTTGTTCCTGCAGGCTGTGAACCCAGGCAGGTCCCTCTTCCTGCTGTACGCCCTCAAGAGCTCCCCGAGACTTGGTCTGCTGTACCTGTACCTGTTTGACTATACAGACACCTTCCTGCCCTTCATCCATACCATCTGCCCTCTGCAGGAGGACAGCTCTGGGGAGGACATCATCACCAAACTGTTGGTAGGTGTGCGGAGTGCCTGGGGTAGAATCATGCTGTCGTCCCTCAGTGTGGGGTTGGAGATGTGGCTGTAGGCTCCTGTGGAAGAACAAGCAATGGCCAGGTGTCTTGGTTAGTTTTCTTTCGTTGCTGAGACAAAATGCCCAAAGCCCAAAATGAAGGAAGGAAAGGTTTATTTAGCTTACAGTTTGTGGAGGTTTCAGTCCATACTTCGCTGGTTCTGAGGCAGAGTGGCACATGGCAGAGGGCAAACTGTTCATGGCAGCAGAACACAGCAAAACCAGAAAAGCAAAAGGGAGGAATGGCTGCAAGCAGCCTCTTCTCTTCCCTTACCTTGTAAACAGCCTACCCCCGCCCAGGGGGCGTGTAGCTCTCATACAATCTCCATGCCCTCCTCTTCCACAGGCTCAGGATGTGTACAAAGTAAGCACCCTGGCTTCCTGCTGAATCACATAGTTAACCTTTTAAACTTCCCAAATTAACACAATAAACAACATCCCAGAAGGGTAAGGGCATGTCCTTTTTACCCCAAGATTTACAAATGCTGAGTTACTTAGCCAAACCTCTCCACTCTCCAAGTTGACACAATGTATCAACCATAACACCAGGCTTCTTGCAAATTTTGCAGGGAGAGATGCCCCTCCACACAAAGGAAAATGAAGTCAGACCTTTCCTAGAAGCTCATTTTGTTTTCTGCATTGCATACCAAGAGGAGCAGTCCTCTGGACTCCGAAATATTGAAAAGAAAAACAAAACATTGCTTTTGTTATAAAAGAAGATAGCCTAGGTCCAGACCACACTAAGGAATTAGATGTAGGGGCCTTCTGGTCTGTACTGTATCTCTTCATAGAACCTCCAAAGAGTGGATATTTGTCCCACCCTGAGAGCAGAGGGTACATTTGTCCTGAATGCCTCAGAACAGATACCACCCAGCTCGCTGGTAGTTGTTGTCACATCTGACCACAAGGCTCTTCACAGGCATGGCGGTCCACCCACTCCACCCTGCAGGCACTTGTTTCTTTGATTTCACTGGAGGAGTCCTTCAGAATTGCTGGTGGACTTGTTTACTGGGGCTGATTTCTCTATGCCTGGTCAGTCATTTGAGTGTGATGCCCTTTTCTTTGCTACTCTTAGGGCTGATCCTTTTGATCTGTTTATATAAAAGTGTCCTGGACAAAGAAGTAATCATGTATAATTCACATCTGTAAACACTGAAACAGAATTTCTGAATCTCCAAAGACGCTTCTTAAACACTGTTCAAGAGACCACCTGGCCACAACCTCAAATGTAGGGTAGAGCTGCTAATTAGACCTTCTGCACGGTTACTCAGAGTTCCCATTTTCTGGTTGTCACTTGCCTCCAGACTCAGAGCACAGAAATTGTACAAACGTTTCTATCTTAACAAGCCCCAGTAACCCCTGCCTATTCATCAAACTAATTTTTTAATCTGCTCATATCTGTACCTCCCAGATTACTTTTTCAAGCTGTGTCTATATAAATACTTTTTAATTTCACCACCATTTATTGTCACTACCACACCTAGAAAGTGGTTTGAGCTCCTCATGCAGGGACAGGAATAAAACACTGATTAATGCAAATGCATTTCAACCCTATTATTCATAACTTGTGTTTATTTAGATTTTTACTTCTGGACTTCTAAAGTAAACTTTAGATTTTTACTTCTGAGCTTTTACTTCTGAACTTCTGAACCAGAGGCCCATAGCTGACCTCAAGATCAACCCTCGTGACACAGCCTTACTCTTTCCTGTGTTAGTCCCTTGCAGCTTTCCTCATGTGGGAGCTTTGGCTGTTTCTGACTTTGGTCTGAACATTTTAGCAGTCCTGTTGGGAAGGAATCACTTGTAGGCTGGGTGTGGTGGCTCATGCCTGTGGTCTCAACACTCAGGAGGCTGAATTCAAGACCAGCCTCAACTACATAGGGAGACCCTGTCTCAGTTATGTAACAAGCATCTCAGTACAAACTTTGGTGACATTCATTTAATTCTTCCTAGAGAAGCTGACAGGTGAAAATGCTCAGACTGTTAGGTATATATAGCAAATGTAAAGCTCGCTGATCACAATTTTTTGGTTAGAAGTCAGTCTGTGGGATTTTTGTGCCTGTGTGTGTTGTCTTTCAAGGATCTGAGGGAGCCCACCTGGAAGCAGTGGAGAGAGTTCCTCGTCAAGTACTCCTTCCTGCCGTACCAGCTGATTGCGGAATTCGCCTGGGACTGGCTGGAGGTCCACTACTGGACGTCGCGGTTTCTCATCGTCAATGCCATGTTACTCTCAGTTCTCGAATTGTTCTCTTTTTGGAGGATCTGGTCCAGAAGTGAGCTGAAGTAAGTGTGTTTTTGTGTGGGAGATGTTTGGAGCAGCAAAGGCTGGGAAGGAAATCCAAGGTAGGGAAAAGATCCCCTCTGGAGTGTTTCTCAAAGTTGAAAAGGAAAAAATATCCTTCTACCGAGCCTTCTAGGACTCTGGCTTGAGAAATCCTATGTAGGCAGTGGATAGAAAAATAAATTTGTGTCTGCGGGGAGCGGGTGTGTCCATTACAACAGTGGTTCCCTGTATCTCTTATACCTACATAATAACAGACCATGTAATCTCAGTAGGATATATGTATGTGAAGAATTGTAATAATTAGGGAGTAAACAAGTGAGAAGAGGGGTCCTTTATGGGAAACAGCAGTGTTGTAGAGCATCAGAAGCCCTCATGGGGGATTCTGTGGCCATGTGATCTAATGCTGTTCTTCCAGCAACTAGAATAATAGTAGCTTCTCTAGGTGAACGAAAAGAATGAGTGAACTGCTTTAGACAGCCTCATAGTCAGAGGCTCTTGGGTGCAAGTGACAGAAGCCAACCTAAACTGGCTTCACTGAAAAAGTCGGCAAGTGTGGCTGGACCAGACCCCCAGAGCTGTCCTCAAGACCAACCCCGTGTCACAGCCTTGCTCTTTCCTGTTAGTCCCTTGCAGCTTTCCTCATGTGGGAGTTTTGGCTGCTTCTGACTTTGGTCTGAGCATTTTAGCAGTCCTATTGGGAAGGAAGTACTTGTAGGCTGGGTATGGTGGTGCATGCCTGTGGTCTCAACACTCAGGAAGCTGAATTCAAGACCAGCCTCAACTACATAGGTAGACCCTGTCTCAAAAAAAAAAAAAAAAGCATCACTTTTGTCAGACCATGTGTAACGGGTTGTGGGGCTCAGACACTTTTTTCTTCCCCGAACACTTTTGCTCTGATTGGGCCAGCCTGGGTCACAAGCCCATCGGGTGTGCCGAGCCCTCCGCTTCCAGCTTCAAGGCATGCACTCACCACTGGGGGCTACTTTCAGTCTAACCCAGAGATTAAGAAAGGGAGAGCCTAAGGACACAATTCAGTGCAGGACTGTGCTTAGCATGCCCTGGGCTCAGTCCCTAGCAACCTGTAGCCTCAAACAAAAGAATACGGATAACTAGGCATGGTGGCACTTGACCATTAATTCCAGCTCTGGGAGGCTGAGTATGAGGATCACAATTTTCAACTCAGCTTGGGCAACTTAGTGACTATAAGGTTCTGTCTTTAAAAGAGAAGAAAAAAATAAAAATAAAAAAATAAAAGAGAAGAAAATGGGGGGAGAGACACCCCCAAAGCAAACTCTGAAGGTGTATCCAGAAGAGGATGACTGTGGGGCAGGCAGAAGGAAAACACCTACCACATCCTTTCACCTGGGTAAACAATGACTTGTGGGACTCTTGACCTTGTCTGTCAGAAACGACCTTACAGTTCTGTGAACCTGACAAGAATCTCCATGTATTTGGATTTAGCAAACTCACTTATTCACACAGAGCACGTGGATATTTACGCCCTTGCTCTACCCCTGGCTCTCTGCAGGGCATTGTAGACCTTTTGGTAAAGACACAGAACAGCCTCTGCCAGTCAGAGAAAAAACGTTTAAAAATAAGTATAATAAGTGTGACAGCAACAAGCAAATGAGGTTGGGGACCAGGCCTCTGTGGCTGAGGGCTGCATGCTGGGAACCGAGGGCAGACAGGTCAGCAAAGGTGCAAGTGTGGGTCAGGCACTGACAGAGGACAAGGTCTCTGCAGCCTAGGCAAGCTGCCCTGTGAGGCAGAAGAAGCCCAGGCTGAGCCCAAGGAGTCTGAGCCACTTTTCTTTTCTTTGCAGGACAGTACCTCAGAGGATGTGGAGCCATTTTTGGAAAGTGTCAACACAGGGGCTTTTCGTGGCCATGTTCTGGCCGCTCATTCCTCAGTTTGTTTGCAACTGTTTGTTTTATTGGGCCCTGTACTTCAACCCAATTATTAACATTGATCTTGTAGTCAAGGAAGTTCGACGGCTGGAAACCCAAGTGTTTTGACTGGCGCTGCCCCAGCCCTAAGAGACTCCTCAGACCTCCCAGAGTGGGGAGTGACCAAGCAGACTTCCTGTTTTCTACCCCAGTAAAACAAGGTGCTGCTTTGTATGTCAAAGGCTTCCATCAGGTCCTCTCTCCTGCCGTGGTCCTGTGGTGACAGACTGATAACCAGTACAAGAAGGACTCTGTTCAGCCCACAGTAGAAGCACCTCCCACCCAGCCACCTTCTTTCACAAGACCATGGCAGGCTCAGGCCCGACGGCTGGCAGGACTCGGGGTCCTCAGTGGACACAGTGCAGGTGATATCCAGAGGCCATCACATCAGCAGTCCCCTTTACCTTAACCTCAGCAACTGACAGGCTCCCAGAGCCTGAGACTAGGCTTGTTGGGGCCAGGCCCATCCTGTAAGTCGTTTAAGAAAATAGGGACTGACATTTTTTCATAGGCAGAGGAAAACACAGAATTTGATCACCAGTTCTCTATTGTTGAGTAGTTGTTAGGTTTTGGAGTGAACCTCAAAAAGGATTCAGTGTGAGATGAGAATGATGGTGAACTCGTCCTCGCTATTTGCTGTTCTGCAATCATTAGAAGTTTGGATCCCTTTTTCTGAGCAGAGGGGATTGCGTGGGATGTCAGGCAATTCATGGCATGCAATTCCCATCAGGCTAAGCTGCATCGGGCTACTTATGAGCATTGTTTTGGAGTGCTGTTGTTTGGTTTTCAAGAATTTAATTTTTAAATAAATTTGGGATAGTTTTTGTTCAAGGAAGCATTTTATAAATTGACCTCACATTGTATAATGTAGAGTTGTCATTGTTCTGCCCCGATGGATACACACAGGTATCATTACACCCAGTGCTATGATCATAAATAGGAGCAGGAGGAAGTACAGCCTTTCATTTCCAGTGTGAAAACAGCAGTATGATGTTATCAAGATTGGCCTTGCTAAACTAAGTCTGCATCCAAAGCACGTGTGTGACTTCATCAACCATTCATTAACACTGTCTCTGCGTGCAGATTTCACTCCAACTTTGCATCTGAAGGTTTGAAGAGTACTTGAAATAAAGATTTTTATACAGATAAAATGTCTGTAGAAGGAAAAACTGTTAAAAAATACATAAATATCAGAGTTGCCAGCTTTGATCTACTAGTCCGACTTCAGCTTCCAGATCCATATGGTGTGGATCCAGTGGGCATTCCTGAGGTCTCTTCGGTGAAAAGGGAGAATTCTTCATTCTCTTTACTTAGCGGGCCCTTGGGATGCCTCGCTTTACCTGTACTGACTGGTGACCCACTAGAGACAAGTGCTCTGGGTGCGGAGATAGTGCTGTGCTTGTGCGTGCCTGGTCTCAGATCCTGTGGCGTTACTGGTATTCTTTCCTGGCTGGCAGAGGTCACAGAGCTGGCACTGGCTGCAAGCATGTTCCTGGGCCTGGGGCAGATGGAGGTGGCCAGACTCCCAGACCAGGCTCCCCACCCCATGGCCTCCCATAATCCCCTCCTCCTCCCACACCCGGTTTGAAAGATGAGTAATACCTAGATGCTTTGGAAAGAAAGGTGAGGGAGACTTGGCTGCAACTAGAGAAACAGGTGGGTGAGGGGGCTCATTCCTTAGCGCCAGGAGGGCCTGGCACTCTCAGAGTCAGGGTGCCTCACCTCCCTCAGATGCTTCTCCTGGTAAAGGCAGGCTTGAGGGCAGCCAAAGGAGTGTCCATGCAAAATATGCAGACCCCGTGACACAAAATACCGTTTCTCTAAATTCCAGCTAGGAAACAAGGTGTGTATTGGGGGGGTGGATTTTACTTAGCGTCCTCATCATAACAGTTGATAAAAACAAGTGTCCAATAACCAACTGTTGGTGATCTGTAAAATGTCAACTAAAGCCAGGCATGCTAGTACCTGCCTATAATCCCATCAGGAGACAAAATGAGAGTTCATTGCCAGCCTGGGCTACCTAGCAAAGCCCTGTCTCAAAAAAAAACAATGTCCAAAGGCTGTAGATGTACCTGTCCAGTATGTGCAAAACCCCGAGTAGAATTCTCAGCACTACAAAAGAAAACAGAAGAGGACCCCTTAGGAAAACCATATGGCTTCTCCAGGCATGGTGGTGCACATCTGTAATCCTAGCATTCAGGAGGCTGAGATAGGAGGGGCACTGTGAGTTTGAGGCCAGCCTGCAAGACCCTGTCTCAAAATTTTTTTCATAGCATCACCAACAACTACTACACTGCATTTTTAAAAAGTAGCAAAGACTAAGAGCAACACACAGTGATGCCAGCAGTGATTATTCTGGATGGTGCGAACTTTTTTTTCCTGCTTTATATTGTCCTATATTTTAGTATCTCTTTCCCCGTCTCCTCTCTTTCTGTCAAGCCCAGGAAACACAGATTTTTTTTTATTTTCAAGCCTTGCTATGTTCATGCTAGCCTCCAATTTCTGCCTCGGTACCCAGTACACGACTGAATTTTTTGTTTGAGATCGGGTCCTGCTATGTAACTCAGGCTGGTTTTGAACTCACTGTGCAGCCCAGGCTGGCCTCAAACATGATCCTCCTCCCTCATCCCAAATACTGGGATTACAGGCGTGTACCCGGCTAGTAAACTAACATAGGAGACTTGACTTTTATGAGAGTGGGCGTGGTGCAACCGCCTTATTTATTGCCACAACCTAGAATCTATAGCATGGCCAAGCACATAGTGGAATTTGTTCACATTTAACCAGCAGCCATCAGAAGCAAGTTAGAAGACAAAGCCCACCTTTTCATAAAAGCTGAACCTGAAAAATACCAAACCCAGGCATGTGCATCAGGCAGAAGGATTGTGGTTTTGAAACCACCTGGGGCTACACAGAGTTCAGGGTCAGCCTGGATGATAACAATAAAACCCTGTCTCAAAAAAATAAAAATGCCAGGTATGCCAGGAGGATCATTGTGAATTCGAGACCAGCCTGGGCTACAAAGTGAGCTGAAGGCCAGCCTGACCTGCATAGCGATACCCTGTCTCAAAAAGACCAAAAAAAAATTGGTCCAGCTGTGGTGGTGTATGCATATAATCCCAGCATTCTGAGAAGCTGAAGCAGGAGGATGACAACATCCAGCTCACCCTTAGTGATTTAACAAGATCCTACTTCAAAACAAAAAGGAGCTAGGGAAATAGTATGAAGGCCCTAGGTTTTACTCCCAGCACCACAAATAAAAAAATGAAGGCTTGGGACTTTCTGAGACCAGAGATAAACACTTCCTTGTCCTAGATGAGTGATTGACAGCATACCTTCTGGCTCTTGAGAACCACAAGAGCGTCCTCCTCTCACCATATTTCCTTCACATCTTGACATCAGCCTCAGGCGTACGATCCCCCTAAGCTCATCTCAACATCCTGACCCGAGCCTAAAAAATATGCTCCTGTGCTCACCGCCATTCCTTGGCTCTGTTGTGAGCTGAGGCGCATGCGCAGCAACTGCTGCACAGTGCAGGAGAGGAACCCACAGTCACTGTAGTTACAGTATCTATCATTAGCCCTGCAGTGCTGATGCCCCTGGTGGGCTTTGACAGCCCTGCTGGTTCTCCGGGGGCCCATGTGACGCCTCCTACCCCCTCTGACTGGAGAGTGGAGACTCACAGTTGATTGGAAATAAGCCCAGTCAGTTTTGCCACCCTTGGCCATTCCCCAAATTCTATGAACAAAGAAGCCAACCCCAGAGCTCACTGCAGCTGCCATTCCTGGCGCTGCCTGCTCTCCGTTCTTGAGGACAGACTTTCATTACCGACAGCGCCACCTCTGGCTGCTGCCGGCTTGGAACTCTCCCAAGTGTATTTTAATCTCAAAACAGGTGAGACCACTCTGAGGAGAACTCGCTTTTGAGCTTTCTCATCAGCCCACTGCTGTTCTGTGGAATGTACTTTCCTTGAATACAATTCTGGCTTTCTTACTATTTCTGTGTGTCCTGCTCAAGTCTTTGTTCAAGATGCAAAGAACCTATCAGGAGAGGCTGACATCAACAGCCATAACACTTGGACCTTCATCCAACTGGAAGCCATAGAGGCTGGACGCCAGGTTCCGGGATGGAGAGAAAAAGCCACCTAGCCTTGCAGCTTGACCACTTGGCCTCAGTTGCCTCCTGCAGAAAAGGGAATGCTGTTGTTCATCAGTGAAAAGAAGCTTTTATTTCTTTGTGCAAATGAACATTTCAAGTCAGGCAAGTCAGTCACAAGTGGGAGAATCCTCCTCACATAAAAAGCGAGGGTAGAGGAGATACTTGAAGTTGTACTCGGCCTTGGCGAGGCAGTAAGCGATGTTCTTGTCGCACTCGCACATGAGTTCTTGGCATTTGTTCTCTGCAGGTCCTAGAAGAAGTAGGGAAACCGCAGTTAGAGCAGGGACGTGCAGAGATGCCAGGGTTCGTGTCGCAGAGGCCACCCCAAAGCTGGAGCAGGACGGGTCACAAGTTGTATTTGTTACACTTGACAATCCCACGTGCTCTCCATCAATGTGATCACAGGTTGGCTTTTAGGGAAAAGGAACTAGAAGACCCAGAGTCCAGAGCGCATACCCTTTAGGTTTCCCTTCTGTGTCAGTGTTACGGTTCCATTTAGACAGAGTAGGCACGGGGCAACCATCTGGTTTGTAATGCCTGCTCTGCCACTCTTTGATAGTTGTTCTTGCCTAATCTTTTTTTTTTTTT